>CM076578.1:625701332-625777513 GCA_034641835.2 Pinus albicaulis | reverse complement strand
GTAGAGGGTAATTGTCTTTTAGAGAAGCTCTGTTAAGGTTTCTGAAATCAATGCACAGTCTGATTTCTCCTGTCTTTTTCCTCACAGCTACAAGTTTAGAAACCCAATCTAAAAACCTTACAAGCACAATGATTCCTACCTCGTACATTTTCTTAATTTCCTTTTCGACTAGAGGCAGTTGTATTGGGTTGATTCGATGCAGTTTCTGCTTAAAAGGTTTTTGTTTTTCTCTCAAAGGGATCTTGTGCTGGATGATTTCTGTATCGTAAGCTTTTAAATCTTCATAGCTCCAGGCAAACACATCGGAAAACTCTTTAAACAAGTCAATATATTTCTTTTTCATGTCTGGTGGCAAGGACCTAGCTAATTTAATCATTTTAGGGTGATCCTTTGTGCCTATGTTGCATTCTTCAACGTCAGACTCTGCATATTCTACTGCAGGTTTCTTAGCCACGTCATTAAAATCAAACAAGTCTTCTAACGGTGCTAGCCCCCTAGGTATGTTCTTGTCTCTCGGTGTTAATACCTCCATGTCTTTATTTTCTGAGTCTTCATACTCTTCAGCATGAGTTTCAAATTTTTGAGTTAACATGTTGATATCTGTAGGACTAGATGGTTGTTCTTGTTCAGGGGGTTCTTCGTTTAGACAGTTTTCATCAGATGTAGAATCTGAATTGGATGATTCAAACTCATTCTTACCGAGCAGGAAATCCTCTATCTGTTTATCATTCTCAAAGACCTGCCAATATTTTTGATTATCGGGTATGGCTGGCCTAAATTTTACCTGAACGGTGTTGTCCTCATTTTCATATGGTGCTAAACACGTTCTAGTTGTAAAAGCTAAATTGTGAGCGGCAATATTCTGTTTTCTTGGGACAAAAATCAATTTTGGATCCTCGAAAATGTTTAACAGATCCAGGACGTCATTTCGGTAGGCTCTAAGTCTGGGATGATTAGCAGTGTATTCCCCATTAACTTTCCTAATGATTAATTACGAATCGCCATATACGTGGATTCTTTTGGCTCCTAGATTTTCTAACATATGCAAGCCCAAAATGAGAGCTTCATACTTGGTAATGTTATTAGAACATCGAAAATTCAATTTGCATGAAACACTTTCTGTATGGCCGTTTTCGGTGTTTGTTAACCAAACACTGGCGCCAGCACTATTCTTAGTACATGACCCATCAAAGAACATGGTCCATAGAGGATTATTTTTGGTTTCGCCTTGGTTGGTAATCTCGCTAACTAACATGCTATCTGATTGTGGTGGTATGTCAGCACTTAGTCGAATTTGTGTCTCATTTTCAAGTTCCTCACCATATTGAAGGTTGTTTTCCTGAGTTTCAAGTTTCGAGAGCCGTGGGCACATGACTTGTGGGTCGAGACTTTCATTTGTTTCTTTAATATCTTCAAATGCATCAAACTGTTTTGATACTTGTGAGTTAGGTGTTTCTTGAGCTTCATCGGCGATTAATCTTGTTGTAGCGACTTGCTCGCCAACTGTTTCAGCGTCATGTTCTGTTTTAAGGTCAACAAGTTGTTGTATTGGGCCTCGTTCCTCGGGACTTTCATGGAGATGAACTCGATGGGGCGTTTGTTGTTGGCCATCTTGGTCATATTCATTTTGGTTTGTCATTTCAATGCATTGTTCGAAAGTTTCCCTTTCGTTTTCATCCATGTCTAGAACTGCATTCATTTCTAGATTTGGGGCCTCTAACAGGTTATCTGCGTTACTGTCTTCTGGTTCTGACTTATTCGAAGGTTCATCATGGTAAAGGATAAAAGAATTCAGGTCAGTATGGACAGAGTAGATGGGACAGTTTTCAGGTTTTTCTGGGCTACTGACCATAAATTTCATGTGTGCCTCTCTGTATAGTCTTCTAGGCTGGTTAAAAACAGGAATAGTGGCATATGTCCCGTCCATCTGCATTTTACCTTGCATCTTGGCACCCCACGATCTAGACAACAACATGCCATACTTAGGAGGGACATCGGCCACCACTGCATCCATAACTAGGCACTTGGCTGGGATTTGAGTCAAATTCACACAGAGGTCCTTAATTAGGCCAAGACATTTGACCCTGCTTGAATCAAAGGAATATAAATCCTTGTAAGGTCTAGTTATTTCTAGTCCTAGCCTCTCCATTATCACCTTTGGCATAAGATTATGTGAGGCTCCAGAATCATGCATAGCATTGTGTAGAATTTTGTCATGAACATTCAGATTGACGTAGAATGGAGGTACTATCCCTTCTTGAAATTTCCCTTCAACTTTAGGACCAAAAATGAGCTCTGGCTGGTCATCATTATAATTTATTGTGTCATTCTGGTCCTCTATGTTTAAAGCCTTTAGAATTTGGGTCCTGTACACATTATGGGAAGCTAACTCAGTAAGGGGAACAGAGATTTTAATCTTTGAAAGTTCTTGTTCTAGGCTGAAAGGAATTTGGTTTTTTGAAGAACTTGCCTCAACCTTACTAACTGCTAGTCTTTCAGCAACATCACCTTGCTGATTTGTTCTATTTACATTTGATAACATGGTTTTGACAGGAGTACTAGCTGAGGTGTTAGTACTGCTAAGATCTGCATCCTGCTTTTCAAAATTTGGATTGCCTTTCTCTTTACCTTTACCAGAATCAATAGCCACTGTTTTATCCTTTTGATTGACATTTTTACATTTTGTTGTGGTGCTATTTTGTGAAGATTTATCAGAGGTTTTAGTGTTGGGAGTTTTTTGACTGGCTTTGCTTCTAAGGTCATATTCTCTGTGAGGCTCTATGATGACATTTTCCATATCTTGATAACAATGTCGATCATCATCCCTGTTGTCATCATAAGGTGTGTATAGACCTTGTTTCTTTTCATAATGAATCTCAAAGCCATCGTTATCTACCCCTAGCATGTTGATATCATTTTCCTCTGCTATCTCACATGTTTCCTCTGTCTCACTTATATAGTTTTGATGAAAGGGAGGAATGATCTGCTGATCATCTTCTCTAGGTCTATTTGGAAGTTGGTTTCTTCTTAAATTTTGGTTCTGGTTCTGATTTCTATTCTGAGAAGCATTTTGGTTTAGGCTTGCTTGTGTTCTCTTAATTAGGCTCATCTCTTTCATCATCTCTTCCATCATTCTTTCCATCTTTGAGTTTGAAGTGGAAGGTGTGGATTCCTCTCTAAAAGATACTCTCTTTTCAGCTTTCATTCTTGCTCTCTTTTCTATTAGATTGACTTCGACAGAAAGAGCACCCCTTTGCATATCTTCAAGAGTTGCAAAGTCTCTCTCTCTTAGCGAATAGGTCATGTCGGAGTCAAAACCTTCAGGAAATTTGTTCAAAGCTAAGCCTTGCGGAGGTTTTAGTTCTAGGGGAAGTGCATTATAGATACTGTTAAATCTAGTACAATAAGCCTGTACACTTTCCCCTGGGTTCCTATGGAGATTGTTGTAGTCAGCCAAGATTTGGAGAGGATTCTTCCTCACTTCCCATTTGTTTAAGAAAGATTGATGGAAACCTTGAAGGTCATTAATACTATGAGGAGCTAAGCCTTTGAACCATTTTCTTACTTCTCCTCCCAAACTTTGAGCAAATAATCTCATTTTGATAGAATCATCAGCAATCTCATTTTCGTCAAAGCATTCATTCATCTTATCCACATGTTGTGATGCAGTAGTGGCACCACTATCATCATACAATGGAATTTTGGACAGATAGTCCTGTGGCAGATTGAATAAAGGTACAGGAAGAACTAAGGGGGCATACCATGCAGCCATGGCAGGAGGTGGAGGTGGATTAACAAGAGTGAAAGTGGGTTGGAGGGGAGTGGTTGGAACAGTGGATACAGGGTGAGCAGAAATGGATGGACCAGGGATAGATTGCTGAGTAGATCTTGGATGAGAGACACCTAGATTGTGGAGGAAGTGTAAATTAGGTGGTGTAGTCTCTCTACTACCAAGATGTGTACTTGTCTCAGGAGAAGAAGGCAAAGACTCAGAATCTGACTGATCTAAATCACCAAGAGACCTAGTTCTAAAAGAATTTACTAAGTCTTCTTGTGATTGTTGTAGAGCTGAAAGATTTTCTGGGACAGAATTAGCTCTCAAGGGTGATCTGAAAATAGTTGATAATTTAATACTAGGAGACTTCCAAAGGATGCTTTCTGGGTCATCAACTATTTCAGGTGGATCCAGGTCAGGATGGGCTCTAGTGTGAATCTTTCTAGGAGCCACTATGCTGTAATTTTTTAAACCCAAATAACAAGAAAATTTCAACCAGGTATGACAATTTTTGAGAGGTTGACTAATCTGTTTTACACAAATTTCAATCCTACAGTCCTCTGACTGAGTTTAAAGGATAGTATAGTAATGAGGGTTCTTCCCAGTGGAATCTTAAGGTCTGTTCAGGATTGTGGAGTCGCCAAGTGGAATTTTTTAGCTCCTTTTCAGAGGTAAGAGGTGTTATGGTCCACTACCATGTTTATTAAATACCAATCTGAAATATTTTTGGGTTTTTCTGAGTTAATTTTCAGTTAGCAAGGGATATCTGGTATCTTATGATTGTCTTCTAATCGAAGAAATACTCAGGATTCCCCAGTGGAGTCGCCATTATGTTATCACTCTGTAATTAGCAAGATTGGCAAAGTCCAACTGCAGAGGTAACATCAAACCACTTTGGGATTCAAGGATCTAGCCCTCCTGAATCCATAGAGGGATCTCTCTATAAATGAGTTCAAAGATGTGATCTTCAAAGACTGGAATTGTGATATTAGGCTATTTATGAAGAGCATGGGTTTGTTTAGTTTGTTTTTGGTTGGGCGAAGACATGGTGAAGGTGAAAGAAGTTTAAAATAAAGGGTGAAGAGCCTGCAAATGAAGGAATGTTTCAGCTGATAGCAAAAGACAAAGACAACTTTAACCCATTGGGCTATGGAGTCATAAGAGGATTTAATTGGATAGCAAATTCAAGAAGGATCCATGGAGCAAGTCATGTACATCAAAGGATCTCTTAAGGTGGTTAATGGAGTGAAACAAATAGGTAGTGAAAGACTTAAACAAGTGAAATAAACAAAGCACAGTCTAAGATCAAGTAAGTACTTTTAAACTAGCTTGCTTTCAACATGTACTAAAGGAGAAACATAAAAGTATTTTTTTTGATCAGGAAAGTGCTTTTAAACCTGACCTGCTTCAGCATATTCGATAAGGGAACACAGATGATAATCACAAAGAGAAATCTAGACCATCTAAGTACTTTTAAACTACGCTGCATTGATAAACTCCAAGGATAACATAGAAAACATTCATCTCAAAGAGCTATCTAGATCAGGGAAGTACTTTTAAACTAACCTGCATTAATAAACTCTTCAAAGAGGACATTCAAATGAAGAAAACATAGAAGATAAAGCTTTCAGTAAGAGTAGGGTACCGTGGAGAGTATATCCTAACTCTATGTTTGCTGCTCTTTATCAGAGAAAGTGAACAGAGTGAAAACATTAAGTAAAAGGACAATTGACAGTAAGGAACACATCACCATTGACATAGTTTCAGAATTCCATGAATCAGCAGCTTGTATTGATATTCAAACTAGTTACAATCAGCAAGCCCGGTGGGTCTCTACAGCTTTGAACTTCTCATATCAGCTTATGTATCTTTCAATTACAGAACAGAGCATCAGTGGCTTCAGAATGAATATTACATGCGTTCAGATGTCCCGAGACCAACCTTTTGATCATCTTCTATAGAGGTATTTATAGAAGAATGGGGCGGTGGTAAACTATGAAAAGATCTGTTTGGATCAATTAATACAGAAGATGACTCTTCGGTACTTTTGAGGGCCTCGACCAAGAAATCTACAAGTGTTCATCAGCATTAATTGAGGTACACTTACAATTAAGCTCAGTGGGAGATTTTTGCTGTCCTTTGAAGCTCAGTGTCATGCTGGAGTGACTTTATTTCTACTTCCCGAGATGAAATGATCTAAATATCTGCTTCCGAACTGTTCTTTAATCTTCTCGAATGGTTCTGTCGACAATTAGAGATAAGATAGCTCAATTAGTATTAATTGTTCGGCGGTCTTTGATCTCAACGAGACTGCAGGTGTCTTTTGGAGCCGTAGAGGGTTCAATTAGCCTCTTCTTATGGCGGTGGAAGATTTCTCAGCTCGACAGATGTCTTCGCTCCTTCCCCAAACACTTTACTTTGCTTGAGATCTGTGTTTGGGTCTTCAATCTCCAGTTCTGATATGTTTTGTCTTCGGCGCTGATACTCTTTAACCATTTTTGAATTAAAACAGTGTCTTGTTGATGTGCAGGGGCCGCGCAGGCCTTTATGTGCTATCAATTCTTATGAAACATTGATAAAACTTCGAATCAAAACCTGAAAAATACAAAAAATTTGTTATAAAATCCTGTGTATTTGGTTTTACTGCTTCAGAGGCATAGGAAGAGAGCAGGACCGTCGGATGGCATCATCCAACGGTGGAGATTAACTGAGAGGAATTTTAAATGACGCGGGAGGAAGAATAAAACAGAACCGTCGATCGCGCGATGAGCAACGGTGGGGGTGATCTGGGACAGTCCGATCTGGACACGTGGACGGCCCAGATTTAATCAGAGGATCAACAATCGGGAGGGCAGCAACAAAGCATGCAATTGAAACATTGCAATCGAAACATTGCGATTGAAACATTGCGATTGAAACGCAGTGATTGAAACTTTGCGATTGAGCGCAGGCCGTTAGATCTGGTCTAGATCAACGGTCCAGATCCTTTAATTCTTTGCACCGGTGGGACCCTTATACTTTATGAGAAACCCATAAATTTCAATAAAAACCAAGGTTTTGAGCGGATCGGGCGGAATATAAATATGATAGGCTGGTGCCCGATTGCGGGGCCACTGGGTGTATGGAGTACCATGGGCCCGAGGCTTTATATAACTAGGGCCAATTGTAATCGGAAAATTCAGGCACGATCTTTCAATCAACCCATTGTGAATTCTCCGATCGCGATTGCGCGATCAGTCTTTTTGATCAACCCATTTTATCAAACACGTGATTTTGGCATTTTTAAAACAAACTTTGGAAAAATGGGTTTTCAAGTTTTACACAGAAAAATATTGATCAGAAAAGGATTTTTCAATGGTTTGGCGCCTGATTGCGGGCTTATGGTGCAGATGGAATGATAATACGATCTGCGGTTTAGGACAAAGGGGCTGATCGCAATCGACTTTTTGAAATGGCTCACAAACATGCACACTTTGAATCTTTTCGATGCGATTAGCGCTTCATGGGTTTGGCGCTTGGTTTTTATGATGAGGGCATATTGGGGAAGTGGTTTGGAAACTCAGGCCAAGGGGCTTAAACCCTTAATAGAGAAATGGGGTTTTTTTACACAGATTTTCAGTGATTTTCAAAGGTTTCTATGGGTTTCGACAGAGTTCGAAAGAAGTTTGGAACTCTGCAAAGGAAATTTTATATGAACAGAGGGCGAGGAAAAATGGAGAACAAAGGAAAATGATGAAAATATGAAGGTTAGTCTCTGAGAGGAAAAAGGGGAAAAGGAGGAGGATATTGCAGCAGTCTTCTCATGGAATTTTTAGCAAAATTTTGAGTTTCTGAGAAATAACAGTGAAAACCTTGAGACATGAGCATGAGGTCATGTACAGGCTTCAAGAGATAACAGTTTGGCCAGGAAAGTGTTTCTTGAAGGCTGAAAACATGTTTTGGCCACCTTTTGACAGACCAAAATTTACAGGTGGCCAACACAAGGGGAGACCAAGATCTAAGGTCTCTTATTGATGATGAGGCAATTTAAACTATTGACGAGGAAGAAGAGAAGGCTAGAGATAACAACGTAGCCATATCAAGAGCACATATAGTACCTCATGAAGAGGAAGATGGAGCACTTTCTCCAAGGAGAGAAAACCTTGCATTCTTGCAAGGAGTTCCAAAGAATCTCACATATGGAGATCATGGGACAATCCATGTGCAACATGTGCCATCATTGGAAAAAGGTGAGATCTTGAAGAAAGAAGGAGTTAAAGAGGAGGACAAGCATCATATGATGAGGAGCACACACCCTTCTTTATTTCAGAAGATTGATACACAAAGGAGGCATGAGGATTTGCGTAGTGAAGGCAAGGACAACTCAGTCCACACACATATACCTCCTACTCTATACCTTGATGTCTCTTTGCATGGAGGCATTCCACTAGGAATACCCCTTGATTGGAAGAAGAATAAAGTGTTCTCTCAACTATGGGCAGCATTTACATATTTGGATAAGGAAGGAGCCTTGGGAGAAGCTAGCACAGCGTAGAGAATATTTTATGGGTTCAAAGGAGAGGCAAGAAATTTTCTGAAATGGACAATGATATCTCCCACTCAACTATTTGCGCTGAAAAAGGAGAATTCAAAAGTCTATGATGACATGAATATGATGTCAAATGGCGACTTCATATCTTTGGGGCAGCCAATGATATTCTCACACAGAAAGAATATTTTTGAACATGACATGAGGATATCAACACTCTTGCATACATGGGCCAAATTAAGGAAGTTTTGGAAGGTAAAACTTTTCAAGGAGAAGTTGATTTCCATTTACTTCAATCTTGTCTTGAGCAAGATCAGCTGCAAGAAAGGAAGCAAAAATTTGATAGTACTCCAACATGTGACTTTGGCATCAAGCATGTCAAATAGGAGAGCCATGTTATGACAGGGGCTGCATTTTAGATTTCTACAGCGCTATCATTGTTGGGAAGCCTAGATCATTATTGGGAGTCCCAACTCTTGATGGAATATTCCAAGGACCTCTTCACATGTAAGGTTCTTGATGGGAAATTGATGGATGGGAGGTATAAAGTAGTTTATGGAGTCATTTATTTCCATGATTAGATCTACTTAACTAAAGACTCCAAGCTCAAGTATAAACTACTTAATGCAGCCTATGAGATCTTGCTTTCTAAACCCACTAGTTTCATTAGAACATACCATACTATCTTAGATAGATTCATGTGGGTAAACTTCAAAGAGGAGATGCACTCTCATATGATAAAGTGCATAGATCATTTTCTGGTTGATAAGGAACATAGTTCTTGGGAAGAGTTATCATTACCACCTCCTTATTCATTGGGTGTGAGAGAGAGCTCATCCATGAGCTACCTCACTGATTTGAATCAAGTGTATGGTAAGACTTGTATTTCTAAACATCATGATGTATCTACTATATGCTTATATTTTCTTAACACTCATGTATAGGGCTTTGCTCCAAGAGGGGGCACTTTTTCTTATGGGCTTCATGGGCTACTTGGAGCCATGAGAAATGGAGATGTTGACAATTCCCTAAGAGATTTTGGGGAGATGTTGTATTCTTCATGGTGTGCTTCATTGGAACCAACTGTCATACAACTTCTCCAAGCTTACAAGAAGGATGGGACAGCAAACAAGTGTAGGGAAAAACACTTTTTATATCATATTCTATGGCAGTTAGGAGTAAAAGTGCATTGGTTGCACATGAGGGACCATTGTCCTTCTTCTTTACTAAATATGGCAGCTAGCATGACTTTAATTATGATTCCATATGCTGAAGATGTTCTTATCTTTATTGGGAACATGAATATAGGAGAGACACATTGGTTGGATGTGTCCTTTGGGGAATACATTTCCCACACTTTTTTCACTACATGTTTTAAGGGGAGCATGGAAGATGATATGGCTACTATAGTAGATTACTTGTTTCTTTATGAGGTTGACCATATGATTGTTTGGAACACTTGGAAAACACCTCTCATGAGAATTTGGGAGGATATTTTATATGAATTACCAAGCTGGGAGGTGATTCATTTCATTTGAATGATAGCATGGAGATGGGAGCCTTTCGTTTGTAATTGTTGGAGCAGGGTCTCCCAAAGGCTATGAATTTTGTCCATTTTTGTATAATTTTGTATTGTTTAGTCTAACACAGGGGTTTTGGGGTTGGTAGAAACCCCTAACGCATTTTAAATGGGTCAAGGGTAGACCAAGAGTTCACAAACCATGGTTTGCAGACCACTGGATGTGTAGGCTAAATCGCTATAAATAGATGAACCTTTTTTGAGTCATAGGTACGAAGGAATATAGATTGATGTGAAGTAAGAACTTTTAAGTCTGTAGTAGGGTTGTTTGGGTTAGGACTCCTACTGGCTATGTGCCCAGAGATCCTCTGTCTTGCTGTGTGCGGACCCTACTGGCTGTGCGCACAGGTGGTAACTTTGGAATGTAAGAGGATTTTTGGGTAATAATATAGATGTGTGAAATTATTGCGGATATTTGATGTTATCTAGAATTGATCTGTTATGGTTGATGCAGACTTGAGTTATATGATCAATTTGTAAGCTACGAACTTTATATGTTTATGGTAAATGCATCTGTGATCTATTAATCTGCTGCAAATATACTGTTATGTGATTATAGCTGATAGTAAACACGTGGATGCGAGCTTGTTAATTAGATCTAATAACTATATTCTAGTTATTTATTGAAACTCCTATGAATGACCTACAACCATATAGATCTGATAATTTCAGACTGTCTTGACTTACCTGCTCTCTCCCAGGGTGCGGAAACCTGGTTCCAACACCCTCCCATATTTCTTCGCGTGAGACTTTGGCCTACGCAAGTAGGTCACTGCTGAAAGGGCCAATGGTATAGGGGTTTTTTGGAAAACCTTAACCTCTGAACCTAGGCCAGGACCCCTTGAGCCAACAAATGGTTCCATTGCCAGGATTGGGAGAATTTTGAGAGAGAGCGGGTAATTCCAAGGCCATATTGGAAACCTGAAAGAAAATAAATTGATGAATGGTTTGAAAAACAAGTTCAGGAATTCGCAGTAAAAGAAAACCATAGTAAGAAGTTGAGCACTGAAGAGTGGAAGAATAAGTATATTTTCACGGAGATCTACGAGATCTTCTTTGTAACAAATGTGATTGAGCTCCAGGAGTGGCTCGCAAGGCTAGTCGAATTTCAGAAGTGTTGGAAAGACGAGCAGGTCACCCAATGGAACCCAGAAAAGATCTGGCAACTAGAAGAGACTGACAACAACATCACTTGCATGATATATCACTGGGTGGACAGTGTTATAGGAGGATTTGTGACTGAATTTGCAGTTGATCAATTCATATCCTACTTAGAAGTGCAGCAGAGGTTCTTCAAGGGGTTCCAAGGTAATTTTTTGAAGACTTTGCCATTACTGATTAAGATCTTGTTGTGTGAAAAAATAATTTTGTGTAGCCATACGGAGTGAATGAGCTCTGACCAAAGCGAGGGCACAAGGCATAGTGGTAAGTACTATAGAACTAACCAAGAGGGGGATCGATCTGTTTACGGTCCAGTAAGAAATTTTGCTACAAATATCCCTCCGTCAACGCCACCGTCAAACCCTCATAGGGGTAAGAACTCACCTCCATCCCCACCGGAAGATGATATGGCTGTGCACTTGAAACTACCTACCTTCAAAGGCGTGGGTGATGAAGACATGGATTGGTTCTGGTTTGTTGCAGGATCCGTATGGATTGCGCAGAACGTACCAAGAGATGTAATGAAATGGGTGTAGTTATCCCTTGCTTCTGAGGGGAGAGCCTTGGATTGGTACATGGGATACATTGACCAACATTTGAATGCAAATATTGAGGAAATTAATAATGTGTTGAAATAACAGTTCAAGAAACCTAAGTCCTACTCTCAGATAGTAAATGACTTGAAGGATTTCAAGCAAGGACCGTCTGAGTCCATATGGGAAGTTGATCAACGATTAAAGAAAGTGATCAGAGAAGGAGGATTACAGTATGATGATAGACAACACACGGAGTGGTTCATTGCTATGTTGTTGCCCCACCTACGCGTACCTATGGGTCACCAAGCCATTGGAACAGAGGAGAAGGCCCTGGAGGTTGCCATGAAACTGGAAGTTGCGCTAAGAGTGATACCCAGTTAGGAGTACAACAGATACAAGGCCAGCTAGAAGCAATGCACATGGAGATTCAGAATCTACGCAAGGATCGAGGGATGGAGGCTAGCCCCGAAAGATGGTGCATACAATGTAGGGTGAATGGCCACACCAAAGATAATTGTCCACTACTGGCAGACTACATCCAGGCTGGGGGACCCCACCTATTGCACCCTAGTGAAGTTGCGAGACCAAGTGGGCCAACGCTATGGTGCGATGACTGCCACGTTGCTGGGCTGCATGATACCAACTGCTTCCCTCGTCTTTCAGCATATATCCTTGGAGTAAAACAACAATGGTGTAGGTTTTGTAGGTCTATAGGACATAACAAACAAAACTATCGAACATATGATCTAATGATCGATCGGGGAAACATATATAGGGTACAGTTGGACCCCTTATCACCTAGATCCCCCGTAGGAATAGTAGGGTCCCTGGCCAGGGGGATGAGGAGGAAGTGCAGGAAAAGGTAGAGGCCAATTAATCTACTATAATTGCGGGGAAATAGGTCACTTTGCGAGGGACTGCACGAACTCAAATCGACAATCCTGTAGATATTGTAGATAGTTGGACCATGTGATTGAGGATTTCCCGAATCTGATGGCCAAGGTATAGGAAAGGTAGCAGAATCCTACATAGAATGTACAACGAGTAAAGGCAGAACCTTGTGAAGAGGATCTGAGCATTAATGTAATAACACGCAGTGGTATGTCCACTAAAGGGTCTATGGAAAGAGTGGAGATGGAGTCTCTGATCCGTAAAGCAGCTACTAAACCAGAAGGTGTGTGCCCCCAGAAGGAGAAGGAGACCTCTTTTGTACCCCGACAAGACTGGGCTCAAAACTAGACATCGACTCCAAACAGTGGAATCGAATATGAGGTCAAACCATTCTTGCAAGTGTGCATGATGCTGTTATGCAACCAGAAAGTGGTAGAAAACCTCCAAGCCCTACTCAATGGTTGCACAGAAAAATTAGCCCTAGCCATGAAGATTAGGGATGTGCATAAACTTTACGAGCAGAAGAAATGCACTGGGCACAAAATGCAATTAACTGCACAGATCGGTGATTATGAGATGGACCAGGTAATTATAGACCCAAGATATGATGTGAATGTACTACCTAAGTAGACTTGGAAATGAATGGGAGAGCCTAAATTGGAATGGTCTACTATCCAAATGCACATGGCTAATCAAAAGAAGATCATAGCATTGGGGAGATTGTCAAAGATGGTAATAGATATCGCTGTGACTAAGGTATGAGTTGAATTTGAAGTCATTCAGATTGTAGAAGATGCAGACCCTTACCTAGCACTCTTGGGATTGGATTGGGCCATTGGTATGGGTGGAATTATCAACTTGAAGAAACGAAGCATGGTGTTTGAAAGAGAGGGAACTCGGGTGATCGTACCACTAGACCCAGCAGAAGGAGAAAGGTACACCGAGCCGAAACGTGAGGAAGGCGGGATGGAACACATATATAAGCTAACTGTGAAGGATGAATATTGGATCAACCCCATGGCTGATGGTATGCCTTTCTGGGAGAAGCACAACGAATGCATCTCTAACTCCGACGAAGAATTAGAAGATTGGAAAAATCGGTTGTAGGAAGTCTCCATGCTGCGCTGCCTACGAATTACCAGGGACTTCCGATATATATCTTCCGAGGTAATATAATTACCCTTATTTGATGTCTCCGGTAGTATAAAGGAATTTTTTTAAACCTTCGAAGCTGAGGTTCCCAGAGAACGAAGGCTTTGGGCTCTTAACTGGGCTATGTGCGCAACACCTACGAATTGGTGGGACACACATAAGGGGGAATTCCAAGAATGGGAGGAATGTCGGGATATGATGGTACTATGGTTTGAATCTCGAACCAATGTGCACATCAAGGATTCCACGGCCCAGGAACCCACATGAACACTTGTTTGCTTAGATGGAGCAATGGTGCGATCATACCATAGAAGAATGGATTCACTTCTTTTTTCATGTCTTGGGACTGATTCTTGCTACCTGGTATCTCGATGCGAAGCTACGATAGTGCAACTGCTAGTGGGCAACCCTAAGAGATGAATTCTTGGGGACATTTGGGTTAACGAGAGGATTGGAGGCACTTGAGGGAGCTCTGAAGGCTCTCGACACCGTTGTTCTTGGTGAATCTAGTTCCGACATAGTAAGAGGAGGCCCCACATGGGAAGAACATATTTAGGATAATGTCGAGCTCCACAAGGCCACCATAAAATATTGCAACATGGATCCATGCAAGGTATTGATCGTAGCATCAGGGGAGGAACGCACAGTTGCGGGATCTCCAATACATGAGGCGGCTAGTATGAAACCACTAAAACCACAAAACATTAATACAACAGTACCACCCAAGTGGGTTACGAGTGGGAACTACTGGGATGAGGGGACAACAGGTAAGATTACGAAACTAAACATGGAGTATCCAGATAAGTGTTCAAAACCTAAGCGGGTCACGGGGAACTTGGGCGGTACGCACGTCACCCTCAACTCCGATGTGTGGTCGAAAGAATAGTAGCCTTATCATACGCAGAGGGTGAGGGAGGAGATCGGTAATATACTCATCGCACTAGTCACACATGTAATTCCCATGAATATGAAGCTGTTGTGTGAGATTTTGGGACATATGGGCTACTATAGAAAATCCAATCGGGGATACGCACTGATTACTGAACTTGTGAGAGCACTGAATAAGCATGATATTTCATTAAGTTAGGATGGCACGCAAAAAAAAAACCTTTGAACAACTTAGGATCAGGATGGTCGTTGCACCTAGTCTCACTTCCCCCGACCAGGCGACGATAATTCGTAAGGACACTCTCGGAATCGCCCGTGAAGTAGTTAGTACACAGCTTGGCCACAGGGACGGTAATCACGCAATCACATGTACTAATCGAAAAATATCAAGTGCGAAATGCAGTTATACCACCACGGGGAAGGAAGTATTGGTCATGACCTATGAGCTATAGAAAACTCAGCTCCCTCTGTTAGGATGCCACTATCCGATGATTGCAGGTCATTGGGTGTCAGAACGCTTGAGTAATGCGACTGTGTTGGAGGGGGAAGTCTGCAGGTGGAAAATACTTCAAGAATATGTTGTTTAAATTATCTTCAAGCCAGGAAAGTTGAGTACAGAGCGGGATCACTTGTCCCAAATTGAGATGGCCGAGGAAGGATTACCAGATATGCAGTTGTTCGCAAGTAGGGTTGTGGATGCGTGTTTCACCAAGATCTCTCTGTTCCTGACCACAGGCATAGGAATTGCTGAATATTTGATATGACAGAGAAAGGAGTTGGCACATTGAGTGGTGGAATTTATCGGCATCGCACCTCATGAAGTACTGCGCAATGATGGCCTGAATTATGTAACCTACGAAGGCATAACACGGTGTCACTATGCAGGTGAGATGCCGACGCAAGAGGTCTTGAAGGCTGGGATATGGCAACATAAAATTATACTTGAAAAGAATCCCAGCAGAGTGAATCTGGTGCACCAGGAATGCGGGAGGATTTCTAGGAGCGCAGGGGTATGCTGGGATCGCTGGGGTACACTAAGCACAACCCGGGTGTGAAAACTAGCCATTGAAACAATCAAATCGGGTAAGAAAACAAATTACCATTGGATGGAGCGGGTGACAGTCATTTAATGCAGTGATTTTTGGAGATTTTTTACCATTTACTTGATGGTAAGTCTCGCGTGAATTCTACCCTACCATTGGGCAGTACCCAAGGCTATAAAATAGGTAAGATAGATCAGACAAATGTTCCGTATTTCTCGAATAGCTTGTACTTAGCCTAGTTGTCCTGGTTGAAGTTGTGTTGTAAGAAATTGTGTGCCCCTAGCATCTTGTTCATGTCTAAGTAGCCTACCCCCTCTGACAGTAGCAATCCTAAGTTCATATTTCACGCTAGAATGATGGCCACGAACCCTGCGAAACTCTCGGAGCCAATAACCTTAGTAGACCAAGACACTGAGGAAGTGGTGGAGGTCAAATCTGAAGTCAAAGAAATCCTCTCCACACCCAACCCTACCACCAAGAAAGGAAAATAAAAATCTCAAGGCTCAAGAAAGCCCCCAAATCCTACGAAATGGCCCGCAGGAAATCCTTATACCTCCCCACGAAACGTGAAATCCCCGTGGGATTCTCAAGAGGAGGCCCAACCCACCTAGCCAATCAATTGGCTGCCCCCTTTCATACAACCACATAGGACATCGACGCGTACACCAAAGAACATAGATGGCATGATCACTTACCTGTAGATGTCACTGATCCCAGGGGAGGTCCCCATCATAGGAGAACCTTTTGGTCACCTTCATGAAGTTAAGTTTGACAATCATGATTTGGCCAACTTTGAGGCCTTCACTGAGCTAGCGCCTGAGTTATACCTTGATGCGGCTCATGGTGCCGAAGGGGTCAAAGTTGTCCCTTAACGTTGGGTACATGGTTTGGCGGGGTCTGGGCTCCTAAATCTACTTAGGATGCCCCACTTTGGACACTATAATGTAACCGACCGGCTCACACGACAATTGCTTGCACTAATTCATGACAGATTCCTGTGGATCTAGGATAAGATCCCCATTGATGCTGCACTCATGCATCGGATTAATGGTCTCCCCATGAGCGGCCCGAACCCCCTGGAGCGCGTGGGTAAGAAATATGAGGGGGAGATTGCTGGGTTTGTGAAAAAAAAGTATCATGTGGACCGTAATACTCGAGGATTTATCATCAAGACTATCAGTGACCAAGGTACGCAGTTGGGCACCATGTTGTTAGCATGAAAAATGATTAGGAAGTGTGAGGTCACCTCTGTTCTAGCATATGTCATTCGGTTAGTTGGCCAATGTGCGAAAGGGGTATGTTTTACCTGGGCACAGTATTTGTGCGACTATTTTCTAACTAACACGCATGAGTCCTTGGAGAAAGGTCACGCCTTTTGTTACTCATGGTTGTTGTTTCTTGTAGATTTAGTTTCCTGGGAAGCTCCTGCAGAATTAGTCCTCCCTGAGATTACCCCAGACATGTGCGAAGGGGCTCGCTATGCACACTTATGGGATTCCATGGATCAGCAATGGCTCGAGGACAACCAGGTGTTCTAGGTCCTCTTTCAGAGTAGTGTGGCTTTAGCTATAAACTCCCAACCATGGTTGTCCCTGGCCGTATACAATAGATACAAGTGCATTGCCACCTTTCAAGTCACTTTCCACAATTTTTAGATCCGAGCACACAAGGAGAAAGCCCAAACCTCGCTTCCTTAGATGGTGATGGACTAAGAAATCGACAACGTGATTGTGCTCTAGCCCCCTAACTATAAAATTGGATTCAAAATAGGCGTGAAGGGTGTTGGAAGCACCGGCACATCCTGAGTCAGCCCCCCTATCATCGTCCCAGATATTAGAGGTACGCTCTAGAGTACCAAACTAGACACCGGTGTGGCCACCCACAAGGACGCACAACAACAGAAGGACATCGAGACAATACCCCAAACAGACTCACAGACCAGGTTGGGTACGAAAGGTCTAGATGTAAGTGGTCTTGCCTCCCCCCGTGGCACGAATTTCTCAAGTGAACCAGTCAGAATGCCCTAGAAGAAGCAGTGATCTCAGTGAGCAGAACGCGACGAAACAGTCGCACTAAATGACGGAGACCTAGAACAAATCGTCGATGCAGTCACTCTAGCTATAGAGGATAGATGGGCTTCCTTAGAAGAACAACAGCGGGCCACAGTCTACACAATCCAGGCTGAGCTGCGATCGCTCCAGTTAAAAATAGACACGTTGCAGATCAGTGCAACCTCGGTATGCCCACCCTCTGCCGCTAGTAGCACAACACTAGCTACAGATGAAAATTGTCTCTGTTTTCTCCCTGGCGCAGCTCTAGTCCTCAATCCATCTGATCTAGGACCCCAACTCCAAACCAGTGCAGAAATTCAGCTAAACTTAGCTCGGCTACCCCATGAGGCCTTGTAGGGTCTCCACACTGTTGTCTTTTAGGAAATCCGCCATCGAGACCATCAGGTGCACCAAAAGCTCAGCGTAGCTGAGAAAACCATCATTGAAAAGGAGGCGAAGGTCTATCTCGCCACCGTAAATCACACAGAGCTCGAAAAAAAAATTCACCGACTTTGTGCGGATGTTCCCACAGAGATTCCGTCCTCACCCACCCGTCAGGAAAAAGTATAAAGACTGGCCGTAGCACTCAAGGCTTCCCAGGATGAATTTCAGGTTGTTAAGACATGCATGGAGTAGTAGATCTCAAATTTGTAGGCTAAGTTACAGCTTGAAATGCCCCCAAAGGTTCGGGCCCAAAAAACTGCTCTGGTCACCATGGCCATGAATGTTATGACGGGGTAGATCACACAAGGAGCCCAGCTACTAGAGACCGCCATGTAGCTATGGAACAAGGTCAAGCACGATCTAATCTTGCGAGGGATAAACCAGGACATGCGGCAAAAAGAAGAGAAGTTCGAGACAATCGAAGCCGCCTTGCCCACTTTGGTGCCTACCCAGCGCTTGCAATGACTACGCACCAGCCAAGCACTCCAGGTAGATATCAAGGACCTACGGTAGAAGAATAAGATCCTTGGAGACAAACTGAAGCCATGGGTGGAAGAAGCCCTCAAATTGTCATAGGATGATGATGTTGCTATTAAGTAACTGAACCAAACTTTGGAGAGTGTTACTGCAGCGACTGAGGGACCACTATCAGAGAAATTGGTCAACATTGTACCTAATGTAGCTGTAAAAAGTGAAGACATGTTTCCTCCATTAGCCAAGGTGATCAGAGTATTGCAAGTGTAGGTTGAAGCCCCACCGGCACAGTGACTTGGGACGAGTCACAAGATTGTGTTGGGGGACTGTTGGAGCAGGGTCTCCCAAAGGCTATGAATTTTTTCCATTTTTGTATAATTTTGTATTTTTTAGTCTAATAAAGGGGCTTTGGGGTGGTTCAAAGCCCCTAACACATTTTAAATGGGTCAAGGGTAGACCAAGAGTCTGTAAACCACAGTTTTCAGACCATTGGATGCTTAGGCTAAATCGCTGTAAATAGATGAAACTTTTTTGAGTCATAGGTAGGAAGGAACAGAGATTGATGTGAAGTATGAAATGTTAAGTCTGTGGTAGGGTTGTTTGGGTTAGGACTCCTATTGGCTGTGTGTGCGGAGATCCTCTGTCCTGCTATGTGCGGACCCTACTGGCTGTGTGCACAGGTGGTAACTTGGGACTATAAGAGGATTTTTGGGTAATAATATAGATGTGTGAAAGTATTGCTGATATTTGATGTTATCTAGACCTGATCTGTTATGGTTGATGCAGACTTGAATTATATGATCTGTTTGTAAGCTACGAACTATCTATGTTTATGGTAAATGCATATGTGATTTGTTAATCTACTGCGAATATACTGTTATGTGATTATAGCTGTGTTGAAAATGTAGCAAGATGATGGAGCTTAGTGAAATGAAGTCGCCTTCACTAAGTGGGCCCGCAGGCAAATTCTAGCGCAAAGTCTATTTTTAGACATATGGAGCATGGTCCAAGGGTTGCAGTATGTTATTCTTGGAGTATTGGTCATGTTGGTAAAAATAGATGGACCTCTATTTTTGGACCTATAGGTAGAAGTCTATTTTTAGACTTCCTATCCTAAAAATAGGGAAGTCAAATATTATTTACCCTTAATAATATTTGGACTATAAATTTTATCTTATCCTCTTGGAGCACTTCAGTTCAAGCTACAGATGTGGCACATGCAGCTGGCAGAAGGAAATTCGAATTTCCTAAGGGTTAGTTGAGCTATTGCATGGTTGACTTCAGTTAGACTCATGTGGCAGAGTTTTGGTGGAGTTGATTGAGGAGTTGATGGAGATTGTGTTCTGGTTAACTAGTTGAACTAGTTGTAATTATTTTAACTGATATTACACTAGAGATGAGTGGTTTGAATTAAATATTATTTAATTCACTAATTATTAACTCATTATTCAACAAAAGAACACATCAGTTAACTCAGTGCATGTACAGTTCAGTGCAGACTAGTGCAAGAGATAGGTGAAAGAGCCGGCAGTTGTACATTAGTTGTGCATGAGATTTGCACAATCAGTGGGATGAGTATGCCAATGATGATTGCATTGTTCAAGAAAGAGGAATTCAAATTGGTTCAGCCTATTCCCTCCTTTTGGATTGCGCAGTAGAGGCAGGCAGCTAGTGGAGGAGTTTTGAACCCGTGATCGGTTCAAACTAAGCTAGTTTTGTGTGTAGCTTTTGGAGACAGTACTGAGTACTTGTGAGGAGTATTGTATTGTGTAAAGTTACATGTTTCTCATCCATTATATGATACATATAGCTGGGGGTTTTCAGCTATAAGATTTCCCCATACATACTGCGTTCTATGTGTGTGAATTGATGTTCTGCCGCTTGTTTTATTTTCCGCATGTGATGATTAATTTGTAGAAGAGATTATGTGTTGTGCAACAAATCAAACTTGATATGTGATCAGGATAGTCTCGGTGGATAATTAATCATTATTCAGCAAATTTCTACATGGTATCGGAGCATTGAAGCAGAGATTGATCATCACAGTGATTACAAACTTATTTCGGTAGACAGAGTCTACATGCGGGCCAGGTAGCCTTTGGATCCATCCTTTCCTTTGAAAGGTGATATATCCAGTAAATGCCCCTGCAGTCGATCTCTGTGCTAGAAATAATTTTTTCTCACTCAGCGATTGAGCTTTGAGTTGGAATTCGAATTTTGCAGCAGTTTTGTTTTCTTGGTGCCGAAATTGAAAATGTCTTTCAACGGTTTGCGACTCGAATATGCTCTTGAAGGCAGTTCAAATTATGTTGCATGGAAGGATCACATGGAGGCAGTATTAGAAGATAATGGACTGAAGGAGTTCATGGATACGGATGTCCAAAATCCCACTGATCCTGCTGAAGTCGAAGCATGGAAAAAGAAGATGGCGAAATGTCGAAGGATCCTATTGGAGGGCGTCAAGGATCATATTGTATCCAGCCTGCATGGAAAGGCTTCTCCATATTTAATGTGGAAAGCTTTGACGGATCTATTCCAGAGTAAGAGTGACCAAAGGAAGCTAGCGCTCAAAGATAAGCTCAGGAACATCAATATGGAGAAAGGCGACAGTATCGCCAAATACCTCACGAAGTTAACTCAATGCAGAGATGAGCTGGGAAGTGTGGGGGTGACTGTCGAAGATGAGGAGCTGTTAGTTCCTAAGAAGGAGCTTCCGGATGTGGATCAGCCATAAGAGGAAGTTCAGGAGGTGGAAGAAACCACCCATGCAGCGCCAACCATCAGAGGGCGCATGCGCACTACAGAAGCTGAGCGACTGGCTTGAGATGTAGAGAAGGTTGTAGGACCACCTACATCACAGCGTAGACAAAGGCAGTCACCGGATCGGTACACTGGATACATGGCTCTTGTGAGTCAATGCGTCATGACGGAGCCATCTTCTTTTGAGGAAGTTGTGGAGGAACCTGCATGGGTAGATGCCATGATCGAAGAATATGATTCGATCATCAGAAACAGTGCATGGGAGATTGTCCCAAGACCGGAGGGAAAATCAGTGGTGGGTTCGCGATGGATCTACAAAGTGAAGCAAGCGGCTAACGAGAGTGTGGAGAAGTACAAGGCGAGATTTGTCACCCATGGCTTCTCACAGATCGAGGGGATTGATTATGAGGAGACTTTTGCACCTGTCGCAAGGTACTCTTCCATACGGACAATCCTTGCTCTCTCAGCGCAGATGGGATGGCACATCCATCAGATGGATGTGAAGACTACATTCCTCAACGGAGTCATTGAGGAGGAGGTGTACATAGAGCAGCCTGAAGGTTTCGAGATCTTCAGCAGTGAGTCGCATGTGTGCCGACTCAAGAGAGCACTGTACGGGCTGAAGCAAGCACCTCGTGCTTGGTACACTCACATAGACAGCTACTTCACCGGGCTTGGATTCTCCAAGAGTGAGGCGGATCCAAACCTGTACCAGATTGTGGTGGAGGGGAAGCTGTTGATCATCGTACTGTATGTAGATGATCTGATTTTGACTGGCGATGAGCAGTTGATACTTTCATGCAAGGAGGATCTTGCACGAGAGTTCGAGATGAAGGACTTGGGCATCCTTCATTATTTCCTGGGATTGGAGATTTGGCAGCGCAGCAGAGGACTGTTTGTTTCTCAGGGCAAGTATGCCCGGGAGATTCTGGAGAGGTTCAACATGCAAGGCTGCAAGCCTGTTGACACTCCTCTTTCTGGTGGTTGGAGGAAGGAGGATGCTACTTCAGCGGAGGTAGTGGATGCCACTGTCTATCGACAGTTGGTGGGGTCGCTTATGTATCTGGTCAATACACGACCTGATATATGCTATGCTATTAACCAGCTTTCGCAAGCTATGGTTAAGCCTACCAAGCTCTTTTGGAAGGCAGGCAAGCATGTATTGCGTTATATTAGAGGCACATCGGGATATGGTCTATGGTACAGACAGGAGGATGGAGTGAAGCTTTCTGGCTTCACTGATGCAGATTGGGCAGGGAGCCCAACGGACCAGAAGAGCACTTCTGGAGGAGTTTTCAGCATTGGGTCGACAGCAGTTTCCTGGTACAGCAGGAAGCAGAGATCCGTGGCACTCATTTCAGCAGAGGCCGAGTACATGGCAGCTAGCTTGGTTGCATGCGAGGCTATTTGGATGAGGAAGATCCTTGTTGGATTGTTCGGGTTGCATTTGGAGCCTACAGTGATCTACTGTGATAACCAGAGTTGCATTAAACTCTCGGCTAATCCAGTATTTCATGATAGGTCCAAACACATCGACATCGGGTACCATCATATCAGAGATTGTGTTCAGCGGAGAATCATGATGCTTTCATATGTTCCCACGGAGGATCAGGATGCCGACATCCTGACGAAGGCGCTCACCAGGAGCAAGTTTGAATTCCACAGAGGCAGGATAGGGGTTGCAGATAATCCATATATTGCTGAGAGGGAGTGTTGAAAATGCAGCAAGATGATGGAGCTTAGTGAAATGAAGTCGCCTTCACTAAGTGGGCCCGCAGGCAAATTCTGGCGCAAAGTCTATTTTTAGACTATGTCAATTTTTAGACATATGGAGCATGGTCCAGGGGTTGCAGTATGTTATTCTTGGAGTATTGGTCATGTTGGTAAAAATAGATGGACCTCTATTTTTGGACCTATAGGTCGAAGTCTATTTTTAGACTGCCTATCCTAAAAATAGGGAAGTCAAATATTATTCACCCTTAATAATATTTGGACTATAAACTTTATCTTATCCTCTTGGAGCACTTCAGTTCGAGCTACAGATGTGGCACATGCAGTTGGCAGAAGGAAATTCTAATTTCCTAAGGGTTAGTTGAGCTATTGCATGGTTGACTTCAGTTAGACTCATGTGGCAGAGTTTTGGTGGAGTTGATTGAGGAGTTGATGGAGATTGTGTTCCGGTTAACTAGTTGAACTAGTTGTAATTAGTTTAACTGCTATTACACTAGAGATGAGTGGTGTGAATTAAATATTATTTAATTCACTAATTATTAACTCATTATTCAACAAAAGAACACATCAGTTAACTCAGTGCATGTATAGTTCAGTGCAGACTAGTGCAAGAGATAGGTGAAAGAGTCGGCAGTTGTACATTAGTTGTGCATGAGATTTGCACAATCAGTGGGATGAGTATGCCAATGATGATTGCGCTGTTCAAGAAAAAGGAATTCGAATTGGTTCAGCCTATTCCCTCCTTTTGGATTGCGCAGTAGAGGCAGGCAGCTAGTGGAGGAGTTTTGAACCCGTGATCGGTTCAAACTGAGCTAGTTTTGTGTGTAGCTTTTGGAGATAGTACTGAGTACTTGTGAGGAGTATTGTATTGTGTAAAGTTACATGTTTCTCATCCATTTTATGATACATATAGCTGGGGGTTTTCAGCTATAAGCTTTCCCCATACATGCTGCGTTCTATGTGTGTGAATTGATGTTATGCCGCTTGTTTTATTTTCCAAATGTGATGATTAATTTGTAGAAGAGATTATGTGTTGTGCAGCAAATCGAATTTGATATGTGATCAGGATAGTCTCAGTGGATAATTAATCATTATTTAGCAAATTTCTACAAGCTGATAGTACGCACATGGATGCGAGCCTGTTAATTAGATCTGATAACTATATTCTGGTTATTTATTGAAACTCCCGCGAACAACCTCTAGTCGTATAGATCTAATAATTACAGACCGAATTGAATTACCTGCTCTCTCCTAGGGTGCGAAAACCTGGTTCCAACACCATCCCATACTGCTTCAGGTGAGACTTTGGCCTATGCAAGCAGGTCACTTCCAAAAGGGCCAGTAGTATGGGGGTTTGTTGGCAAACCTTAACCTCTGAACCTGGGTCAGGACCCCTCAAGACAATAGTAATAAAGTTTGCCATGATTGTCATCACTTCTATCTTGAGGAGGCCATTGATCAACAAGAAGGTTTCCATATAGACCTTCCATTCTTTCATAATGAGAGCCATTTGGTTTATCCACCAAAGGCCAACTTGCACATTTGGGAGGAACCATTGGGATACATAATTTTTGCAAAATATCTAAAGCAATGGTGGAGACTATTGGATGTGGAGGCCCCAAGAAGAGGAGGGGAGATATTTCAGCACCCTTGCAGTTGCTTGAGGACAAGCAACCTTTGGGAGGGGAAGATTGTAATATTCCTAAATTAGCATGTAGCTAATAGGAATATTATTTTTTCTTTTGATATCTAGTTAGATGAATAAATGGGCAAGGAGGCTCATAAGTTGCTTAAGTAGGCATAACATCCCTTCTAATGTGAAAAGGGATCATGTTAATAACTATATCAAAAATCCCCATGTGTGAAAAGGGTTTAAAATGTGTGGACAAAGTCAAGTTTTACCAAGTCAACAACATTATTATATGAGGAGTGGATCATAAATAAAGACAACTCAATGTGAATGAAGATCAATCTAGCTAGTCAAAATGAAGACACCTTTGGTGTGAAAAGGGACAATGCATGAAGATCGATTCAAGGTTGACTAAATCAAACAACACTGTAAAAAGATGAGTGGGACTAATGGATACAACGTAATTTTGGTGGAGGAGCCTTTGCATGGAAGCAACCTCAGAATTGGGTGGGACCCTTGGTGAGGAAGCTCATCAACTATATAATGGAGGGAATGGATGTCATATGGGGCATGATTGAAGATTATGTTTTGTATGTGGTCTGTTTAAACTTCTTGCATTCTTTGAATGTTTAGCTAAGTTTTATGCACTTTTTAGTGCAAGGGTTTTCTCATGCGGGAATTCCCCACTTCTTCTTGGAGAACTTGTTTAAGGGATCTAAGAGAAGCATCTTTTGCTACATTTTCCACTATCTGGTGTTAGGTCAATTAGTCACCTTAAACTACATTATTTCTTAAAGTATTGCAGTGGAGAGGTTTAATCCCCTATATTTTGAGCTAGTTTCCCTGAAGGAGGATCAACCTTTCTCTTGGGAAAGCTAGTAGGAGGAGCTAAAACCATTTCTTTGCATGATTAGCCATTTTTATGCAGAGCTTCAGCCATACAATTTGATTGAGCCATAGATCTGCAACAGATGCTTCTTGTATTTAATGATTAGCAAGAAACCCTTGTCGGGTCATCTTGGATTTTTGTAAAAGAGTCTAGATCTCAATTTCTGGGCCTCATTGATTAATATATAAGAAGATCTATTTTGTCTCTCATTTTTCTGAGTATAACCCTCAATAAACTGCGTTTTCACTTTATGCAGTATTTCTGTGTTGCAATAGTCTTGGGGTTTGATCTATTTTTAGGCTATTTTGGCTATAGGAGATTTAACTAGGAAAAAGTGATTTGTTTATGATTTGGTTTCAGATCTGGTTGCTATAATGTCAGATCTAATGGATCCATGGGCTACATATTTTTGTTGATTCTTATATTTCTAAAAAATGCATTTTCTATGCATGTATTTCTGAATTTCCCATTTGGGAATATTACAACGACCATACTGGTTAAATCCAAAATATAAGCAGCAAGTAAAGGAAGAATTGGAGAAAATGGTTTCTACAGGAATCATTGAGCCTGTGGAGCAGCCTGATTGGGTGATCCCAATGGTTTTTCATGAAAAGAAGACTAAGGGAGAAATCAGGATTTGTGTGGACATGCGCAAACTGAATGATGCATGCATACATGACCCCTTCCATACTCCATTTTCAGATGAGATATTGGAAAATGTGGGAGGAAAAGAGGCCTACTCTTTCACTGATGGATTTTCAGGGTATCATCACATAAGGATCACTCTAGAAGATCGAAGTAAGACCACTTCTGCAATAGAATGGGGATCCTTCCAATACACAGTCATGCCTTTTGGGTTGAATAATGCACCTTCTATATTCTCGCACGTAGTGGTAGTTGTATTCAAGGAGTTCATTCACAAGTTTTTGGAAGTGTACTTTGATGATTGGATTGTGTTTGGACTACTAAAGAAGCATGTTTCCAATCTGAGCATGATGCTCGACACTTGCAGGAAGCATCATATCTCTCTTAACTTGAAGAAGTGTATCTTTTGTGTTCCTTTTGGAAACTTGTTGGGGCATATTTTTTGTTAATGAGGGTTGATGGTAGATCCAGCCAAGATTGAATTTATTATCAACCTGGAGGTTCCTATCAATGAGAAATAGCTGCGCTCTATTATGGGACACATAGGATATTATGGAAAATTCATTCAGGGCTATGCTCTGATCACTCCACCCATGGATAAATTGTTGAAGAAAGATGTGTCCTTTTTATAAGATGAGGAATGCTAAAATATCTTTGAGCTACTAAAATAAAATATTGTTACTGCACCTATTTTAATGTTGCCTTACTAGTCCAAGGTCTTCCATGTGCATGTTGGTGCATCCGACATTGCACTTGGGGTTTTTTTAGCATAGCTAGGAGAAGGAGATATTGATCACCCCGTTTCCTTTGCAAGTAGGAATCTGTCCAGTGCAGAGAAAAAATATTCAACCACAGAGAGGGAAGGTTTGGCTATGGTCTATGCTCTGCAGAAATATAGGCATTATCTTCTAGGAGGGTACTTCAAGATGTTCACTGACCACTCTTATTTGAAGTATCTAGTCAACAAGCCTGTATTGGGGGGGAAGATTTGTAGATGGTTGTTGCTATTTCAAGAATATGATTTTGAAATCATTTTTAAGCCTGGTAGATTGAAAGTTGGACCTGATCACTTATCATGCATTAATAATGGGGAGGAGTCTACCAGTCTAGAGGAGGGACTACTTGATGCGCATCTCTTTTCCATTAAATTGGTTGATGAACACTTTGCAGATATCATTCACTTTCTTACTATTGGTGGTGCGCTTGATGAATACTCGGTACAAAAAAAGAAGGAGTTGGTTTCACATGAAAATAACTTTACATTGATTGCTGGTTAACTATACAAGTTGGGAGAAAATGAAGTTTTAAGAAGGTATTTCCTAGAAAATGAAAGACAAGACATCTTAGCTGAGGCTCATGGGGGATTGACAGGAGGCCACTATACAGGAAAATACACTGTGCAGAAGGTGTTTCATGTTATATTATGGTGGCCCACACTGCACAATGATGCACATTCATATTGTCGAGCTTGTGATGCATGCCAAAGAATAGGGGAGCCCTCGCGCTGAGACGAGATGTCATTGCAGCCGTAGATGGCCCTGCAAGCTTTTGATAAATGGGCCATATACTTAGTTGGACCTATTAATCCTCCTGGGAAAAATACTGGTGTGCGTTATATCATCATTGCAACAGATTATGTAACCAGATGGGTAGAAGCTAATCCGGTAAAATATTATACTGCAAACATTGTTGCAGAGTTTATTTTTGAAAATATATTGACTAGATTTGGGTGCCCAAAGATATTGATGAGTGATCGAAGTACACACTTTGTTAATGAGAACATTGAAACTATGAAAAAGGAATTTTAGATACATCACCAGAAGAGTAATCCCTATCACCCTCAGGAAAATGGTACAGTGGAAGTCCTTAACAAAACCTTGGAGAATGCACTCACAAAGATCTGCAACGTAAACTAGTACGATTGGGAGGTGCACATCCCTTCTGTCTTATGGGCTTATAGGACTACATGCAAGAAGTTGACTGGTAAAATGCCATTCAAGATGGTTTATGGCCAATAATAAATAATTCCAATCGAATACATTGTCACAAGCCTGCACATAGAAACACTAACTAATATGGCCGAACCAGACATCATGGAGGAACATCTATCACAATTGGTTGCATTAGAGGATGATCAGTTTATTGCTAAATTTCATCAGCAAGTACAGAAGAAGTGCAAAAAGGCCTGGCATGATAGGCACATTCGGTAGAAGGAATTCAAAGAATAAGATCTAGTTTTATTGTACGACAGTCATTTTGTGTGCCACCTAGGGAAGTTCATAAAGCATTAGTTGGGGCCATATATTGTGAAGGAGATCGCTAATGGAGGTGCGGTGTGCTTGGCCATGTTACGCGGTGAGAACCTCCTCGGGTACATCAAGAGAAGCTGACTGAAGCCATATAGGGATAAAATTGTGCTTACCAAATGACTATATGGCCAGAGAAACAGAACCCACTTTCCTGCGCGTTGCACAGAGGGCATACACAGACAAATACGACTGCGTGGTGGGAAAAACTAGCCTTTTGAACAGTAACTCTGGGTGAAAATATGAATTTACATCTAGAGGGATAAGGTTTTGTATAATTAGTGAGGAGATCTTACGGGTTTTTTGACCATTTTTATGGGGATAAGGTGCCATTGATGAAGTTTTGACAGTTTTTACCATGGATCGCCTATAAAATTAGGGAAGCGAGTCACATTTTGTTCCTTTTTTGTTTGATTAAATTGTGCTCTGACATTATCATTGTGCACTGTATGTCTAGCTATGAGACCCCTGCATCCAATGTGAGCAACCCTGAGCTTATCTTCAATCTAAGAATGACGACCACTAGCCCCGCTGTTGAGAGTGTGCTGTCAGAAGAGCAATTTGTGCCCATCACAACATCTACTGACCGGGGCTCTAAAGAAGTCCACGAAGCTTCCCAGAGGTTCAAGAAGTATTATCCACACCTTCCAAAGGAAAAGGTAAGGCGACCAAGAGATCATCCTCAAAGTTGCGAACATCCCCCAGACAGATTACTTCCCCGCGCTAGGGAATGAAGGACAGGTCCCCTATGGGTGACCTATCAAAAATACCTATGTCAGCAATAGAATGGTTTTTACTCTTTGTTGATCCCATCTCGTGGCTCCCCAAGTATTTGAAGCTGCACAGACCTTCTGTCAAGGCTCCGAAGGACATGGATATGGTGCACTACTACCTCCAAATGTTGTTAATCCTTCAGGCTGAGATTCCTTTGGTAAAGTTTGATTACTATGATCTGGAAAATGAGAAGACATTCCCTAAATTTCCACCCAAGTACCACCTCGAGCATGTGTTGTATGTAAGAGTCATGAAGGTAGTGCCCATGCCATGGGTGCATTGGTTAAGAAATGCTGGGATTCTCAACTTGTTGAGGATTCCCCATTTTGGCAGATATCCCATCACTGATGTTTGTGTGCACCAGCTGCTGGCATTGATGCACAATGGGTGCCTATGGATTCATAACTGCATTCCCATAGACGTCGTGCTAATCCATCAGATCACTAGCCTGTCGAAGAAAGGACCTCATCTTATGGTGAGTTATGGAAAAATCCATGAGCAGAAGGTAGCCACGAAGGTCAAGGCAGACTGCAAGGTGGGACGTGAATCTAGGGGCTTCCTGGTGCAGTAGAACGATGACCCGATGGTGAGCCTTGGAACTTTAGTCCTAGGATGTAAAATGATGTGCAAATGATGAACTAAGGTGGTCCCTGTGCACTTCATCGCACTAGCAGGGTAATGCAAGAAGGGCATCAGCTATAACTGGTCCCAGTACCTATGCATGGAGTTCTTGGATAACATGCACGAGGCTCAGGAGAAGGAAAAAAGTTCTATTATTCATGTTTTCTCTTGCTAATTTCTCTAGTCACGTGCAAAACACCAGAGAGCACAGTCCTCCTAGATATAGAACCTGGTGTATTTGAAGCGACACACTATGCCAACCTATAGGACTCTATAGACCTGAAGTGAGTTATGGAGAATAATATCTTCTAGGTCTTATTTGAAGGAGCATTGGCTGCAACAATCCACTCGTGCCCGTGGTTGTCCCCTACTACATATGATAAAGAAAAATCCATTTCATATTTCCAGTTATCAATGCACAACGTATAGATTCATGCGTGCAAAGATAGGGTATGGTACAACCTTCCTTACATGGTAATATTGGCTGAGATTTACCAGGTCATTGTGACCTGGCTAGGCTCCGCCAAGCTTGTCATAGCCTCCACATTGGGAAAATAAAAAACTAGTGCTCCCAAGGAGAAGAAAGATGAGAAGGAAGCAGAGAAGGACACCAGAAAAGAGTTGTTGAGCGTTGAAAAAGGTATGAATTCACCATGTATTTTCTCATTATTTTCCTTTAAACATCACTCTTTTTATTCTAGAAAGGTGATTTATTATAGAATTACGATAGAATTTCAAAGACTTATGTTTATTGTAAAAAGTAACTAAAAACTGCCTTTTATTGTAAAAAACAGGAATCAAACGAGGTGAAAAACTATACCAGAGGCGAGGCTAAAGCAAGAGTAACTGTTGTTCCTCCAGTGATAGACCATATCCTGTCAAAGAGAAGAAAATCAGAATGCATTGCTAAGAGAAGGTAGGGAACAACATGACTTCAACCAAAGAAGATCAAGTGATAGCTAAAGAAAGAAAGGAAGTGAATCCCCCAGGATCCTTCGATCCTGAGGGATCGTTGTTCAAATCTTATCTTGTTCTTTGTCTTATCCATCGAAGTTGTTATATAAGGCAACGCCTTTAGATATTGAAGGGGAAATCATTGATTAAAACATTTCTCTTGTAGTTATGCACTTTATTGACTCTCGTGATCAGAGAGTGGTCGTTGTAGACACCTTTTATGTTTAATTAATACAAAGATGTGTTTTCGTCCATTTCTCAAGATTTGAAGTAACCCAGCAGTGTTTTGCTGGTGCTAAGGGCCTGACCCTAGTGGAATCGATCCGTTGATTGTATTTCTATCCTTTAATTACCGTTGTGTGATAATTGTGTTCGGTTTTATTACGTTTGTGAAGTTAATTAGTTGCTGTTAAATTTCATATTGGTATTGCTGTGTTGTGTTAACGAATTGCATTGTTATTCCAGTTCAACAAGGATCTTAATTCCTATATTATTCATCTTGTTATTGCTTATAAAGCTTTGTTGTTCAATATTTAACTCTATTTTTTGTTCTGTTGGATTACTTTTCATTTCGATTACTATTTAACAACGTTTGACGTCAACGGGGTTTGGTGTTCAAAAAAGTTTGTTAGTTGATTTCTTTAATTTAAGTTTTGATTCGTTAGTTATCATTTTCTATTCAATTCCAGTTTTTTGTTCATTTCCAATTCATTAGTTTCCAGATTTCAGAAAACTTGCTTTTAAAGAGTTCTTCCCAGTTTACTTTCAGTAGCAGTTAGTTCAATTTCTATTTCTCTTTAATTGCCTTAAATTTAGACTGTAAACTATATAGAACATTGGTTATCACTTCCTCGTTCCCAGATTAATTGTCTTGTTCCAGTTTGATTTCAATTGCATCAATTTCTAGAGGAATGAGTTATTGCTATTGTATCCTCGATTGATGTCTGCTGAGTGAATAGGTAGATTTTAGAGTGCTTGAGTTCATGTTATTCTAATTGGATTTCTTTTCCAGCATCCATTTACTCTTGTATTTAGAATACTGTACTGCATCTCACACAGCATTTCTCTTAGCTAAAATTGTAGCCTCAGATAGAGTACACTCTTGAAACAAAAAGTCGTTCCTAGATTGAAAATTAATGTAGGATAAATAGGTGTTAAAAAGATACCTTTTATACCTCAACATTTTGGCACCGTTGCCGGGGAGAGTGTATGCCATTTAGAAGGAGTGATGCAAATTTGGCCTTTTTTTCTGCTTGGGAAGAATTGGTTATTAAAGACGGAAGGTAAGAACCTGCACACCGAGAAAGAAACATACTTGCTCACAGCCCGCTTCACAGCAGAATTGGATAAATTTATTTCTTTAGGTAGGAATGAAGGCTTGTGTTTTTGAATGAATAGAAGAGCTAAACATAACAAAATTCCTCCTAAACCCGAAAAACCTAAGGGACATGTGACCCTTGGGCAAAAATCTTTCATTGACAAAATACTTAAGAAAATTGAATCTCAGCGATCAGTAGGACCTAGGAAAGTTATTTATAGACAACCTACTAGTTCCCTCCAGACCACAGAGTCACCATCTGTAGCCTTTGCTAAGATACATAGTCAAACGGAAGGAATTGAGCAAGATTCCCAAGAAATTGAGAATTATTGCCTAATTTATCCACAAGAAGGGAACTCTAGTAATATCCATGAAGGAGAAGGGGAAATAGGGGAAACAAAAGAATCAAAATCTCCTTTTGAAGTAATCCAAATAGTGAGCAGCCCAGATAAGGGAAGTGCTGTCATCATCATTCAAAACAAAGGACCTGAATCTCCTCAGATAGTAGGCCAGCAGGGAACACTTATTCCATATCAACGGAGTGTTGTCAAGGTCATTCCTATTCCTTCTAGTCAGCCTAGGAATTCCCTTGATATCCTAGAAGGATATTGGCACATATTTAATCAAATTGCCCAGAACCAGCAAACACCTCAACAAACTTCCACACTACAATATCCCATTGTGGACACTGCAGTTAATGCACCTATGAAAGCCATTACTCTTCAACATATTCCTACATTTCATGGCCTGAAATCGGAAGATCTAGATGCATTTTTGTTTGAATTCGATGTATTATGCAAGGGGTATGACTATACCACCAATCCCCAAAAATTAAAATTATTTCCTTCCACATTAAAAGGATCAGCTTTACGATGGTTTATGGGATTAGGTGGAGGGGTTAGAAATGATTGGGATCAGATGAAAGCTACGTTTCTAAAGAAATATCAGGATTATTGCAGGTCCTGGGAACTAAAAGATGAAATATTTCAGATGACAGCAAAACCCAATGAAACTCTGGAAGAATATGTGGAACGATTTCAATACAACCTCCAGAGATCTCCTTATGCATCTCCACCCTTACTTGATAATGTGCTGAAAACTCCATTAATTAGGGGGATGAAGGATCAATGGGTTGAAACATTAAATATTATGGGAAAAGGTGATATATATTAAGAAAGCTATGCTAACATTATTGATTTTTGTATCAGGAGTTCAAGAGGCAGCACAAGGCTAAAATCATCAGAATGTGACATGATCACAAGGGATAATAAGACCTCCAATGAAGGTGTAACTCGTGTAGAGATTGGAAATCTACTGGAAGATTTTAAAACAGATATTCTAGGGACTCTAACAATGTAGTTCGACATTATGAAAGACAAACAAAAGCAAGCAAAAGCTGAAAAAAACTTGGCAATATTCTGTCCTAAGTGCAGGAAGAAACACAGCCACAAAGAGTGCCCACTAGATATAATCAAATTTTGTGCCATCTGCATAAAAGATCACCCCACAGAAGGATGTCCCTTGCTTCTTGGGTTAAAAGTAGTCTATAAAGAGGCAGAAGAAGAATCAGAAGTGGTATTCTTACTTAATCAGCGCCGACAATGGCAGCCACGAAAATCAGGTATGCCAACTGATCCATTCTCTTCTTTTGAGTTTCCTCAGAATAATGCTCAGCAATATAATGGAATGTGGAAAAATCAGCCACCTTTCCCCAATTGGTCACAACAGCCATTTCCTACATCATCATGGCCAAATCAAACAAACCAAACTAATTGGCCAAATTTTCCTTTCTGCCCAGCATTTTGGCAAAACAATTCCTATCCAACACAATGGACCCCCTCCACTTCACAGAGTGAAGCCTGGCAGTCAAACTGGCAAAGACCTACAAATCAGCCAGCTAGAACAATCCCTCTCTCTCAACCTACACTGCCAGCTCCCTATACATTTCCACAAAACCCCCAGACCAATTTAAGACCACAAATCCCAGCCCAACCCAACCCAAACCCAAACAATAAGCCAGTTCATTCTGTCCAAATAATGGAACCACTAGAATTAGAAACTAAATTGAGGGAGTGTAATGACCTTCAATTGAGATCTGGGCTCATAGTAGAAACAAAGGGAGATAAAAATGTTCACACTGAAGATCCGTTACCTGTAGAACAAACATTGCAAAAAGAGAAGGTGGTTCAACAACAAACTCAACATCAAACTCCACAACAAGAAACCACCTCTTCTCCACCATTCCCAGAACGATTAATAATAGCTCACCCAATAGAATATCCTGATTTTGATCTTCTGGAAGAATTAAAAAATTTGTGTATAAAAATCCCTCTCCTCCAAGCTATCCAAGACATTCTTATTTATGCAAAAACCATCAAGGAATTATGTATAAAGAAGCCAAAGATGAGAACAAAAAATAACCCAAATGTCCAAGTAGTTGGTACTCTATCTGACTTATTATCAGGAATGGAAACACCTATAAAATATGAAGACCTAGGAAATCCTATAGTGATGGTGCAAATCAATGGGAAATTATTTTCAAATGCCTTAGTTGATTTGGGAGCTGTAATTAATATCCTAACAACCACCACTTGTCAATAACTTGGGATTACATCATTAGATCCAACAACAACCTTACTAGAACTGGCTGACCGATCGGTAGTCAAACCAGAAGGTACACTACAAGATGTAATGGTATCTATATATTCTTGGGAGTACCCTGTTGACTTCCTGGTTATAAACCCAAAGAACCAGCTAGATGGACACAAGCTAATCCTAGGTAGACCTTGGTTTGAAACTGTCGATGCTTATATTGGATGCCGATAAGGCAACATGAAAATAACAAGGGGAAACTATGTCAAGAATTTAGCTTTATATCCCCCAGCCCAACCAAGCCTATCAATAATCAAAACAAGGAAGCAACCTGTATCATATCTTATGGAAAATATGAGATCACCACTAACCATAGAAGATGCCCTCGATTTTAAAGATCAAACAGAGGATGATATCATTAATAGTTTCATTAACAAAACACAAATCAGATCCCATCTACAATGTCACATGATCAAGGCAGCATTTGATAATAAAGAAGAAGAAGATCCCCTGAAAGAAATTCCTGATCAAATAATACCCACTACCACTGTTTACAATAGAAAAATTGTGGAAATTGAACTGGGAAAAACTCTAAACATTAACAAAAACCTGACTGCTAAACAAGAAGAGAAGTTGGTCCGATTACTATGAAAATATAAGGGAGCCTTTGCATGGGATTATCCAGACATGAAGGAAATTGACCCCAAGTTATGTACACACCACATATATACCGAAAAAGATGCAAGACCCATTTTCCAACCCCAACGAAGACTAAACCCTCACCTTAAAGATATTTTGAAAGATGAATTACAAAAGTTGTAGGATGTTAATTTCATTTACCCAATATCTGATAGCAAGTGGGTCTCCCCATTAGTAGTGGTACCAAAGAATAACGGAAAGTGGAGAATATGCGTAGATTACCGAGAACTCAACAAAGCAACCCAGAAAGACCACTTTACCCTTCCTTTCATTAACCAGGTATTAGATACATTGGCAGGAAATACATTATTTTCTTTCTTAGAAGGCTTCAATGGGTACAATCAAATCCAGATTACCCCTGAGGACCAAGAGAAAACCACTTTTACCTATCCTTGGGGGACATTTTCCTACCGAGTCTTACCCTTTGGCCTATGCAATGCCCCTTCTACATTTCAGAGTGCCATTCTCAGCATCTTTTCAGACTTAATAAATGAAGGGCTCGAAGTGTATATGGATGACTTCACACCTTACGGAGATGATTTTGAGCCAGCATTAGAAAACTTAGAAAAGGTGTTGCAAAGATTTATTGACACTAGGCTTTGTTTAAGCCATGAAAAGTGTCATATGATGATGACCGAAGGACTTATCTTAGGACATTATATTTTAGCAGCTAGAATTCAAGTGGATCCAGCCAAAATTTAGATAATTTTGTTAATACCTACTCCTACCACACAAATAGAGGTACGTAGCTTTCTTGGATTTTCTGGTCACTATAGAATATTTATAGAAAATTATTCTCAAATAGCTGCACCTTTATATGCACTAACAGGAAATGTTGAATTCATTTAGACAGATAAATATGATTAGGCTTTTGAGGATCTGAAGAAGCTTGTATCAACAACCCCAGTGCCGAGGGGCCCAAATTGGGATTTTCCATTCCAAATTTCATCTGATGCCTCAAAAACAACCATTGGAGCAGTGCTTGGGCAGGAAGAGGATAAGAAACCATATGAAATCTATTATATTATCAAAAATCTATCTCCTGCTGAATTAAATTATACTGTGACTGAGAAGGAATTTTTAGCGGTAGTTCATGCTGTAAATAAGTTTAGACATTATATAACTGGGTATCCTGTAGTTTTATATACTAATCACTTTGCCATTAAATTTTTAGCAAATAATCCTGTTACAAATGGAAGAGTTACAAGATGGTTGATTTTATTGCAGGAATTCGATATCATAATTAAAGATCGACCTGAAAAAGAGAACCTTGTAGCTGATTTCCTGTCACGAATGCCAAAGCCAACAGATACAACAACAGTCGAAGATCACTTCCCAGATGAAAATTTGTTCACTGTTACTATTAGAAACCCATGGTATGCTGATATAGCAAATTACTTAGTAATAGGTAAATTACCAAAACATCTAATGCCCAATGAATGAAAACATATAATACAACGTAGTACTTAATTGTCTTGGATTGGGGGTTACCTGTTTCATACAGGGTCAGATATGAAAATCAGGAGATGCATCTGAGAGGATGAAGTATTTGATATTTAGAAAGCATGCCATGACAGTCCGTGTGGCCGAAATTTTGCAGAGTGTAGAACTACCCACAAGGTTTTATAGACAGGCTACTATTGGCCTACCATTTTTAAAGACGCTAAAAAATTTGTGCAGGCCTATGATAGCTGCCAAAGGGTGGGTTGCCCCAGACAGTCCGACAAAATGCCTTTGAATGCACAATTAGTAATTGAACCATTTGAACATTGGGCGCTTGATTTTTTTGGTCCCATTAACCCCCCATTGAACCAAATAACATACATCCTAGTTGCAACCGAGTATGTCACTAAATGGGTTGAAGTAGAGGCATTTTCGAAACCTACAGAGGACTCTATAATAAAATTCATTTTCCAAATATTTGTGTGATACGGCCTCCCAAGGGACATAATCACAGATGGAGGACCGCAATTTGTAGGTAATAAACTCGCTGAAACATTATAAAATTACCACATTCAACACAAAATTACAACCCCATACCACCCACAGGAAAACGGCCAAGTAGAGAGCACGAATAAAGTCATTGAATCTATATTGACAAAAACAGTTGCCTCACACAGACGTGACTGGGCTTACTGATTTCCAGAAGCCTTGTGGGTGTATCGAACAACATGGATAGGTACCACGAGGTATTCACCATATCAGTTGGTATTTGGAAAAGAGCCCATCTTCCCGATAGAGTTTGAAATTCATACATTAAGAACAACCTAGGAGGTGGGTTTAGACTTAAATGAAGCCCAGGTCAGAATATTACAACAAATAAATGAGTTGGATGAAATGAGGCTCTCCGCTCTTCAGTACATTGCATTAATTCAACAACAGAGAGAAAAATGGCACTACGCCCTCATCAAAGAGAAAATCTTCCACGAAGGAGATTGGGCACTCCTATATGATTCTAGGTTTTAGGATTTCCCAAGAAAACTCCAGACACAATGGCTTGGACCTTATGAAATACAAGAGGTGCATGATAATGGCACCATCACATTAACCACCATTGATGGATCTAGCCATTCCTTCAAAGTAAACGGTCATCGAGTGCGACTTTACCATAAATCGCTTAATCAGGAATCCTTTTACCAACAATTATGGGAAGATTCCACCATGCAGATTCTTGTTGAGGGAGAAAACTCCTCCTCAGCACCCATTTTCTGAAACATTTCTTTATTTTTGAAATTTTTACATAAATTTTTTTTCTTTATTTTGCTTGTTTTTTTTGTGTGCAGAATTTGTTTCCTAAGCTATTCCTTTCTAAGGAACAGCAGTGGTTTCTCTCAAGAAACAACGTGTTTGAGTATTTCTTTTTGTTGTTTCTTTCAAAAGGAACAATAGTTTCTTGCTGCGTTTTTGTTGTTCCTTTCAAAAGGAACAAAAGTTTGATTGCAAGTGTTTTTGTTGTTCCTTTCCAAAGGAACAACATTTTTTGCTGTTCCTTTCCAAAGGAACAACAATTTTTTTTTGTTCCTTTCCAGAGGAACAACTATTTCTTGCCTATTTTTTTGTTGTTCCTTTCCAAAGGAACAACATTTTCGTAGATTGTTTTTGTTGCTCCTTTCTAAAGGAACATCACTTTTTGAGTGTATTTTTTTCTTGATTTTAAACAAAATTTTGAGGATTTTTATGAATTCTTGATGACTCTCTTGATGGCAAACACACAATTTATGTAAGTATACAGAAATTAGAAATTACTGAAATCAACAAATCAAGAGAAATTGTTATTTTTAAGAAATAGTTTTGCAATGTTAAGGAAAAGGAAAGGAAACAACCATTTATATTGCTTTGCTGTCCTTATTTTCATTTAAATTAATATGATCGGGTTTTTTTATCATGTTGGTTATTCCCTAAACTGTCTCTCTTTGATCTTTATTTATTAAATAAGAATAAAGGTATATCTTCTTCCATTGAGATGTCTAGACTTCTTCTACCATCTCTACTCTTAAGGAGTGTTGATCCATCCTCTACATATAAGTAGGGAAGTGCTATATATGAAAAAAAAAGGATAAAAGAAAAACAATTATGTAATTATTAACAATTCTATGATATGGTAGTTGTAGGATAGGGGGTCTCATCAAGAGCCAGCCTACCATGATCATAAGGAAGCAGTGAAGTGGCATTCCCATTATGGCCACCGCACTAGGGATATGGTCCAATGGGCAACTTAGAAAAATAATAAAAAGTCCATGGAACAGGAGGTCTCATCACAAGCCGACCTGTCCACCTTTCACTTCTTCCTAGTGAATGGCATTGTGGTTCATATGGTTCCCAATCCAGCACAATGGCCTCCATCATGACATTACAAAGAACTTCCCTAGGCATAAATAAAGGATAATGGTTCCAAGGGTGAAAAAGAAACTTTGTCAAGGTTATAGACACCTGTGGGAGACAAAGCTCTGCTGATGGTATTGGAGTCACACTTTTCAATTCAATAGTATGGATGAACCTTTTTCTTATATATTTACATAAGATCAAATGAGAGGACACCTTTAAGCCCTTCGTTTTGAACCTATTATACATGAAAATTATTCATAACATGATCATAATAGTTTATGAGAGCAATGATCGCATAAGTACTTGTTTTTACATCAGTTGTCCCTTCCATTATCTTTGAATCATTGTATGAATGTTTCCATATCTATTCGTAATTTAATATTATGCATTGATTTCAGTAATGTAATCATTTGTGATCGTATCATAAGTGTGTATGTTTTTCAAATGTTGTACGACTGCTACACAGTCCTTTACTATCTTATTTGACGGTCTAGGACGACCTATCATCCTTCAGGAGGGCGCGAATGCCTTTTAATGTCTGCATGCGGGTTAAATGCCTATATTATTAGTAATAGTGAAGGCTTAACAGTATTATTTTGATATTCACTAAATATTATGTTGTGCTCTTCCATTGCATTTCTGTGCATTTGTAAGGAATTAACAGTGTGTAGGTAAAATCGGAGGATGACCAATTTGTAGTGAGCCGCAGGTGCTGGTTGTTTCAAGCGCTGCACGAGAAATTCTGGAAAAATTGGGATGGATTACATACCTCAGAAGGCTACAAAAACCTCAAGAAATAGTAGCTATCAAGTTTTTACAGAATTTGGAGGAAGGTTACTCCATGGTTAGAGGTAGACAGATAGCAGTAACAAATGAAATAATTGCAGAGGTGTCTGGTCTACCAGCGGAAGGAGCCATATGGACCCATAAGAAGGTGAAACTCCAAGATGCCATGAACCTTTTACGAGATGAAGGACAGAACCTGGTTGTCAAGGGGAAAGGAGTTCAGCCAGCGTCATTGGGAGAACCATGGACAGAGTTGGAAAAAGTATTCCAGGCCTACATAAAATGCGATGGGAGGAAAGATGTGGTAAGGCCTTGCCACCTTAAGCTATTAGCAGTGTTAAAATAGAAATGTACCATAAACCTGCTTGCATTTTTAAATTCTTTACTACATGATGTTGCCAGTAGTATAAGAAAATATCATCACACAAACATGGTGGTAAGCCACCATTGCTTAATTAGATTGATAGTAAGTTACAACCTTGCCCAACAACAGAACAGTTGGGAAGAACTGATATTTTTGATTGATGGAGGATTAGCCTTACCTGCCCCAAAACGTAAGAGAATGGCTAGCACAGCAACACAACCATCAAAACGTAGACTATCCTCCCGGTTAAAAAGAAGTAGGGGGATGATAGAAGGCCTTCAAGGTAGCAGTAGCCAGCCCTTGGAATTTCCCAGCTCGGAGGATGAACAGCCCCCACAAATTGAACGAGGGAGCCGCCACACCAGTGGTGAGGAACAAAGTCACCACACCAGTGGTGATTAACAAAGCAGCGTAGGAGAAGGAAATGAGGAAGAAGATGGAATTGAGGAAGAATAAGGAAGTCCTCATACTAGTGTAGAGGAAGAGATTCGCTACTCTGATGAGGAAGAAGGTAGTTACCATACCTGTGAAGAGGAAGAAGATAATCGCAACAGTGAGAATGAAAGAGAGGGAGAAGAACCTCCCGAAACCACCACTGAAAATTCACCACAAAGCCCTTTGTAAGAGGACCAATTGGCCCAAATTTTGGCCAACATGAGCGAATATGTGCAACCCCACAGCCCACTGAACATTAATTTTAATATCAACCAATTGAAGGAGCAAGCTGTTACCAATAAAGAGATGGATGAGGGAATTCCGGATGAAATAGAAAGAGGAAACCCTAACGGAACAACAAAATCAGCTAGGGTTATTTCCCTTGAGAAGTGTGGACAGGAAGAGTTGAACACTGAAGCAGTGTTCCAAACTGAAATTTCTCAGGGAAAAACAGAGCCAATTGGGGTTATTACCCCTAAAGAATGCAGCTGGGAGCATATGAATACTGAAGAAGTGCTCCACATAGAAAATAGAGAAGCAAGCCCAATCGAAGGCACGGTTGCTAAGAAACAAACGCCAGATGAGAAATTGGGTTAAGAAAAAGGAACAACCATTCCAACAAGGAGGAGAAAGAAAGTAACTGAAATTGAGAAACTTCGTAAGGAACGATAGAAGTTTCAAAAGCTAGTGGAACAACTTAGGTAGACTATTAGGGTTCTTAAATTGAAGTAAATTCCCAAACAAACCCCAAAGAAGAGAAGAATAGTCACCAAATGAGCCCCAAAAATGAGGAAAGTGGCCACTAAAACAAAGCCCCAAGTTGTAGAGACTATGGAAACCCAGACTGAACCTAATCATGAAGATATGGAACAGTAGGCAGTTGTTCCAGATACAACTATTCTAGATGAAGCAACCTCAAATGAAAGTGCACAAGCCTGTAGTCAAAACACTTTTAGTGATCCTACTATAGCCAAACTCTAAGAGGAGTTGGCACAGGCTCGACTGGAAAGGGAAAAACTTGAAGAGGACATTGTTCCTAGAAGAAAATACCAGGAGTTGCAGCAGCAGATGAAGAACATCCATGCAGCAGAGGCTAAAGCCTATGAGAAATGTCGGAAGTTAGGGGAGAAGGCTGAAAAGGTAATGAATAGATTAAAAATAGCCCGGAATCGAATGGATACTCTCTGCTCATTATACACAGATGTTTTAGATTATAGATGCCCTGCCAAGAATTATGATTTATTTTTATTAGAAAGATATTTACAGTTAAAAGTTGAAGTAGTTAGGGCAGGAAATTATATAGAGTTAAACACTGTAGAGGATTTTGTAAAATGATGTAAACTCTATGGGGTTAAGGTACATCGTCTCCTTTGTGAGTTTTATTTGCATAATCTTATATTGGATAATGAATTTGAGATAAATCCCAACCCTTTTGTGGGTGACATCCAATACCAAGCATTTATTTCATTTGCTGTTAATCAGTTAAAATGGCTCAAAGCCTATAATGTTTTCCAAAGGCAAGAAAATGAGTTAGACTTGTGGGTTAGGAGCGAACCAAAACACCCATTACAATTATGGGCTAGGAAAAAGAATCTAATGACAAGAGAAGGTGTTATCCAAGCATTGGGGCCTTTCCATAAAGCAATTGTCTCGAATGGGGTAGAATATTTTCTATCTATTAGAGACCAGGCCTATATAGTAGCTAAAGTCTGATGGGGGATTTCCAATCGGAATGTTCAAAATAGAGAGCCATTTAACTATAAAAAATTTGGATTAGCTGCTGGCCGCTTGGTTCTCTATAGCAACCTCATCTTGAGGGAAGGCCCATTCTGGCTAGGGTGTAGGTTTCGAAGCCCCATTACATGGTATCCTGTAATAGATTATAAAGCCATTTATGAAATACCTGAAGGACAAACAGGGCATTTCTTTGAAGCTTTAGATACAAATCATGGTTTTAGGCCTCTTGATGAAAAACCTTCTCCAGCCTATCCTTTAACTGCTTTGCATGTAAACTATGGTTTTCATGAGGACATGAAAAAGGATAAGCAGGGGGGTATGTTGAGCATTGAAAAAGGTATGAATTCACCATGTATTTTCTCATTATTTTCCTTTAAACATAACTCTTCTTATTCTAGAAAGGTGATTTATTATAGAATTATGATAGAATTGCAAAGAATTATGTTTATTGTAAAAAGTAACTAAAAACTTCCTTTTATTGTCAAAAACAAGAATCAAACGAGGTGAAAAACTATACCTGAGGGGAGGCTAAAGCAGGAGTAACTGTTGTTTCTCCAGTGATAGACCATATCCTGTCAAAGAGAAGAAAATCAGATCGCATTGCTAAGAGAAGGCAAGGAACAGCACGGCTTCGGCCGAAGAAGATCAAGTGATAGCTAAATAAAGAAAGGAAGAGAATCCCTCAGGATCCTTCGATCTTGAGGGATTGCTGTTCAAATCTTATCTTGTTCCTTGTCTTATCCATCGAAGTTGTTATATAAGGCAATGCCTTTAGATATTTAAGGGGGAATCATTGATTAAAACATTTCTCTTGTAATTCTGCACTTTATTGACTCTCGTGATTAGAGAGTGGTCGCTATAAACACTTTTTATGTTTAATTAATACAAATACGCGTTTTAGTCCATTTCTCAAGCTCTGAAGTAACCCAGCAGTGTTTCACTGGTGATAAGGGCCTGGCCCTAGTGGAATCGATCTATTGTTTGTATTTCTATCCTTTAACTACCATTGTGTGATAATTGTGTTCAGTTTTATTACGTTTGTGAAGTTAATTAGTTGTTGTTAAATTTCTTATTGGTATTGCTATGTTGCGTTAACGAATTGCATTGTTGTTCCAGTTCAACAAGGATCTTAATTCCTATATTATTCATCTTGTTATTGCTTATAAATATTTGTTTTTCAATATTTAACTCTACTTTCTATTCCGTTGGATTGCTATTCATTTCAATTACTGTTTGACAATGTTTGTTGTCGACAGGGTTTGGTGTTCAATAGAGTTTGTTAGTTGATTTAATTAAGTTAAGATTTGATTCATTAGTTAGCATTTGTTGTTCAATTCCAGTGTATTGTTCATTTCCAATTCACTAGTTTCTAAATTGCAGAAAACTTGCTTTTAAAGAGTTCTTCCCAGTTTACTTTTAGCAGCAGTTAGTTCAATTTCTATTTCTCTTTAATTTCCTTAAATCGGGACTGTCAACTGTAGAGAACATTGGTTATCACTTCCTCATTCCCAGATTAATTGTCCTGTTCCAGTTTGATTTCAATTGCATCAATTTCTAGAGGAATGAGTTATTAATACTGTATCCTCGATTGATGTCTGCTGAGTGAATAAGTAGATTTTAGAGTACTTGAGTTCATGTTATTGTAATTAGATTTCTTTTCCAGCATCCCATTTACTCTTGTATTTAGAATATTGTACTACATCTCACACAGCATTTCTCTTAGCTCTAATTGCAGCCTCAGACAGAGTACACTCTTGAAAAAAAAAAATTCCTAGATTGACAATTAATGTAGGATAAATAGGTGTTAGAAAGATATCTTTTATACCTCAACAAGAGCCAGAGAAGGAAACTGAGCCAGAGATGGACGCTGATCTCAGGGGCACAGAGGTAAGGAATAGTGCTGGATCTGAGTCCCTTAGAGGTACCAAGCATGGAGCTAAGACCCCCAAGGGTGCACAAAATAAGCAAAAGGGATCGCATATCAGAGGCACAGATGATCTCACCCTGATCGAGGATGACTTAGATAAAATTGCAGATGTCATGACCTCTACATCCAAGGACCAATGGGCTATGCTAAAATAATATTACAAGGCTACAGTGGAGACAATGTAATCCAGCGTATAGGTGCTTCAACTGATAACATATAGTATTCAAGTGAGCATTTCTCAAGCAAAGCCTGATCAAGTGAGAATGAGTACCAACCTAGTCAACAACACAACATATAGCTGAATCTTCCCATTCAATAGAGTTGCAACTACTTTGGAATAGCCAGATCTATGCGCACATGTGCATACATGCCTAGAGGTTGGAATTGAATTATCTATGATTCCCAGTGGTAAATTTCATGCCATTCAGATCATCATCATGAACGAGTTGTAGTTTTGAGAGGCACGCATGAACCAACAACTCATAGAAGTCAAGTAGAAGACTGCAGTGTGAGCATAAGTGTCTCTGCAGGTGTATACAACTCAACAAGTAGTAGTGGCCCAGTGTGCCGAATTGGAAAATTTGATTGATCACCTTTTTGGCGACCTTCCGGAGGTTTCCATCCCTACCTTTGCTACACCTCAGCCCAAGGTTGAATTTCTAGTAGCAGCCTTGAAGGCCTCCTACTCTGAATTCCAAGCGGTAAAGGCCGATTTTGAACAAAAAATTGCGGAGTTAGCAAAGCTCCAAACAGAGGCACCACTGAAAGTGAGAGCGCAATGCACTACCTTGGTTAAGGAGGCTTCAGTAAGCATTGCAACAACACTCACCAAGGGCACTGAACTTCTGGACACAGCCATGGGATTATGGAATTTAGTCCAAATAGATCCACTTGTTGGAATAATCTCACAGTAACTGCGTGCAGAAGAACAAACATTCGATGAGCTTCAGGAGGTGCTCCCCACACTTGTGCCTACTCAGAGAATGGCACATTTGCAGAAGAGTCAGGTGCTACATGATGAAGTTGAAGATATGCGGAGGAAGAAACACATTTTGACCACCCACATGAAGCCGTGGGCAGATGAAGCAATGAAGATATACATGACCTATGTGCTACCATAAAGAACCTGAGCTAGACATACTAGAGCATCAGTCTTGCCACAGAAGGGCTTACCTCTCAGAAGTTGGTGGGCACGACTCAAAGTGTTTTTTATCAGAGAACGAGCATCCTTGTGCCCTTGCCACCGCCATCGAGGATTTGAAGACGAAGATGAATACCCCAGCTCCTCTATGACTCAGGACAAGTCATAAGATTGTGTCGGGGGACTATTGGAACAGGGTCCCTTAGGACCACATTTTTGGGGTTAAATATTAGTATTTTTGTTTTTTTTGAGTCCTCCGCACTAAGTTATGCAGATTCAAGGGGCTTTAGGGTGGGTCAAAGTACCTTCATGAGTTATAATGGGTTAAAGGGTAAATCTAGGGGTTTGAAACCATGGTTTGAGGACCATAGTATGAGTGCAGGCTAAAGTATAACTAGAAGTCTAGATCGAGTCAAATAATTAAGGTTTTGGATGAAAATGAATATATGTTGATCTGAATTAAGTCTGTGTTAAGAATTTGTGTTTGAAAAGGATCTTGCTGGCTATGTGCGTGGGTAGATATGAAGAATTTTAAGGGTTTTTGTGAACATCTGATGAATAAAGATCCATTTTAGAAATCCCAAGTATCAAATGCATCAATGATTTACTCTATGTTATGCCTTTGTGTACGATTTTTGTTTCCTACGTATGATCTTTGTTAAAATGCGATTGGATCAGTTGTGTACCTGTTTTATTTTTAATTAATGATAATTTCATAGATCTATTGCTGTGAAAGCCAGCTATTGTATTGTTAGAACAGATAAAGGGATTGCAGATATATTGTCTGTGCATGCACGCAGGGTTAAACCTGTGTTAATTAGCCTAAAGTTTCTGGTGCACAATTTAGTATTTGTAATAATATTGATATGAAGACGCCCACTTCATTTAATTCTCTCTCAGGGTGTGGAAACCTGGTTCCAGCACCCCCCCATACTACTTCGGGTGAGAATTTGGCCTGCACAAGCAGGTCATTGTCGAAAGGGCCAGTAGTAAGAGGGTTTTGTTGGTTACATGCTAACTCTAAACTTGGGTTAGGACCCCTCAAGCCAACATGACTATTCAAGTCTGCGTTGATTACCGTGACCTAAATCTACCCTTCCCTAAGGATAATTAACCTACACCCTTTATCGACCATATTCTTGATGTTTGTACCAATAAAGATATCTTTTCCTTCATGGATGGCTTCTCTGGCTACAACCAGATCCAAATTAAACTAGAATACCAACACAAGAATAATTTTATCTTTCCGTGGGGTACATTTTCCTATCATAAATTTCCCTTTGGTCTTATAAATTTTGGTGCTACTTTTGAATGTGTTGTGTCTTATACGTTTCACGATATAAAACACATCGTTGAAGTATATGTTAGCCACCTATAAACTTTGTTATATCAAAAGGTGGCTAAGACTGTTTGAGCCTTCAAGGAAAAAATTTCATTACTAAAAATTGTTGGCTCTTGAAGACTCTCGAAGGCCTCATGCCTTTCCTCTATCCAAAACTTCACTGCTGATTCCCTTCAGAACTCAGAAATCCTGCTCATTTCTGAACCAGAATAATACTGCAAAGTCATCATTTTCCCCTTCTCCCACTCAAAACTAACCTTCATTTGTTTCCCTTTCTCTCCATAAAATTCCTCTATTTTTCATGAGTTATTTTCTTCCATTCATAAAAATCCATTTTTATAAGGTTTAAAACCCACTTTTAAGCCTTATCGAAACCCTCAATTTCCCCTGAAAACCATTGGAAAACCATAAAAACCCACATTTTGTACATATATGGGTCTTAGCCCCTTCCCACATAAATCCCTAGTCATATGACCCTTCATATGACCCTCGGCCCCACAGTCAGGCGCCAAGCCTTTAAATATTTCTCCGCCCGAAGAATAAAACATTTGATTAATCTTAATTCTTGGGTTTTTAATTATTTTTATAACTTTTCCACCAGTTTGAATTTCGGTTTAATCTCCACCGTCGATCTGATCTGCGGATCGACGGTGCGGAATCCGTCTTCTTGTGGTCCCTGCCATCCACTAGCCGATTGTCGAAACCGCACATTTTTCATCACACTGCCTTTGGGCAAAGGCAATTTTCCCCCGATCGCCAGCGATTCCATACATCGCGTGACATGCGTCCCGTGTACTTTTTCAAAACCGCTTGCCCATCACGCGTTATCGTTCGGACGTGGATGCCCAGCGATATCGCCATGCGCCGTCCGATCTGGGGTGGGCCATCCAATGGCTATCGCTCGCCGAAGATGCCCGACACTTAACGTGGTCTCGGTGCGGTGTTAAATCATTTTCCTCCGTCGATCTAATCTGGAGATCGACGGTTCAGATTTCATCTCCCTGATTTGATCGCCCAGTCAACATTCCCCATTGTGACTTTTCGTTTCCACTCCCAACCATTGATCTCTGCACGATCGACGGCTCTGATTTAGCCATTCTTCCGCTTTCTCCGATCAGTACTGACCGTTGGATGATGCCATCCAACGACCACGCTTCCTCCACTTGCCTTCTACAACAATAAACCTATATATGCAGGATTTTCTAAATAGTTTTTGTATTGTGCAGGGTTTCTATGGTTTTTTTGCCATAACCAAAGAAAATTCAGAAGCAAAGGGTGACGATCCTCCCGCCTCTGATCCATCAAAGAAAATCATTTGCAGGTTTCAAATATAGGTTTCATAATTGTTTCTTTAGGCATTGATGCCATACTATCCCTGCGTAGCCCTGCACACTCACAAACATAGCAAGTCAATCATAGCCAAAGAGTATCAGTGACGAAGATAAAAAATAACCAGAAACAGAGAATGGAGAACAGATTTGTGGGGATCATGGCTAAGAATGTTTATCAAAAGCCTAATCCCTGATTTAAAACATATTTTAAGGAAAACCTAAAGTGTTTTATCAACAGGAAACCCTCCACCATCACAAATTGAGGCAAATTGATCCCTCTAGCTACCACAATGCCACCTCTGCCTCAAAGTATTCAATCAGAGGCCAAATTTATTGATCAGGATCAGATATTTGTCCCAAAACGCAGCTAAAGACGAAAATATTCCAGCGAAATTAATGACAAACATTTGCAGAGTTAATTTGACGCCACACAGAGCCTCAAAGGTCAACAAAAGCTCCCACGAAGCTTAATATTTATGTAAAGACATTTAATATAGAACTTTGATGTACACTTGAGCTTAGAATTCTGATTGTAAATAGTGTTCACTGGCTCTTGGAGCTCTGCTGGTGATAGATAGGTTAGGCTGAGATGTGTAGATGGTTGCTAAACTAAAGAACTGGACTTAAAGCTGTAACTGGTTTGAAGCATCAATACAAGCTGATTTATGGGATCCTAGTCTATGTTGATGGTGATGTTTTTCTTATTGTAACTTGTGATTTTGTTTCTGTTTTCACTGTGTTCCAATTTCTCTTATAAAGAACATCATGCATAGAGTTAGGACCTACTATACATCAGTAACCTTCTTTGACTGAAAATTTTTATATATATGTTTTCTTCCAATCTATGTTATTTATGAATGATTTAATTCAGTTTAAGCATAGGAATGCTAGCGTTCCCTCGTATTATTGTATTAGCTGAATGTTATTCTTAAATGTTATTTTCAGTATATGTTTTGTGAAGATGAACTGAGGAAGATATGGTGAGCCCTGGTCCCAATTTTATCCCCACAACTATCTGGATGTTTCCTTTGGAATGTGTTAAAAGCTGGCTAGTTTAAAAGTACTTACTAGATCTTAGGCCATTCTGTGTTATCTTTGTGTTTGTCTTGAAAGTAACTAAGTAAAGTAGAGCTAGGAGAGGATTTGGGTGAGCCCGGCCCGCTAGTTTCTACTCCAAAAGTTTCCTTCGAGTTTCCCTTCGTTTTAAATGTTTTCTATTGAAAGTGTATCAAAGGCTGGCTAGTTTAAAAGTACTTACCAGATCCTAGTTTACTTTTATGCTTTTCTTGAGTCCATGTCAAAGGCTGACTAGTTTAAAAGTACTTATCAGATCCTGGGCTGCTCTTGTTCTGCATCTGTTTATTTCTCCTTCTTATTGTATCATTTCATTCCATAAATCAAACTTCAAAGAGATCCTTAGACATAGATGACTTGCCCCATGGACCACTCTTGCCTCTTGCTGTTCCAATTAAAACCTATTATGGCTCCATAGCCCAATGGACTAAAACCTGCAATTATCTATATTTTTGGTCGAAGCTTACTCTTATTTCTTGCAATTTCTCACCCTTGAAACTCTTTTCATTTGGGACTTTCAACCTCAAACAGTAATCATGCTAAACCATCCAAAAAAAAAAACAAACCCTTGGCCTTCATAACTAGCCTAATATCATAACCCCAAACTTCAAAGACAAATCCATCTTTGCACTTATTGGAGAGATCCCTCTCTGGATTTACGAGGGCTAGATCCTAGAATCCCAAAGTTGGTTGAAACGATGTTGCTTCTGCAGTTTTAGTCTCACCAATCTGCTAAAATTATATATTCCTAACATTTGTGGTGACTCTGTTGGGGAACTAAACCTAGAATCATTTTTTATTTTTATAAAACCTTGTGAGTTAAAAGTCGCCTTTTCAAGCCCTACCAAAGAAGTGGTAATCATGGTAAAACTTTTTTGAATCAGTGACAAGCTAGGTAAAACCTAGGATTCTCTTAAGACTTTATCTAACCTTGAAAAATCAGTTGGCTTAGCCATAAGAGTAGATTTTCTTTGTCTCATAACCGTAGCTAAGTTTTGAAACAGAGTTAGGTTATTCTTAAAAACCACACAACTAAAAAAGAACTCAGAAAACCCTAAAAATATTTTAGATTGGTATTCAATAAACATGGTGGTGTACCATAAAACCTTTTACCTCTGAAAAGAGCTAAAAACTTCCACTTGGTGACTCCAAAATCCTTACACAGACCTTAAGACTCCACTGGGAAGAACCTTCATCATTATAACATTAGTCAAACTTAGTTAGAGGACTATAGGATTGAAATTTAGGTAAAACAGATTGGTTAACCTCTCAAATACTGTCATACTTGGTTGAAATTTTCTTGTTTATTTGGGTCTAAAAACACAACATAGTGGCTCCTAGAAAGATTCACACTAGAGCCTATCCTGACCTTGATCCACCTGAAGTAGTTGATAACCCAGAAGGTATTCTTAGGAAGTCTCCTAAGATAAAATTATCAACTATTTTCAGATCACCCTTGAGAGCTAATTCATTTCCTAAAAACCTTGCAGCTCTACAAGAAACACATGGTGGTGGAACCATTAAAACATTTTACCTCCCTAGGAGCTAAAAATCTTCCACCTGGCGACTCCACACTCTTAAACTCCCAGAAGACCAAATGAATCCACTGGTAGAAGACCCTGAACTGATTGACCAGACACAGTGACCTCTTTCTTGATTTACAAACATGATTCCAAGAATACAACGAAGATATGCCCCAATGAGTAGAGATCATATCCCTGGGTTTCCACATAAGATGCCCTAGGTGAATTGGGATGACAATCTGCCTGTTTTTCAAGGTGAAAAGTTTGATGACCCTCTACTACATCTCATCAAATTGCATATACATGTATGGAGGTTGAAAATTGAATGGCATGAAGACTACCTAATGAAAATTTTCATGTTAACATTAGAAGGAAAATCTAGGGATTGGTATGAATGCTTAAGATCTAGTAGTTTGTTTTCTTTAAGAGACCTAGAATATTTGTTCTATGAGAACTATAAAGAAAAAACTACATCATTATCATTGGGTGAAATATATTATGATCCATCACAAAACATCACCCAACACATTATAGATAATGAGGAAGCTTTGGAAGAGATGTGCCCTGAAGATCTTTTAACAACCATTCATGAGTTTAATCTCCTATTGAAAAATTTTAAGAATATAGATGAATCAGTTGAGGAAGAGATGATCCAAAAAATAAAGAACCTTCCTCAAGATATCCCCGAAAACTCACATATTGATTCATCATCCCTTATAGCTGAGGCTCAAGAAGACATCCAGCCTCAAAATCGGTCTTCGCAAGAGACAAAGAATTGTTGTACTTCTGTTCAAAAGAACATGGAAACATCTTCCCCTTTGATAGAAAAGGAGATAGATCAGACTATTTATAAATAGTTAGCCTCTGAAACTTTCTGCAAAACAAACACTCTTTCCCATTCACATAGAGAACTTTGTTGTACAGATTTAGAAAGTTCTTTTGTGGATCAGAATGAAGAAGGACCTGTTGATAACCCAGTATGTTTGATTGGTAGTATTACTTATATTCTTGATTCTCCTAACTTTGATCTATCTAGTGATGATGCTTCCCAAACAGAAGTTACTTTTGCAGGATCATCATTAGCAGATTTATGGGAGGAATATCAGTTCCTACAAAGAAGTAATGAGCCAGTGCAGACTATTTATGATACTGACGATGAAAGTTTTCAAAGCCTAGAAGTAAGTGAAGATTCATTTGATCTTTGCTCCTATTCATTTCAGATCATCAGTAATAGTTTCCATGTGATCAGGAATCAACAGACTTTCATCTCAAAGGATGAGGAGGAAAGAAACGAAGAAATTTTTGAGCAGGTTGAAATCAAGGAGCCTTCTCTTGAAAAATAGGGAGCAATTAAACATACCCTCGCTCAAGAATATAATAACCTCCTCATAGAGTACAATCCACTAAACCAGAGCATACTAGGGCTACAAGAAAACAACACTACCAAATATGATGATTCCTCCAGTTCAGATGATGATGAAGAAGAGGGAGAGAAACAGATAGAAGACTGTCCTACTGAGGATATACCATATTCTCAAGAAGAATATTTTTCCTTTTCTGTTAAGAATAATGAAGCTTCCAAACAAATTTCTGAAGATATGCTCCTCAAAGCTAAAGTCTTGGAATCAGACAAGCTACCAGACATAGAGGACCAAAAAGAAGAGAATCTTCATCTTTTCTTTGTTGATCCAATGGAAGAGTGTGTAGAAATCCCAACTGGCTCAAATTATCAAGCAACGATCCTTTGCATGAGCCAGAGACATGAAAAGTTGTCACCTTCTATGATAGCCTTGATATTGAAGGTTAATATTCAATATGTTCTATGGATACCTCTGACAAGAAGCCAGAGTTTCTACTTATTCTTGACATTACTCAGCTGGCTACATTGGCATTTTTGTATCATATGATAAATGTAAATACTCCATGTTTAGAATAGGTTATAATTTCAATAAAGCTCAGTTCTGAGCATGTAGATTAGTTGCTGTTTTTCTGCTTTGAAGAAAAATCAAAGATTCAAAAATACAAAAACAAACAAAGAAAGAAAAGAGGGCAGATTGTCAAAACAAGAAAGGTATACCCCCATACCAAAAAAGAGAAACAAATCTGAAAGTGTGAAAGCTTAAATGCCACTCGTACAAAATGCACTTCTAGTCAATCAAACAGCCTAATCTTGACTAATTAGCTTTAAATTCTCTGCTGATAGGATAGTGAATTCGATTTGCCAAAATGTTTAATATTGGCTTATCGGTAGATAGATTAGGATATAAATTAAAGGTTCAAACATGATCAAAATCTAAACCTCATTTTCCACAAAGAAAATGACTCAAAACTGATTTATTTTCTGAGTCAAAAAATATGTAAATCTGGTTCTAATTAGCTCAAAATCTGAACCAAAGAACAAAGGAGGAACAGCTCAAACAAAATTCAAAACAGAGCTGTAAAAAGAGAAGGCCGTGATGAGAAACTTTCGGATCTTAAGCCTTCCATTTTGATTTAATTTTTCTGCAAAAAATGTCTATGTGCAGCTTGTTTTTATGCCATAGATCACAACCAGTCAAACAGCTTAATCTTGGCTTGGCTATTTTTAAATTTCTGTTGTAGAATTTAGAGAATAAAATCTGTTGGACAGTTTAATCCCAAACAGATAGTAGAATAGGTAGAGAAGCATCTGAACTCAACTATTTAATCCGAGTTCAGGGAGAAATAAGGAGTAGAAATAGATTATTTTTCCTTCTTTCAAAAGAATAAAATGTTGTGAAAAGAGTTTGCCAATCCAAGTGCACTCTAACGAAGAAAAAATGTTAGATCAGTAGGATTGGGTAGGTAGAAAGTTTCTGTTGATGAAGATCCATTGTTTTTATGGATGCTAATATGTTTTCAGAGCGCATCATCCACAGAAAAAAAAGGCAACCCAATGGATTAGGCAACTGATCAACCACCCATATAACATGAATGGATCAGGCACTAGTTAGCCTCCCAGAGAATGCAGGTCTGAAGTTCTTGATGCCTTCAAGAAGGCACCATCCCCAAGTGGAGCCACTGTTAACCACCTATAAACTTTGTTATATCAAAAGGTGGCTAAGACTGTTTGAGCCTTCAAGGAACAAATTTCATTACTAAAAATTGTTGGCTCTTGAAGACTCTCGAAGGCCTCATGCCTTTCCTCTGTCCAAAACTTCACTGCTGATTCCCTTCAGAACTCAGAAATCCTGCTCATTTCCGAACCAGAATACTGCTGCAAAGTCATCATTTTCCCCTTCTCCCACTCAAAACTAACCTTCATTTGTTTCCCTTTCTCTCCATAAAATTCCTCTATTTTTCATGAGTTCTTTTCTTCCATTCATAAAAATCCATTTTTATAAGGTTTAAAACACACTTTTAAGCCTTATCGGAACCCTCAATTTCCCCTGAAAACCATTGGAAAACCATGAAAACCAACATTTTTTACATATATGGGTCTTAGCCCCTTCCCGCATAAATCCCTGGTCATATGACCCTTCATATGACCCTCGGCCCCGCAGTCGGGTGCCAAGCCTTTAAATATTTCTCCGCCCGAAGAATAAAACCTTTGATTAATCGTAATTCTTGGGTTTTTAATTATTTTATAAATTTTCCGCTGGTCCGAATTTTAGTTTAATCTCCACCGTCGATCTGATCTGCGGATCGACAATGCGAAATCTGTCTCCTTTTGGTCCCCGCCATCCACTAGCCAATTGCCGAAACTGTGCGGTTTTCATCACACCGCCTTTGGGAAAAGGTGGTTTTCCCCCGATCGCCAATGATTCCATACATCACGTGACACACGTCCCGTGTACTTTTTCAAAACCACTTGCCCATCGCACGTTATCGTTCGGACGTGGATGCCCAATGATATTTCCATGCACCGTCCGATCTGGGGTGGGCCATCCAACGACTATCGCTCACTGAAGATGCCCGACACTTAACATGGTCCCGACGCGACGTTAAATAATAGTTCATATTTCATCTCCCTGATTCGATCGCCCAGTCAACATTACCCATTGTGACTTTCTGTTTCCACTCCTGACCGTCGATCTCTGCGCGATCGATGGCTTTGATTTAACCATTCTTCTGCTTTCTCCGATCAATCCCGACCGTTGGATGATGCCATCCAACGACCACGCTTCCTCCACTTGCATTCTATAGAAATAAACCTATATCTACATGATTTTCTAAATATTTTTTGTATTGTGTAGGGTTTCTATGGTTTTTTCGCCATAACCAAAGAAAATTCAGAAGCAGAGGGTGACGATCCTCCCGCCTCTGATCCATCAAAGAAAATCATTTTAAGGTTTCAAATACACGTTTCATCAGTGTTTCTTTAGGCATTGATGCCATATTGTCCCTGCGTAGCCCTGCACACTCACAAACACAGCAAGTCAATCATAGCCAAAGAGTATAAGTGATGAAGATAAAAAAGAACCAGAAACAGAGAATGGATAACAGATTTGCGGGGATCACGACTAAGAATGTTTTTCAAAAGCCTAATCCTTGATTTAAAACACATTTTAAGGAAAACCTAAAGTGTTTTATCAACAAGAAACCCTCCATCGTCACAAATTGAGGAAAATTTATCCCTCTAGCTACCACAATGCCACCTGTGCCTCAAAGTATTCAATCAAAGGCCGAATTTATTGATTGGGATCAGATATTTGTCTCAAAATGCAGCCAAAGAGGAAAATCTGCCAGCAAAATTAATGACAAACATTTGCAGAGTTACTTCGATGCCACACAGAGCCTCAAAGGTCAACAAAAGCTCCCACCGAGCTTAATCTTTATGTAAAGACATTTAATACAGAGGATATGTATGTAAGTTTCTTCATTGAGCCCCTCAAAGGCCAAGAAGTCATTAAGTCTGTATTAATTGTAATTGAGATCTTTTATCAGATCTCACCTCCTCATCCTTCTATATATACTTCTGCAGAAGATGAGTGAGGGGTTGGTTGTAGAACTTTGATATACACTTGAGCTTAAACTTCTGATTGTACATAGTATTCACTGTCTCTTGGAACTCTGCTGGTGATAGATAGGTTAGGCTGAGATGTGTTCATGGTTGCTAAACTAAAGCACTGGACTTAAAGCTGTAACTGGTTTGGAGCATCAATACAAGCTGATTTATGGGATCCTGGTCTATGTTGACGGTGATGTTTCTCTAATTGTAACTTGCTATTTTGTTTCTGTTTTCACTGTGTTTCATATTCTCTTATAAAGAACAACACGCATAGAGTTAGGACCTACTGTACATCAGTAACCTTCTCTGACTGAAAATCTATTTCTGAATGTTTTCTTCTAAAATGTGTTATTTAGGAATAATTTAATTCAGTTCAAGCATAGGAATGTTGGCGTTCCCTCGTCTTATTGTCTTAGCTGAATGTTATTCTTAAATTTTATTTTCAGTATATGTTTTGTGAAGATGAACTGAGGAAGATATGGTGAGCCCTGGTCCCAGTTTTGTCCCCACAACTATCTGGATGTTTCCCTTGGAATGTGTTAAAAGCTGGCTAGTTTAAATGTACTTACCAGATCTTAGGCCATTCTGTGTTATCTTTTTGTTTGTCTTGAAAGTAACTAAGTAAAGAAAAGCTAGGAGAGGATTTGTGGTGAGCCCGGCCTACTAGTTTCTACTCCAAAATTTGCCTTCAAGTTTCCCTTCATTTTAAATGTTTTCTATTGAAAGTGTATCAAAGGTTGGCTAGTTTAAAAGTACTTACCAAATCCTAATTTACTTTTATGTTTTTCTTGAGTCCATGTCAAAGGATGACTAGATTAAAAGTACTTATCAGATCTTAGGCTGCTCTTGTTCTACATCTATTTATTTCTCCTTCTTATTGTATCATTTCATTCCATAAATCAAACTTCAAAGAGATCCTTAGACATAGATGACTTGCCCCATGGACCACTCTTGCTTCTTGCTATTCGAATTAAACCCTATTATGACTCCATAGCCCAATGGACTAAAACCTGCAATTATCTATCTTTTTGGTCGAAGCTTACTCTTATTGCTTGCAACTTCTCACCTTTGAAACTCTTTGCATTTGGGACTTTCAACCTCAAACAGTAATCATGCTCAACCATCCAAAAAACAAACCAACCCTTGGCCTTCATAACTAGACTAATATCATAACCCCAAACTTCAAAGACAAATCCATCTTTGCACTTATTGGAGAGATCCCTCTCCGGATTCAGGAGGGCTAGATCCTAGAATCCCAAAGTTGGTTGAAACAATGTTGCTTCTGCAGTTTTAGTCTCACCAATCTGCTAAAATTACAGATTCCTAACAATATATATTGATAATCTTATTGCTTGTTCTTTTCTTCTTGGGGACCATCCTTCCCACCTTTGAGAGGTATTTTTATGATGTTGTTTTATAAAATACGACTTAATCCACATAAATGTGTATTTTTCATATGATCTGGGTTCATTGTTTCTCAAGAAGGGATCTGTGTTGATCTTTCCAAGGTTGAGGTGATTATCAATCTTCCTCCTCCTTATATTGTCTATGAGCTTCAAATACTTCATGGTAAATCCAACTTTTTATGACGTCTCATTGCCAACTATGCCCATATTTCCCACGAATTCATGTGTTTTTTGAATAAAGTATTCCCTTTCATCTGGGGTGATCAAGCCAAATGTTCTTTTGATGATTTAAAATAGGTTTTGTTGTTGGCACATTTTCTATGCCCTCTTGACTTCAATCGAGATTTTTTGTTATATCTCGGCACTTCATAATCTTCTATAGGCATGGTTCTCATCCAAGAGGATGACATGCACAATGAACATCCTATGTATTACCTTAGAAAAGGCTTGATCAGTCCAGAGCTTCGTTATTCCCATGTTGAGAAGTTGGCTCTCACAACAATTTTTTGTGCAACACTTGAGGCATTATATTCTACTGGAAAAGACTACGGTCACTGTTAACTCCAACCCCATGAAACACATCATTAGTCATCAAATCATAGGGGGGAAATACTCTAAATGGATTTTCATCCTTCAAGAGTTTGATTTGGAGTTTTTCATTGTTAAATCCAAAAAATCCCTAGCCTTCATTAAGCTTCATTAGGGGAATTTTGAGGTCTAAAATGGGCCTCCTAAGGAAATTATAAAATAATAGTGGAAATAATAAAATAATATTTGATTACATCATCACATTTTAGAGGGAAAAAAGAAAAAAACCACTTTTTCAACTCATATTTTCAACTTATCTCCCAAATATTTTACTCAAATTTCGAGCAAGGTACTCGTTGGATGCAAAATTTAATTCCTCATCCAAGGAGTACCCATGTTGCATACTTTTGATGGTTCCTGCTACATGAAAATTGAGAAATACATGAAAAACGTGATTGTAATCACACTTTTTTTATGTATTTCTCATTTTTTGTGTAGCATGGTCTGTCAAAAGTATGCAACATGGGTACTCCTTGGATGAGGAATTAATTTTTTCATCCAACGAGTACTCCCGTTTGAAATTTGAGTAAAAAATTTGGGAGATAAGTTGAAAATACAAGTTGAAAAAGTAGTTTTATTATTTTATTATTTTTTAATCTTTTTACCCTTTTACTTAAAAAATGGTGAATCATCCCCCATGGTTGACATCATCATCTTGAAGCCTATTGGTTCTTATAAAGTTTATTTTTGTTGTACATTTTTCTTAGGAGGCCCATTTTAGACCTCAAAATTCCCCTAATGTTTGTTGAATTGCCTCCAACTAATGGGGAAACTATGGCCACAGATCCTTTTCCTAATGAATCCTTGTTCCTCATTATTACTTTTGATCCCTGGTATGGAGACATCCTTATTTATCTCCAAACTAAATGTTTTTGGCTCGAGTTATCTCGTGATGACCATCGGTACACCATCATTCATGGCACTATATTATTATCGATGATACTCTTTACCAACATGTTGTTGACACTATTTTACATGGATGTATTACTCATGTAGAAGCTAAACATGTTTTAAATGGTTTCCATGTTGGGGCATGTGGTGGTCATATGTCTAAGCATACCACTGCTCAAAAAATATTGTGTGGCGGTTAATTTTGGCCTTCACTCTTTAAAGATTTCATCACAACAGTCCATAAGTTCCATCCCTATCAAATTTTTTCTCACAAGATGCATGCTCATCCTGCCCTATTGCATCCAGTTATCGCTGTCGGACCTTTTTCCCAGTGAGGAATTGAATTTATACAATGTAACCCACCCTCTTCCCAAGGACATCACTATATCATCGTCACTGTTGACTAATTTATCAAATGGGGTGAGGCCATGCATATATGTCTCAATGACAATGATAATGCCGCTTTGTTCCTTTTTAACCATTTCATCGTCATGTTTGGTGTGCCTAACCACATCGTGACTGATCATGGAAAACAATTTCAAAAGCATATGATGCAGGAACTAGCTTCCAAGTTTGGTTTTCGCCATGAACATTCCTCACTGTATTATCCTCAAGCTAATGGAAAAGTAGAAGTCATGAACTGTACTTTGAAAGCCATGTTTCAATGGATGGTTTGACAACATAAATCAAACTGGTACCTTATGCTATTTTCCACATTATGGGCATACTGAACCTCCATGAAATCTGCCACTAACTTCACTATGTTCCAATTGGTTTATCGGGTCGAGTCAGTCCTTTATATCTAGTGTGAAATATCTTCTCTTAAAATAGTTTTCTAGTTACTCCCTGACACCTCATTTGAGGAAGCACATTTGTTACAACTTAACCATCTTGATGAACAATGCCTTCTCGCCTTGGTCATTAAAAAAATTCATAAGAAACGAATTAAGGCCCAATATGATAAATATGTCTGACCTCATGTATTTTCTTAGGGTGATCTCATTTTGGCTTATGACCAAGACCATGATAAGTTAGGGGATGGTAAACTATAACCCATGTGGCATGGTCCTTATATTTTTAAATGAGTTCTCAAGAAAGGGGCTTGCAATTTGGTTGATTATGAAGGGATTCCACTATCGGAGCCATGTAATGGACTCTATCTGAAACACTATTATGCTTAATTTCTTTGCAAGGTTGCTTGTATATTATGTATATAGGTGTGAGTGTGTTCAATTTATTTTTTCTTGTCATTAACATTTACCTTGTTTCTGTGTGTAATTCGTGTGTCTCGTCTTTGTTGTACAAATGTTAACACCCTCACTCCCTTATAGAGGTTTTGGATATGGTGCAAGTCGTTACACTCAAAACCCTGCTTTCACCCACTGATGAGATTGTTAGTTCTGGGGGTATTTGTATTCTCCCTGCCATAAACAACATGGACGAATATAGTGTTGTCATGGACCTCTTGATCGAGGCTAGTCATCTTGGCATACACCACCTTGTTGTTATACTTGGCTCTCAAGTGATAGTATCTCAACTCAACTGTCTCTCCTCTGAAAGGAACCTAACTTTGTTTCGTTACTTTTTGAGGGTACTTCTCTTGGAATGTTAATTTGATTATATTGATAACATAGTTACCGATCAAACGGGAACTATTACCTCAAAACGAGAACTCTAACCAAAAAATCATCGAAAAACCATGAAAAACAACCCGAAAACGAAAAATTGTATTATGAAATGACCCTTTTTTTCGGGGTAAATTTTCAACATTTTTTAAAAATCAAAGTAAAAGCCAATTTTTTTTTGTGCAAAAACACCCCAAAAATGAAAAGTTGTATTTTGGAATAACCTCTCTTTTCTTTTGGCGTAAATTTTCGACATTTTTTAAAAATAGAAGTAAAAGCCAATTTTTTTTTGTGCAAAAAACACCCTGAAAACGAAAAGTGTTGAAAAAAAAAAATTAGAATAATAAAAATTTATATTAAAAATTAAAAAAAAGAAAAAAGAAAAAAACATTTTAAAATAATTGCAAAAAACTAAAACAAAATTCATTATATTTTTTTTAATTATTAATTTTTTTTAATTAAAAATATGAAAAAAACTAAAATTTAAGAAAAAAAAATAAAAAAAGAAAAGAACATTTTAAAAATTAAAAATTAAAAATAATTATATATATATATATATATAACAAAATAAAAATATTAAATAAAAATAAATTTTTATTAAATTAAAAACAAAATAAATAAATAAATTTAAAAATAAAAAAATAAAAAATTATATATATATATATAAATATTAAATTTTAATAAATAAATGATTAAATTAATAAATTTTGAAAGAAAAAATAAAATCAATAAAAAATCGAAAATGGAAATGGAAAAATAAATAAATAAATAATATTAAATTAGAAAAAAAAAATTAAAAAAATACAAATATTTAATTTAAATAAAAAATATTAAATTGACTTCCCGCCTAAGTGGTAGCCACTCATTTTGTTTTTTGAAATTATAAATTTTTTTAATTCGGTTTTTATTAATTTATTTTTTTGTTAAATTTTAATAATTTTTTTTCGTTTTTAATATTTTTTTATTATTTATTAAATTTAGTATTTTCTTTTATTTAATTTAATATTTTAATTTAATTTATTTTTTAATTTTTTATTATTAAATTTATTAAATTTTAATTTTAAAAATATTTTAATTTTTTATGTTTTCTTTTTACTTTTGTTGTATTTGATTTTCATTTTTAATTTTTTAAAATGGTTTAATTTAAAAAAAAAATAGATTCTTATTTATTTATTTTTTAATTATTTGAAGATGTTTTTCTTTTCAATTTTTTTTTAATCTTAATTTGCTTATATTAAAATTTTTATTTTTAATTTCTTTTGAAATTTTTAATTTTTTTTTTAATTATTATTTTCTTATTATTATTATTTTTAATTTAAATTTTAAAATTTAAATTATTTTTATTTTTGTATTTTAATTTTAATTATTTTTAAATTTTATGTTGAATTTTTTTTTAATTACATGGTTTGTTTATAACTTAGAAAACATGTTTTTGATGTTTTTTTTTTCATTTTTTTGTTTTTTTATTATTATTATATATACATATATATATATATATATATATATATATATATATATATATATATATATATTATATATATATATTTATTTATTTATTTATTTATTTATTTATTTATTTATTTCGGTTTTTTTGTCATGTTTTCCTTATTTTATTTTTATGTTTTATTACTAATATGAAAATCACCAATGCTAAAAAAAGGGTGATTCCGCATCACCACTTTTCAAAATCGGGTGTTTTTTTTGCTACCTCAAAAACATAGGTACGAGTTCAATTACCTATTTGATCGATAACTATGTTTGATTATGTGCATATTCATTGAGACTAGAACTAATTGGCCAATTCGTTAGTTATTTATGTGTTATATTGGAAATTTTCACATTTATAACATTTTAAATGATTCACATGAACAATTAAACATCTATTGTACATACATAATAGACAAAACACATAGAAGTTCGTATTTTATTATATCAAAAGTCTGAGTACATAGTTCAAATCTAAGCAACTGAGGCCTTGGCTACTATGCCATACATATGTTGATACATCAAAAACTGCACAACCCTATGCTATTGCCCCCACTCAATAGTGTTCATGATAACATAAAACCACATTCAGAAGTAGAGGAGACCATGTTGCCGAGATGATACCACCCCTACGATGTGCTTATGCATGTGTCAAGGAATCTCATCCATCCTCCTTGTAAGAACTCCCAATGTTAATCCCTTGACATTCTGTGTAAAATCCCGAAGCTCCTCATCTTCATCCTTGTTCTACTCCTCTAGTGCTGCTGGGGCTAGGGCCTATAATACATGTCTCGTTAGTGGAGGATATCCTTTTGGGTGTGTAGGTGCCACGTATGCATATCACAAAAATTATTTTTAGTGACTATGTACTCTTTGTCAAAAAACCAAAAAATTAAATATTACAAAACATAAAAAATCGAAATTTTTTACCTCTTCCATCAAAACCTTTTTCAGGGGGCAAGACTATTATAGGATCTCCCATGAAATCCACCCCATCATAAGGGTAGTCATCTACTAGAAATTTGGTTGCTCTCATCCATTTCCAATAAGGGTTTGGGTACCAGCTGCTAGTGTGCACTTCTTCATCTCGTGGTAAAATAGAACACCATCTAGCCATGTGGGGTTCTCTTGCCAGTGGAAAGACCACATAATCCAATGATTAGGCTCTCATAACCAAAATCATCTCGAAGAAGAAACTTACAAGCAAGATCCCATAACCACAAGTGCCAATTTTTCTCCTCTTCAACCTTGTGAGCCGAGCCTTCATGCTGACCACCATCCCTTCACACCAGTTAGACAAGGTTGGGTTCTAAGCATCGGATACATAACTCCAGTGTGGTACTATCATTGCATGGGGTGTTTTCATCCCTGCCACTCGGGTTACAATGTAAGCTAGTGCTTATAGGGCCAGGTCCTGTATGTCCTCTATGAGGATCTTATTTTTATCTACCTGTTCAACCTGCATGCAATGAGAAGCCCTTAGACTTCTAATGGTTGACCTTCTAGTTTTGCGAACCCATGAAAACACAACCAGAGCTCCCTCGTGATTGGAACTTTTTATCAACCTACTTTTCATATTTGAGCCTTGGTTTGTCTTCATTCCATATTAATCATCTGCTCTACCTACCATTCGCTTTCACTTGGTGTTTTTCCATTTCTTGGAGGAACCACTCCGATGAGTGGTCATATTAGCCAACCTCTTGTCCACTTTATGTCATGAGTAGTTCCACCATTACCAGTACCAGTTGCTACCCTTTATACCACTCATTCCTCTAAGAGGAGTTTCCTTTAAGGTATTTCAGACTCCTTGAATTATAAAATATTTCCAAGTGAAATTTTCTACTTCATGCTCGTAAAAGTACTTGAAGTGTCATCTACCCTTCACAATAGTTAAACAAGGTGGGTTCTAAGCATCGGATGCGTAACTCCAGGTGTGGTACTATCATTGCATGGGGTGTTTTCATCCCTTCCACTCAGGTTACAATGTAAGCTAGTGTTTACAGGGTCGGGTCCTGTATGTCCTCTATGAATATCTTCTTTTTATCTACCCGTTCAACCTACATGCAATGAGAAGCCCTCAGAATTCTAATGGTTGACCCTCTCATGTTCCAAACCCCTGATAACACCACCAGATCTCCCTCGTGATTAGAACTTTTTATCAACCTACTTTTGAAATTTAAGCCTTGGTTTGTCTTCATTCCATCATAATCATCTTCTCTACCTACCATCCACTTTCACTTGGTGCTTTTCCATTTCTTGGAGGAACCACTGCGATGAGTGGTCATATTATCCAACCTCTTGTACACTTTATGTCATGAGTAGTTCCACCATTACCATAACCAATTGCTACCCTTTATACCACTCATTCCTCTAGGAGGATTTTCCTGTAAGGTCTTTTTAGACTCCTTGAATTATAAAATATTTCCAATTGAACTTGTCTACTTCATGCTCGTAAATGTACTTGAAGTGTAGTCTACCCAGTATAAGTTTAATCATTTTCTAGACCACGATAGAATAGTTATGAACAATTAATACCCTAGTCTACTATGGCTAGGAGTTCTCCCTTGTATACGTTTATCTCTTTTTCGGGCTTGGGGAACAACTTTACGAAAAAAGGAACGTATAAAAAGAGAAATTAAGGATCATCTATTTTCATTTATCATCCATTTTCAATGTTAGTAATGTCACCCTTGAATACGACACCTATCTGCTTCATTATATTACAGTTGGGTTTTAGCTTTCCTAGGAGCCGTACCATCCATATGAGTCTCTTTACTCCTCTAGGTGGTTACTCTTCCAGTTATATGTAACATTCCTTGATGGCTCCTGCGTCATTGCATGATATCACATGGTGCTCATTAGTCATGTTTCCAAGTCACTCTAGTCTCATGCTGCTATGCACAAGGGAGGTCTCAACCCGTGTCGGCTATTTGCAGTAGTTTTCTGACCTTTTTGAGTCGGCCATCCATGTGTCGGTTGTACTTCATTACTTCATGACTTAATCATTACATAACATCATCTTGGTATGTTCTTTGTTGATTTATGGGGGATACATTAAGGCTTCCTTCGACGGATCTCCTCCTGTAGACTTTAACTCATTATCTAAGAGACTTATCTAGGAACCTATAGTACCTTGGAGCTTGCAAACCTCAGTGGTAGGATTCCTCGCGATCCACAGTGGATTTACATCATTGGCCCCTGATTGGTTGAGTACACTGGTGTTCAACATCAACTCATTTATTCACACTTAGTGGACCATGCTAGGTACCTTGGGATCCATTTTCCTCATTGGTGGATTCCCTCATTTTACTAGTTTACCTCATTGGTTGGTAATCAGGTAATTTCTACCTTTCTCGACTCAAACTCATTGATTCACATGTGTAGATTTGTACCATCAAGGTTATGTCGAAGACCCTAGGTTAGGGAAATATTACTCTTATATGGAATCCTTCCCAGGCTACGTTGGAGTTATGCACCATTTATGTACTTTGAGGACTATCTGGGACACTTCTCTTTTTTTCATGTGTCCATATCCCTACTGATGTATACTATGACATAGATCCATGGTTATATTTCTTAGTGGTTATGCTCTATTCATTGAGTCAGATGGATCCATTATGTATGTTTATCATGGCCATGTTGTAGCACTTTATTTCATGGATCTGAAGTGTATATTTTGGCGATCATGTTCAATATTATTTTATGACTAAGCATGGGTATTCCCGCCTCAGGGATGTTATCAGCTCAATTTAGACTTCAACTCCAGTGTATTTCGATCCGTATCCTTGGATTTGTTTCCCCACTACTATTTGGACCTCTGAGTTTTATCATAATGTATTTTGACCATTAGCTTCTCACTCTAACAACATACATTAGGAGGAATCTGTTATCAACCTATTTTTCACCCCCTAGATCACTGACCCTTAGCCCTCACGATAAGATGACTTTTCCTAACATGAGGACATTTTTTTTGGCTAGTTTGACCCTTAGCCTAGGAAGGTAGGCTTATGCCTATGGCTATGACCCTATAACTGCTACCAGACCTCCTTATTCCTGCAACTACGACTCTTTTTATCCCTTTATATGCCTGCAACCAAGGGAATGTTCTAAAATTCCTCGGCTCCTAGTAGATCAGTTTGATATCTCATGTATTCGAGATGCAAAAGACTCATCAGTTATAAGCTTATGTAACTTCTCATCGTCTTGAGCATCCATATACATCCTCCTGGGACCTCTCTTCTACCTATTTATACTGGACCATTTGAGAGGGTCGAGCTAGTATTGGAGAGAATATCTTTGAGAGAGCTTAGATCTTGATCTTATGCTTCCATTTTTCTGCTGGAGAGAGCTTGTGAGGTTTTGATCATATGTGTATTTCTCTTCATGCTCATTTCTTCAATATAGTGGGGAAAAACTACCGTATCGTGGAGAGGAAGCATGGAAGCGAAGGTATAAGTGTTGTATATTTTCATATGACTAATGAATATTTATGATTCCTTCCCTTACATGTCTATGTGTTCATCAAATCTTATAATCAGTTCATATCACTTTTGATGTAATGATATTCTGAGGAAGATCACTTGTCATCCTTGAGTGTTTGTGATCATGTGTAGGTATTGAGATCAAGTGCAGATGAAGTAGATTGCTCGAGTGGATCCTGATTATTTAGATTCAAGATCCTTCATAAACTTGCAAGGAGGAAAGGTTCCATTTCTCTTCCTCAGTATAAAATTGGGTTCATTTTTCTTGTCTGATCATAGAAGACCATTTCTTGTCTTATTAGTATTTTCTCTTACTATCTGGTGATATAATCAGACACCAGATCATGGAGAAACAAATCCTTGAAATTTTTGATGCAACAAAAGTGGAGTGGAAAATATGGTTATAATAATTTGGTCTTTGGAAGAGGCCAAAAATAATAAGTTTTGGGAGAAGTAGACTTGGTGCAACTACAAGCAGCTAGTAGACCTGGTGAAGGTAGAAGTAGAAGCAAGCTCAGTTGAGGTAGGATAGTGCCTAAGAATATTTACAATAGTAGTAATTGGTGTCTCTAGTAGGTTTTTGTGTATGAATATTTACAATGGTGGGGATTTATGTCTTGAGTAGGTTGGTTTCTAAAAATATTTCCAATAGTAGTTTGGTGCCTAAAAATAATTATAAAAAGAAGTTTTTTAGTTTTATCCAAAAATGGTTTCCACATAAATCTTGCATTCTGTTATACCTTGGAAGACAACCCCTTGCTAAGTAGAGGTCAGTGCACATGAAATTTATCCAAGACTTTAAAATGATCATTTTTTTGTTCCATTTTTGAAAACCCGATAAATATTTATTTTATAGATAATGCTTTCAAATATTCTTTAGGAAAAACACTCTTTCAAAGTGACCTTCTGATGATGAATGTGATTTTTAATTGTAGTACAATCAGTGAAGGATTTTGAAGAAATGTTTAAAGAATAGGCTACCTGAAGCATAATCTCTTGTCTTAAAATTTAGCAGAAATATGGAAACAAGAAGAAATGGAATACATACAAGAGGAACGCATATTAAGGTTATCTAACTTTAACTTACATATATCAAAATTTTAGTGAAACTGTAATGCTAAAGGCCAACAACTTCATCACCATATTATATATTTGAATAACATTAAAATGAAAGATAACAAGAAACGCATATCACACTCAACACATTTCTGGAATCTCTTTGAAATATTTAATAAAATAACCAAAGAAGATCCATAAATTACAAAGGAAATTTTTGATTTTGAGGTCCCAAACTCGGAACCCTCACTCCTCCTTCAAAATTGTATTTTATAAAATAATTACAATAAGGATAGTTATGAAACGGTCAAATGTAAAAAAATGTTAACTATTTGAAAACTATATTCATAATGAGGATGAAACAAAATTGCGTCATTTTGCAAAAAAAGTTTCAAAAATTCTGTTGAAGTAACATGTAGAATTAGCTTATTTATTTAATTGAGATTTCGGTGCAGTTGAAGGTCCATCTTATGTACTTGTTGTTGTAGGTGACATCCATTCTCTACGTTTCCTCCAGACTGTCATATTTGAGCTCTGAATTTTGATAAACCTGATGTGTGACATTCTAAAATTGGTAATCCTGCTATAAGTTGGCTTATCAACAAAAATAGTTCTTATTAACTACAACACCTAAACATCCATGTGAAAATAATTCAAAATTGTTTCCCCCTTTAGAACTATTTTTTTTTTATGTGAAGAGCCAACCTTCCTCTTAACTTATATTAGGGTCTTATATTTTATAGGATATATTGCTAAATATCTGTTGATTTGTATAAATATGTTGTAAATAATATTTCATCTTTCAAATTATTTCCATGAAAAAAAAAATAGAAAAAGAAAAGAAAAATAGAAAAAGAAAAGGAAAATATTAAAATAAAATAAAAATAGAAAAATAAATGAGGGGATAAAAGAAATATACATTTGTGAAAGAAAAGAATAAAATAAATAAATAAAAATGAAGAAAAAACCCCCAAATAAGGCTTGTGAGTCTAAAAGTAGCATTAGAGATAAGTTAAAAAGTTTAATTAGACTAAATCACATCATTTAAGCATGATTAGTCATGTCATAAAGTGACTTTTGCTTTCTTTCGATTAACTGTAATTAATTAGTTTAATCATGCCTTTAATCTCGTTTAATTTATTGTAATAATTTTTTTGAACATGACATCTTATCATTTTGTAATAAAATTTGTATAAATTTTAATGGTGATGACCTGGCCTGCCCATGTCAACAGCAGACACACCACTCTGCGCCCCCCAAGCCTGTCTGGTGGTTATTAAACTGGGGGTTTGGAACGGAGGTCTCCCATATACCACTGTTTCTACATGTCACCCCTTCATCCACTCCGCACCCAACCACCCCCCTCTCTTAAAAACCCTTTACCACCGCTACCCCCCTCTAGGCTCCCCCTAATCCATTTCCAATTACTACTTGACTACCCGACGTTGACCTTTCTCCCGCTGCTCCACTCCTCCATCGCCACATATCAAACCATTCCCCTATACCTGAGCACTAAGTGTTCCCCTCTCCCTTCTAGTTAGAAAGCAACTGTTCAATAATCAATCTTTCTCTCCCCTGCTCCATATTCCCTTTACAATTATTTTTTCCCATTTATTCCCCCCCGCTCCATGGTAATGTTACTTTGACAACAGATTTACTCACAGTAAAGTGTAAAAGCCACGTATCTCAAACTACTAAATCCTCGTTCACTATAAATTTTACTCTGAAAAACACATAACTCTCTCATAGAGCATGATAAATGCCACACAACCAAGGACCCTGTCTAACTCCTCATCCAATTCTTTAAAGTGATGATCCACCATGTAATTACAGTCAAAATTGTTCATCTAAATTATGTCTTCAAAGAAGAAATATTCACTTCAAGAAAACCCCATGACGCCTCCAACTGTTTATTTAGACCACTGACCTCTGGTTGACCAATATACCAAGTCACAGAGGCCAATTGTAAGTTCGATCTCTACGAACTACACAATTGGATCAAACAAAAATATCCCGACCTCAGTAATGAATTTGGATTCTGGGACTCATTCATGCCCTAATTCATCTTTCCCAAAACCTATTATTTCCCTAATTTTTTAACCTGGTGTCAATTCAGATACATTCCCAGTCAGAGGGCGATTGTGGTCCATAATGGTGAAGTTATTTTTTCCATTAATGGTGTTTCAATCTCAGAAATGATCCAATTCCAAACCTCTAATCCCATGTAGCCCTTTCAACCACATTTTCTCATGGAGATATACAAAAAACTTGATTTCCCCTAGAGGGAAAAATTATTTGAGACTTTCTTACCAGAAAATGTTCAATTACCCAAAACAAACCCTCCTTATCCCTCCCCTATGTTCCCTGAAATGACCAAGAAAATAATCTCCATGGTTTCATGTTTATTAGGTTACCACTTTGACCAATGGGTTGATCAAATCATTTTAGCCTTTCTTTCTATTTTTTCTACAACAGAAAAAACCCCTTTTCTCTTTTTTTAGAGTGATTTTTTAGCAAAAGCCATCCATGAAAATTTCATCAAGTTTTCAACTAAAGGACTATTCAAATATGAATTTTTATTAGTATATTTATTTCTCTACTATCAATAAGATAGGTTTTCTTTCCACCTACGGAAATGATACAGCCAAGGAAACCCTCAATCATTTATTCACTGGACCTCCCTGGTTAGAAAGAACAACACTGAATTCACATTTAGTGACTTTTTAGATCAATTTTTACATGTGGTTGCTAGTTTATTAAACAGTGATGGAGAACCAAGAATACACCCATAGATCAAGAGAATAATGCACTTAAGTGACCAAAATAAGAGAGGGGACTGGTATTTATATGAAATTTATACATATATCAAAGTGTATGGGTGTGATTTACCCCCATACAAAATCCCCAAGTTTGTGCCAATTCGCATCTTTTCCTTGGAGTACATTAGGCATATTATCAACATGGACTAGCTACACTTTTTGGCAGCAAAGAAGAAGGAACAATTCAATATAAATACTAAAGTTGACCCCTTCATATGCAATACAATATCATTAGGACAAGATGCATATGCCATTTTGAAGCAAATGAATTTCAAGTACAATTTTACATGGTATTATGATCCTTTTGGAATAATTTAAAAATTAAGGGTAGAAAAAAAGTATGCTCCTTATGCCCACACTCCTAGACCAGAGATATAACAGTATATGAATCAAGAAGAGTGGCAAGAGAATACTTTACATGAGGCCGAAGAACAAGTACTATAGACTTCACAGACTCTATTACCTTAGGAAAAACATGAAAAGAGACTCAGGGAAAACATTTCCCCTTCGGTGAAAAAAATTTCAGCAAATGATTTCAAATCGTACAAAAAGAGAGAGAAGAACAAATACATGGGAAATTCACAACAGGAAATTTCAGAACAAGAAAAAACTATTGTTCTAACAGGTTCATGCACACCATTAGTTTCAAGGAGAAAGGAGATCATCCCTGGAACTCCTATGACCCCAATGACAACATCTACACCAACTTCATCACCAACTTGAGAGTTGGAGCAGAACAAGAAAGATCAAAGTATTTTTGCTACCTACAAGGAAATTAAAAGGAAGAATCAAGCACTTAATGCCACCAAATATTCACAGTTTTGGAAGCAAAAAACCACCTCCTAGCATAGGCTTCTTTCAACCTTTGACACAGAGAAGGGGAGAATCCAAATTTATTTCCTGGTGCCCAAATTTTCTCAACTCCAATCTATGTATGACTAAAAACATTCCGTTTTCTCTTTTGATACATATATTATCCACCACATAGACCAAATGGACTTACATAAGAAGTCTGGTTATATGATCTATAACACTCTCACTAATTCAACCATAGCAGCAACAAGGTTGCAGAATTCAATGAATAACATAGAAGCACAATTAAAATTGGAAAATATTTCATCACTAGCTAAAGACACAAAAATTAAGTCTTTAGAAGATTTGGTCATTAAATTTGGATATGATACCAATGATGTAAAATCTATTGAGGAAATTATAAAGAGTAAGAATGCAGACATAAAAATATTAAGAAAGAAGCTTAATCTCCCCTCCACTGAGGATCCACAAACCAAGGAAATGGGAGCACTATAAAAGGAAAAAGAGAACCTACTCAAAAGTATTATTGATAGAACAATCGGATTTCTAAAATGGAAAAGGAGATGGAAACACTTCTAAAGGAGAAGGAGCAACATATAGCTCCAGTACAAGCCATCCCTTTGACTTCTAGTCTAGTAACAGGTACAACAACTGGAGAGGAATCAACTTCAACAACAGTTTCAACAATAGGGGGGAAATCCACCACTACAGCAACAAGCCTAACCAAAGCTATGGAAGAATTTTCCTCAATAAATTGAGAAATTAACTAAAAAATTGAATATTTTGCAGGAGGAAAAAATAATAGTGGACAACACTTATCTAGCATAATTATAGAAGACATATCAGCTCACATAGAGGATTGAGTATTTGGAGAACCAATCCATCATTGCAGACACTATTGCACAAGTTAAGGAGAGAATTTGGGTGGAGATATATGAGGCTATCACTAAGATATGGCCATCAATCATGAAAAAATTAAAAGGACTGCTAGCTGATATGAAGAAAGACCTTGAAACTAAGCTAAGTGATGCCAGTGCTTTGATAAAATTGTTGAATTCAAAAACTAGAGAAGAGTTGGAAGAGTCTGATATAGAAGACATAATAGATACCATCTTGGAATTAAGAAGGGCTGACCAAGAAAAACTTGATGGTACAATTGGAAAGAAAATGTAATAGTCTTGAGACTACTATACATAAGTTTCACAAAAAAATTAATGTTTGGATTAGAAATGTATCCCTGGACCGGAAGGAATGGGAGGTAAGTTAGTCAAGCTCAAGGATTATCAGAAGAAAATGTACACTATTGTTGTATATAAATCAAAGTTTGTGAAGATCAGAGGTAAAATCACAGGGAAGATGTAATATCCTAAAAGGGAATAGCAGGAATATAGTGCAAAATGATGGAACAATAACGCATATCATCATTTATGAAGCAAGAGGCCAATATGGAGACCTTTCATATGCATTTACGACAGAAAAATATACATACTGAATGGGCCATAAGATGCATAATAGTATATACAAGTCTCCAGTGGACAAAAATGATGCAATAAGAGGTGATGCAACCATGTATAAAAGCGGGAAAACCCTTACAGCGTTATTGTATTGGATCTGAAACAGCAGTAGATTATACATCAGATCTTGAGCTGATATGTGCTCCAAAATTTAGATCTATATCAGATCCATGCACTATACAAGCTCCTCTATAGAACCCCCTTGGGGTTTTCTGCAAAACATCGAGTACAAGTTGTGGATCTGAGATCTAAGAATGTAGTTCTACCAAAAAATACATATCTGGAAAGTGTGGCTAATCTAAAATGATCAATAAAATAGCCTCCTCCAATAGATCCTCAAAGTGAAGGGAAGATCCCCAACACTAGAAAATCAACTCTCCAAATGGTGTGCCAAATCACCCTGCAACTCCACCTACAGAAATAACGTGGATCTGGAAGTAAATTGTGTTTTAGGGATCAAACTAAGGTTGGCCTCATGCCAAGATCTGAAAATGAGCTCAATGCCCTCCAATACTGTCCTACCAATGAAGTAGAAACCTCCTCCACTGAAAAGAAGCACTGAAATGGCCTAGATTTGAAAGATCTAGTATCCACTTGTTGCAGCTTACAAAAACAACAAAACCCTCAATAGGATCTATGCTATAGTTGAAAGAAGAAGCTTGGCCCTAAGCCAAATAGTGGACAATATAATACAAACTCTCCCAATATCTACTCAATGGAAAGAGGTGGGATTCCCGATCAGTAACACCCAATGCTAAACAACATTCAATCTCAGCTAAGCAGCAAGAGAAATATATATGTCTAAACAGACCATATATTCAAAAAATATCATATACATCAACAACCCTATAATGTTGCCATCCTCTTCCTTTTATAAGTCAAGACTTGCAAACCCTAAACCACATCCAATGATAACTCCTTTCACACAAAGCATCTCCATCTAAAACTGCGTTGTACCTCATTTATGGCCACTCCTCCATGACAATGTTGTAGATTTGGTCAAGGTTAACCCAATCAAAATGATCTAACCCCTTTCACACCAAGGGTGCTTCAATTAAGCTGCCAATATTTTTCTCTTTCACATTTGGCATTGATTTATTCATGATTAAGGAGAAATATGGACATCCTTTGCCGTCTTATTCTTTAAACAAATAAATAAAACAAAAATGAATATTCCAATTAGCTCATGACTAATTGGGAATATTACAGTCCTCCCTTCCCAAATGTTGCTTGTCCTCAACCAACTGACAAGGTCAGTGCTACAAATATTTCCTTCCTCCATTGGTAACACTAACATGTGATAAGCTTCCCTCATAAGCTAAGTGTTCACCAATCCATCCCTCCATGAATTTCTCCTCCAAAGTTCTCATGAGATGTAAATAATCCATCCCATAATGAGATAATAGCTCAAATAAGACAAACATGGTTTGCACAATGTTCTCCCTGAAACATGTAGCATAAGGTACATGGAGAATCTCCATCCCATAGGGCACATACATACCTAACATCCTCCCTCCATGCATTCCCATAAAAATTACAAGTACATCATCAAAGTATTGGATCAACACTACATACATACAAACATAAATTTGTGCATATGGAGATGGGTCATAGTCCCACATGTGCAACTAGCGCAGTGCATCTTATGACTGAATCAAATCATGATGTGGTAAGTGTTTTCCCCACCACTTACTTGCTTCCCAAGTCATCTCACTATGGATGAAAGTGTGAGATGTATTTGGTGCCTTAGGAATGCACCCATCATGAAACAAAATCTCCCTTTGTCCTCTAAGGGAGTGGCCATGTTCAGAAATTTTTGTGGCCCAAAGTTGGCCATGAATTTTATAAGGTATAGTACTTCTTCTTGGAGTTATGGCTTGCATATACATGGTGAAAGAATGAAAACAATAATCAAATGAAACATTATTTACATGAGCATATTCCTCACCAAAATTCCTCCTTAAAAAAATGGAGTGGTGCATAGATCTATTTCCTCTCTCAAAAGGAGAAAGAGATGGTTGAATTAACTCCTTTATAGAGTTATGTTGCTTCCCCATCTCCACATGGTTCATGCATCTTTGGAAATTATGATATATTTCTCCTTCAAAGCCCTTCCAAGTGTATCTTCTTATGATGATGTTGTATAATCTCATGTAATATCTGTGGTTGAAACAGAACTCTTCATAGGCCCTTTATAGAAACTTCTCCTTGAGCTTGGAGGCTCTAGATAATAATATTCTACCATGATAATAGATGAATCCTTCTTGGACTGAATAGCCCTCTTCATGCAGCTGGTCATCAAGTATCATGCATGTATAAAGCTCCTTGGAGTAATCCACCAACATTTGGTATTTCCAATATGGATCAATCTCCCATAGTGACAAAAATGATGGTCTATCAACAGAAATTTCTGTCATATGGCTGCTCTCCTCCTTGAAATCTCCCATGCCAAAGGTACATGTTGGAAGGCCATTCCTTCCATGCTTCTCCTCCCACAGTGCAGAATATGAAATGAGAGTGGGTAATGATGATGTTGGGAGAATGTCTCCCTCCTCCTTGAGCCTACCCAAGACTCCTAGCGCTGTATCACTATCTTCCAATGCTCCCATCCCTCCTGGATCTATGCTTGGAGAATCATGTTATGAGATATCTCTCACCAAATATGAATCAGGTGGCCTCCCAGGTGGTTTACAACTAGATAACAGTGTCCCATGCAGCAATCTCATGAGCATAATAGATGGGACTGTAAGGTCCTTGCTTCTTCTATGAAAATCCATCTTTTATTTTTGTGTGGAAGTTGTATGTGAGGGATATATATGCATGCCTTTGATCATTTGAGTCTTACCACTCTTTTTAGCCACCCATTCCATTTGCAAAGCCTCCCAATCAGTGGCGACTTTCCCCAAAGTAATCAACCATTGAACACCCAATATCACATTGGTGTTAGGCATGTCAACCACAAATAAGTGATCAATAAATGTATATGTCCCCATGGTGTTTGATAAGGATGGGACATAATACATTCATTACATTGTTCTATCTCCTGGGACCAAAATAGAGAATCCCTCAAAAGCATCAGTGGGTATTGCCCTCCTTTGCACTAGTTGGGAATTAATAAAATTGTGGATAGCCCCACTATCAACCAAAACAGAAACCCTTTGATTCAAAATGGAACCTTGAACTCTTAAGATCAAGTACTTAGGTACTCCTCTAAAATATGCAAGAGCCCCTCCCATAGGAGAAAATTCTCCATTCCCATCTCCTGATGGTGTTGGTTCTCCTCTTGCAGTGTTAGCGTTGTGACCTCTTCTTCGTTCATATTCTTCTTCCTTCTCATCATATGAAAAGAACTTTATGTAATGTGATTTTCCAGCTGCACATCTATGTCCAGGTGCCCATGAATCTTGGCAAGTGAATCAAAGCTTCCTTCTTCTTATATCTCTCCGAACATCATCATCAAGAGGTTTTTTATTTTGACTCTCCTTTGAAGGAGCAACCTTTTCTTCCTTTCCCTTTGATGGAAAAGAGGGCTTGTTTTGAAAAGTTTCCTTTGCTTTTGGAAAGGAATCTTGAAGATCTCTAGCCCTTTGAATAGCATCATGTAGGGT
>CM076578.1:625313460-625701232 GCA_034641835.2 Pinus albicaulis | reverse complement strand
GTTTTACCTCCACCTTCCCATTTCCTCGATTGTGATTAAAGTAGACTCATTCTCCCTGACACGTCACTTTTTCCCCCACCATCCATTGCATTTTGTAGATTGTAACTTTTCGCATCGCAACAAAACATTAACACTTTCAATCGTTGATTTTCAATATATCGCATCGCAAATTTTTTAACTTACTGTTTGAAGCACCCGCAATGTATTTTTTTTAACTTACGATGTGGTTGGCCCCACCAAAACAGCTCCACCCATGATTTACGGTTGCTTGCAATAAATATCATATAATATGAAACCTAATACACTTACCGTAGAAACCTTTAGTCAATTTATAAACTTCTTCGATGCAGTGCACTCCATCTCCACCATGCCGCATCATCCTCAACTACCGCAAATTACACTTTTATGATTTTATCCTTTATCACATTTCCCAAACTCTAAATCTCTTCGATGTGTGGTAAAACCTAAGATTTTCAATTGCAATGCGGTTGGTCGCACCTTACCTGCCACGTCTCTTGCTTATCCCCGCACTTGGAACTTCGCATATTTTAGAGTTTGTTGGCAATATGATGCAATGTGTTGTCCTTGATGGCAACCTACTTGATGAAGTTGATGGTAACCTACTTGATGAAATAATATTGTTGGCGATATGATGCAGAGTGTTGTCCTTGATGGCAACCTACTTGATAAAGTTGATGACAACCTTCTTGATGAGTTAAAGGGGAGATTGTTGGCAATGTGATACAATGTGTTGAATTTGATGGAACCTACTTAATGAAGTTGTTCATGATGGAAATTGACTTGATGAGATCAGTTCAGAATTAGCAGAAGAAAGGATTTTAGAAAGCGCCAGAATAATGATAAATAAGTTATGCTACAAAGCATACGTGGGTTTGTTAAGGTGAAGTAGCGTATGCACGCGGAAAAGTACGTGCCAAGTCGCGTATGCCTAATTGCGCTCTAAATTTATAAAACCAGGGGTTCTTACCATGGTATTGACCCATTGTATTGAGTTCTTGAATATCTATTTGATCCCGTCCAGGAAAACCATTAGAAGTGGTGTGGTTTTGGCTCATGGTATTGATAAAGGCTAAACCTATATAAGGAGTAAAGAATAATAGTGCAATGTGTGCAAGTGTAAGGTTTGTTGATGAATAAATATCTCTAAGGAATATCTGCATGGATGAACTCTGTTCTTGATTGGTAGATCTGAATCTATGATGCACCTATGAAGAAAATGATGAAGAGGGATCTCTAGATCTGAAATGTATATGTATTTTCTAGATATGTTTATGAGAGCTGCACTGCCCTAAAATGTCTGAAGATCTATACGCAGGTTCATCGAGGAGACAGCGTGTATATACGTGGCTTGTATTCAGCGAAAGCGCGTATGGGAATTGAAATCAGCTCTGAAATGTGTGCAGATGTATACGCGGGTTGGTATTCGTGAAAGCGTGTATATACGCAGGATCAGTGAAGAAAAAGCGTGTATGTAATTTAGGGTTTACTGAAATATGTGGTATGAAATGTCTGATCTTTTCTGTTGTTTTACTACTATCTGTCAATGATGATCTGGGTTGTTCAAATATTGATTATGCTGCTATAGAGCAAGTTGTTGGTTTGATGAATGTTCCTTGAGCTTAATTGTGTGGGTTGGATCCAGTATGAAAATTGATGAAACGTGGTCCACAAAGGTGCTGAAGGTTGAAGCCTCCAGTCAGGGGGTTGTATCTCCCTTCCAGGTGAGGTTGGTAAACGAGAGCAGGGGGTTGTAGCTCCCTTCCAGGAGAGGCTGGTAAACGAGAGCAGGGGGTTGTAGCTCCCTTCCAGGAGAAGCTGGTAAATGAGAGAAGGTTGTAGCCTTCTGCAGGTGGGTGCCTGCGTGCTGATATGAGTCTGCACCAGTACATGGTTGTAACATGTTTTCTCTATAATAAAATATTGAAGGCTGAGACAACGACAGCGGTGGTTTTCTCCCGACTTGGGTTTCCACCTAAAATCTTGGTGTTCATGTGTGTTGCTTATGTGTGATGGTTTATTCTGTTATTACTGCACATGCTTACTATTTATTGAACATCTAATGAATGAATGATGGAATGATAATAAGTGAAGAATTATCTGCATAATAAGTTTGCTGGACATACGCATGTTTTATTAAGTATATCCGCGTGTATACGCGAGTTGGCTTCAGGAAAGTCGCGTATGTGTTTTGAAGTAAGAAAAAGTAAAAAGTTTTGAGTAAGTCCTAAATACTGATTCACCCCCCCCTCTCAGTATTTTTCCCAACAATTGGTATCAGAGCAGGTCCTTCTGCAGAAGCTTGATCGCTTGAAGGAGATCCATCACAATGGGAAAGAAGCAAAAGAAGAAGGCAACTCAAGGAAAGGAGATATCTCAGAAAACATGTGCAGCAGAAAATGAAGAAGATGAACCAGGTAGTGATTTTTGTTCTTGTGATATTCTTCTTTGTGCAAGCAATGGTGAAGATAGTGAAAATAATGTTATGGACCTAGAAGAAGTTATCAAAGATCAACAAAGAATATTTAATGAAAAGTAATCTGCCTACAAAGATTTGGTCTCTAGACTGAAAAGGATGTACGATGATGTATCCAATCAAAGTAAAGGATTTGAAGCAGAAATCATCTCTCCGAAACATCTCGAAGCATCAATTAATAATAAGGAACTTCTACAATCATTTGAAGAAAAAGGACTTGAAGCGTAAAATCGCCTCCTCAAAGAAGATCAAGAAATCAATGGGCAAAGAATAAAGAACTTGAAGCAGAAATCATCTCTCTCAAAGAAGATCTCAAAGCATCAAATAAGAAGAATGAAGAACTTAAAGAAGAAATCATCTCTCTGAAAGCAACATCATATAAAGAGAGTGAAGAACTTTCACAAACTTTTGAAGCACAAGAAAATGGGTTGAAAGAAGAGATTTTAAAATTGAATGATCAAGTAGAAGAAGGAAGAAAGGTCGAAGAAAGCATGAAGAAGCAATGTCAAAGATTGGAGGATGAGGTAAATATTTTGAAAGGTAAGTTAGAAGAAAGGATAAGCTTTTGGATTTCAAGATAGTACTAAGATTCTGGACAATATTCTTAGTAGTCAAAGGTCTCCCTCTGTTAAATTTGGTCTTGGTTTTCATGAAACTGTTAAAGGCGAATCTAGTTCACAAGAGAGTGCTAAAGATGCAAAGGATATCAATGCAAAACCTGAAGTGATGAAAAAGACAAAAGGGCAACCAAAAATTATGAATTCTCAAAAGAAATATTTCGCTCCTAAATATAGAAGTATCCATAATGTTGAATGCTTAAATATCATAATTATGGACATGTTGTAGCCAATTACAGAAGCAAATTGTTTCAGTCACAAAAAAACAGATTCTACACAGAAAGGTACTCTGGTTTCTACAAGGGATATTGTTTTTCATGCAGCAAGTATGGTCATAAAGCAGCTAATTGCAATAGAAGGAAGAATAGAACAACATATTATGATCCTTATGCTTACTTTTCTGGTCACATAATATGCTATACTTGTAAAAAGTATGGACATGTAGAAAAAGAATGCAGGATGAATAGATCCGAGAAATTGAAGAACTTCCAGCACACAATAAGAAATTTCAAGAAAAGTTGGAAAAGGAAGGAAGACCGGTCAGAAACGTAGGGAATATTGACCCTACTGCAGTCATCCGCTTCTAAAGCTTACTTCTCTTAATGACTGTAGGAAAGATGTGAGATACATTATAGGGATTAGTAATGTATCATCACAGGGGGAGCAATGTATGATGATTCTCATGGTTGGTTTGATTATTCTGGTTATATTTATTTCTGACTGAGCATCTGATGTGAAGAAGACAAGTACAGGTGGTACAAATTCAGGTGGAGATGAAGGAATGTGAAATTTTTAGTGTTTCAATTTCCATACGCGGGTTTGATGAACTAAAGTCGCGTATACATGCGAGTTCCAATGGAGACAGACGCGTATGCAGTTATGATAAGAAAAATAGTATGACAGCTAAAGATCAGGAGCACAGGTGCAGGGGGAGCATCAGTCTGATTGCTAATGACTGTATTATTGGCACTATATCTGCTTATTTCTCAGTTCTAAATGATGATGACATGATACATGGTTTCTTATGATGAGATTATGGATGAGCCCTGTTTGCTTTTTGTTGAAGAGTATTCTTTGTTTTCACACATGGATGAGATGGAAGTCTTATTATTTAGAGATAAGGACAGATCATGCAGACATTGTTGCTGATAACTTGCTGTTGAAAGAGTTTCAGTTTGCACAAGCTAAGGAGGAACCTTGGTCATATGGAAAGGATGTGTGGATGCACATTTTCAGGGGGAGCATTAGCCTTGCTGAGTATAATGCATTGTTGGCATTATGATGGTTCTAAAATATGATCTCTCTCTTGAGGTCTTTCTGGTAGTGGTCGTAAAAAGTCATATTTTTAATTTTATGAAAAGGTCATGATGAGACCTATGATGTAAAATTGTAATATTCAGTCATGTAAGGACTTGTTCAAATTTATAAACCCACTTGGTTGGGAAGCTGAGTCAAAATGTGTAAACCCACTTGGTTGGGGACTTGAGTCACATATGTAAATCCAATTGGTTGGATCTTTGATGTAAGTATGAGTCCTTGGTGATAGGAAGGTCATAGAGTCATGTACTTCATTGAAAAAATATGTTTGAAGATTCAGCATGAACTCAGGGGGAGCGTGGTAACTTCAGTGCACATCAGATCTACAACGCTCTTCTATCTACATGAGGGGAAAACAACCTTGTGTTGGTTTTGATCCGCCCTTTCGCTCTTGTTGTTAAAAGGGGAGAGTGATGTATGGTGTTTAAATAGGGAGGGAATATCATTATGCTTAATGTAATTTATCTCGTTGTGATCAAACACCACCGTGGTTGCCATCAAGTCCAAAGGGGGAGATTGTTGGCAAGCATGATGCAGGTTGTCCCGATGGCAACCCACTTGATGAAGATGATGGCAACCTACTTAATGAATTTGTTCTTGATGCTTGATGAGTTTATTAATGATGTAAATCTGATGTTCTACAAGTAGCTCAGAAGTACCAGAGAAAGAAATATCAGTAAGGGCCAGAACAATGATGAAAAGTGTGTGACACAAGGCATACACGGGTTTGTTTAGGAGAAGTAGCGTATGCACGCGGAAAAGTATGTGCCAAGTCACGTATGCTCAATTGCGCTCTAAAAGAATAAAACCAAGGGTAACTACCATGGTATTGACCCATTGTATTGAGCGCTGGATTGTATATGTGATCCCGTCCAGGAATACCATCGGAAGTTGTGTGGTTTTGGCTCATGATATTGTCAAAGGCTAGATCTATTTAAGGAGAATAAAATCATTGTGCAAGGTGTGTGCATGGTTCTGGGTTTGAATGTATACTTCACTCTAAATTATGTCTAAATGTAAAGGGTAACAGTTTGATGATAGATCTGAATCTATGATGCACCTATGAAGAAAATGATGAAGAGGGATCTCTAGATCTGAAATGTATATGTATCTTCTGGATTTGTTTATGGAATGATTAGATCTGTGATCTGGCGAATTTGTGCTGAAGTAAAGAATGAAGATCTGAGTCGTTTATCTGTTCTGGAGAGCTGCACTGCCCTAAAATGTCTGAAGATCTATACGTAGGTTCGACGAGGAGAAAGCGCATATATACGCGGTTTGTATTCATCGAAAGCACGTATGGGAATTGAAATCAGCTTTGAAATGTGTGCAGATGTATACGCGGGTTGGTATTTGTGAAAGCGCGTATATACGCAGGATCAGTGAAGAAAAAGCGCATATGTAATTTAGGGTTTGCTGAAGTATGTGGTATGAAATGTCGGATCTGTTCTGCTTTTTTACTGTTATCTGTCAATGATGATCTGGGTTGTTCGAGTATTGATTATGCTGCTATAGAGCAAGTTGTTGGTTTGATGAATGTTCCTTGAGCTTAATTGTGTGGGTTGGATCCAGTATGAAAATTGATGAAACGCGGTCCACAAAAGTGCTGAAGGTTGAAGCCTTCAGTCAGGGGGTTGTAGCTCCCTTCCAGGTGAGGCTGGTAAATGAGAGCAGGGGGTCATAGCTCACTTCCAGGTGAGGCTGGTAAACGAGAGCAGGGGGTTGTAGCTCCCTTCCAGGAGAGGCTGGTAAATGAGAGCAGGGGGTTGTAGCTCCCTTCTAGGAGAGGCTGGTAATCGAGAGAAGGTTGTAGCCTTCTGTAGGTGGGTGCCTGCGTGCTGGTATGATTCTGCACCAGTACATGGTTGTAAGATGTTTTCTCTATAATAAAATATTGAAGGCTGAGACAAAGGCAGCGGTGGTTTTCTCCTGACTTGGGTTCCCACCTAAAATCCTGGTGTTCATGTGTGATGGTTTATTCTGTTATTACTGCACATGCTTACTGTTTATTGAACATCTAATGAATGAATGATGGAATGATATAAGTGAAGAATTATCTGCATAATAAGATTGCTGGAAATACGCATGTTTTATTAGGTATATCTGCGTGTATACGTGAGTTGGCTTCAGGAAAGTCGCATATGTGCTTTGAAGTAAGAAAAAGTAAAAAATTTTGAGTAAGTCCAAAATACTGATTCACCCCCCCCTCTTAGTATTTTTCCCAACAATTGGTATCAGAGAAGGTCCTTCTGCAGAAGCTTGATCGCTTGAAGGAGATCCGTCATAATGGGAAAGAAGCAAAAGAAGAAGGCTATGCAAAGAAAGGAGATATCTCAGAAAACATGTGCAGCAGAAAATGAAGAAGATGAAACAGGTAGTGATTGTTGTTCTTGTGATATTCTTCTTTGTGCAAGCAATGGTGAAGATAGTGAAAGTAATGCTATGGACCTAGAAGAAGTTATCAAAGGTCAACAAAGAATATTTAATGAGAGGGAGTCTGCCTACAAAGATTTGATCTCTAGACTAAAAAGGATGCATGATAATGTATCCAATCGAAGTAAAGGACTTGAAGTAGAAATCATCTCTCTGAAAATAGATCTCGAAGCATCAAATAATAAGAATAAGGAACTTCTACAATCATTTGAAGAAAAAGGACTTGAAGAAAAAATCGTCTCCCTCAAAGAAGATATGAGGAAATCAAATAAGAAGAATAAAGAACTTGAAGCAAAAATCATCTCTCTCAAAGAAGATCCGGAAAAATCAAATAAGAAGAATGAAGAACTCATCTCTCTGAAAGCAGATCTCGAAGCATCAAATAAGAAGAATGACGAACTTAAAGAAGAAATCATCTCTCTGAAAGCAACATCATATAAAGAGAGTGAAGAACTTTCACAAAATTTTGAAGCACAAGATAATGGGTTGAAAGAAGAGATTTTAAAATTGAATGATCAAGTAGAAGAAGGAAGAAAGGTTGAAGAAAGCATGAAGAAGCAATGTCAAAGGTTGGAGGATGAGGTAAATATTTTGAAAGGTAAGTTAGAAGAAAAGGATAAGCTCTTGAGATTTCAAGATAGTACTAAGATTCTGGAAAATATTCTTAGTAGTCAAAGGTCTCCCTCTGTTAAATTTGGTCTTGGTTTTCATGAAATTGTTAAAGGCGAATCTAGTTCACAAGAGAGTGCTAAAGATGCAAAGGATATCAATGCAAAACCTGAAGTGATGAAAAAGACAAAAGGGCAACCAAAAATTATGAATTCTCAAAAGAAATATTTCGCTCCTAAATATAGAAGTATCCATAATGTTGAATGCTTAAATATCATAATTATGGACATGTTGTAGCCAATTACAGAAGCAAATTGTTTCAGTCACAAAAAAACAGATTCTACACAGAAAGGTACTCTGGTTTCTACAAGGGATATTGTTTTTCATGCAGCAAGTATGGTCATAAAGCAGCTAATTGCAATAGAAGGAAGAATAGAACAACATATTATGATCCTTATGCTTACTTTTCTGGTCACATAAGATGATATACTTGTAACAAGTATGGACATGTAGAAAAATAATGCAGGATGAATAGATCTGAGAAATTGAAGAACTTCTAGCACACAATAAGAAATTTCAAGCAAAGCTGGAAAAGGAATGAAGACCGGTCAGAAACGTAGGGAATATTGACCCTACTACAGTCATCCACTTCTAAAGCTTACTTCTCTTAATGACTTCAGGAAAGATGTGAGATACATTATAGGGATTAGTAATGTATCGTCACGGGGGGAGCAATGTATGATGATTCTCATGGTTGGTTTGATTATTCTGGTTATGTTTATTTCTGACTGAGCATCTGATGTGAAGAAGACAGGTACAGGTGGTACAAATTCAGGGGGAGATGAAGGAATGTGAAATTTTCAGTGTTTCACTTTCCATACGCGGGTTTGATGAAATAAAGTCGCCTATACACACGAGTTCCAATGGAGACAGACGCGTATGCAGTTATGACAAGAAAAATAGTATGACAGCTAAAGATCAGGAGCACAGGTGCAGGGGGAGCATCATTCTGATTGCTAATGACTGTATTATTGGCACTATATCTGCTTATTTATCAGTTCTAAAGGATGATGACATGATACATGGTTTCTTATGATGAGATTATGGATGAGCCTTGTTTGCTTTTTGCTGAAGAGTATTCTTTTTTTTCACACATGGATGAGATGGAAGTCTTATGATTCAGAGATAAGGACAGATCATGTAGAGATTGTTGCTGATAAATTACTGTTGAAAGAGTTTCAGGTTGCACAAGCTAAGGAGGAGCCTTGGTCATATGGAAAGGATGCGTGGATGCACATTTTCAGGGGGAGCATTAGCCTTGCTGAGTATAATGCATTGTTGGCATTATGATGGTTATAAAATATGATCTCTCTCTTGAGGTCTTTCTGGTAGTGGTCGTAAAAAGTCATATTTGTAATTTGATGAAAAGGTCATGATGACACCTATGATGTAAAATTGTAATAATTAGTCATGTAAGGACTTGTTCAAATTTATAAACCCACTTGGTTGGGAAGCTGAGTCAAAATGTGTAAACCCACTTGGTTGGGGACTTGAGTCGCATATGTAAATCCAATTGGTTGGATCTTTGATGTAAGTATGAGTCCTTGGTGATAGGAAGGTCATAGAGTCATGTACTTCATTGAAAAAATATGTTTGAAGATTCAGCATGAACTCAGGGGGAGCATGGTAACTTTAGTGCACATCAGATCTACAACGCTCTTCTATCTACATGAGGGGAAAACAACCGTGTGTTGGTTTTGATCCGCCCTTTGCCCTTGATGTCAAAGGGGGAGAGTGACATGGTGTTTGAATAGGGGAGAATATCATTATGCTTAATGTATCTATCTGTTGTGATCAAACACCATCGTGGTTGCCATCAAGTCCAAAGGGGGAGATTGTTGGCAATATGATGCAGAGTGTTGTCCTTGATGGCAACCCACTTGATGAAGATGATGGCAACCTACTTAATGAATTTGTTCTTGATTCTTGATGAGTTTATTAATGATGTAAATCTGATGTTCTACAAGTAGCTCAGAAGTACCAGAGAAAGAAATATCAGTAAGGGCCAGAACAATGATGAAAAGTGTGTGACACAAGGCATACACGGGTTTGTTTAGGAGAAGTAGTGTATGCACGCGGAAAAGTACGTGCCAAGTCACGTATGCTCAATTGCGCTCTAAAAGAATAAAACCAAGGGTAACTACCATGGTATTGACCCATTTTATTGAGCGCTGGATTGTCTATGTGATCCCGTCCAGGAATACCATCGGAAGTTGTGTGGTTTTGGCTCATGGTATTGTCAAAGGCTAGATCTATTTAAGGAGAATAAACTCATTGTGCAAGGTGTGCGCATTATTCTGGGTTTGAATGTATACTTCACTCTAAATTATGTCTGAATGGAAAGGGTAACAGTTTGATGATAGATCTGAATCTATGATGCACCTATGAAGAAAATGATGAAGAGGGATCTCTAGATCTGAAATGTATATGTATATTCTGGATCTGTTTATGGAATGATTAGATCTGTGATCTGGAAAATCTGTGCTGAAGTAAAGAATGAAGATCTGATCCGTTTATCTGTTCTAGAGAGTTGCACTACCCTAAAATTTCTGAAGATCTATACGCAGGTTCGTCGAGGAGAAAGCGCGTATATACATGGCTTGTATTCATCGAAAGCGCGTATGGGAATTGAAATCAGCTTTGAAATGTGTGCATATGTATACGCGGGTTGGTATTTGTGAAAGCGCGTATATACGCAGGATCAGTGAAGAAAAAGCGTGTATGTAATTTAGGGTTTGCTGAAGTATGTGGTATGAAATGTCTGATCTGTTCTGTTGTTTTACTGCTATCTGTCAATGATGATCTGGGTTGTTCGAATATTGATTATGCTGCTATAGAGAAAGTTGTTGGTTTGATGAATGTTCCCTGAGCTTAATTGTGTGGGTTGGATCCAGTATGAAAATTGATGAAACGTGGTCCACAAAGGTGCTGAAGGTTGAAGCCTTCAGTCAGGGGGTTGTAGCTCCCTTCTAGGTGAGGCTGGTAAATGAGAGCAGGGGGTCGTAGCTCCCTTCCAGGTGAGGCTAGTAAACCAGGGTAGGGGGTTGTAGCTCCCTTCCAGGAGAGGCTGGTAAACGAGAGCAGGGGGTTGTAGCTCCCTTCCAGGAGAGGTTGGTAAACGACAGAAGGTTGTAGCCTTCTGCAGGTGGGTGCCTGCATGCTGGTATGAGTCTGCGCCGGTACATGGTTGTAATATGTTTTATCTATAATAAAATATTGAAGGCTGCGACAACGGCAACGATGGTTTTCTCCCGACTTGGGTTTCCACCAAAAATCCTGTTGTTCATGTGTATTGCTTATGTGTGATGGTTTATTCTGTTATTACTGCACATGCTTATTGTTTATTGAACATCTAATGAATGAATGATGGAATGATATAAGTGAAGAATTATCTGCATAATAAGATTGCTGGACATACGCATGTTTTATTAAGTATATCCACGTGTATACGCGAGTTGGCTTCAGGAAAGTCGCGTATGTGCTTTGAAGTAAGAAAAAGTAAAATTTTTTGAGTAAGTCCTAAATACCGATTCACCCCCCCCTCTCAGTATTTTTCCCAACAGGGTGATCTATTCTAATGATAACATAAATAAAACTAATTCTAAATACTTCCTGGGATGAAATGATTTATATTATTACAGAGTAAGATTTCATAAGCATGAAACAATATAGATCATTTGCATACTAAATGAATATAATCACATTAAAGAAACTAAATAAATTTAATTGATTTAGTTGATGAAGAACATTAATCATATAGAAGCTCTCTAAGTCACTTGTCTAACAACATATCATTCAAAACATTTTATCAATAGTAATAAGGATATATATCATTTCAATGCTTATCAGAAATAGTAAAAAACATAGAAACAAGTTTGCTAAAATTTCAGAAACATAAAACAATTAATACACATATAATAGTACCTGTTGCATCATAGCTTAGTTCTAAAAAGATAGCCTCCGGGCTCAGATTATCAATTAGATACTTCTGTTCAAACAATAGTGTAATTTCCAAAAGCCTCATTCTCAAAAATTTGGACCCCTTTCTAAATGCATGAAAGGGGTTTAAATAATAATTAATATTACAAAAATTGAAGAGTTGTGAAAGAAGTCTTCTTAATATAATCTAAACTATAAACTAAAAACTACGAAATTAAAATGCATAACTTATAGCAGTCTCAAGACTATTTATTGGATCCACTCTCTAGTTGTTCCTTGAGTTGGCAGGCTTTGATCATATATTCAAGCTGGCTGGGATGCATTGGCTACATTCTTATTTGGCCCATGAATATTGCATTATTGAGTGCTGGAGGAAGCTGAACTACTGTGTTGGAAAGATACCTCAACACTCCCAATTGACTGTGAGGCTTGATCAACAAATTTTAGTAAACCTCCATATTTAATTTTGTCAAGTTTTCTATGTTAAGAGCTTTTCTACTTGATGTTTCTTGCCAATATTGTTTCAAAAGGGTGACTTTTGGCATAGCATATTTTTGTATTTCCTAGATAATATTGACTTGTATAAGAGAATATTTTAAATTCTCAAAGATGTTGGAGGACATCTTTTTATCTATGATGATAGCTAATTCTACAGTTTTGATTTTCATGTCCTAGTCTCCAAATATTATATCTTTTATTGATTCTTCAAGTCGAGGAAGATCGACTGCTCTTCCTTGCATAGTGTCTTGCCAATCTCTATACTTTGACATCTTATCATCATTTTCTTCATAATAAATTCTCAAATCAAAAAATTGAGTGACAAACTATTCACTTATTTTACTTTTCTCTTGAATATGTTTGTACTTTAGATAGAAAACTGTATGTTGGTTTACCAGCAATGTTTTGAGTTCTGTTGCTTCTTTATTTACCTCATTAAGTTTTGGATTCTCCTGGAACTTTTTAATTTTTTGCTGTAATTGATGCAATATTAGATCCTTCTCTTTAATTTCATTTTCGAGATTGAGTTTGAGACCTTCAAACTCTAGTCGCAGAGGATTAATACTTGATTGCAACTCCTACTCTATCCTTTGTTTTTCATTAAAGAAACGTTTCTCAATTTGAGCATTTATTTGATCCTTATCCATAATTAATGACTCAATCTCTGCAGCTTTATGAATAGTTGCATCTGCATAAGCACCTGCAAACTGAGATAATCTACTAAGTTCTTTTCCTGGAGTTCACTGAGTTCGTTTCCAGAGAACTTGTATTGATGTTGTGTCCATAGGCATTTCTATAAAATCTTCAATATTTCATTTCTTCTTTGACGTGGATACAACATATTTGTTCTTTGGACTGTAAAATACATCCAATGGAGGTATTTCCTTAATATTTAGAATTATTTCTGTTGTTGGAAAAGCAGGGACGATCTCCATGTCTTGGGCCAATGTTTCTTCTTATTTGTCCTCTATATCATTGATTTTTATAGTGTCTGATATTGTTGAAGAGAAATTTCAAAAAATTTTGCAGTAAATGAGATTTCTCAAATTCCTCCTTGATCTTTAGAATCATTTGGATTAGAGAAAACTTTTTGAACACTTGATTCACCTATATGAATCACTGTTTTTAGATATCTTCAGTAGGAAGAGTTTCTATCAAAATAGCACTCTAATCAGAAGGAGTATTAGTATCAGATAATTCCTTTTCAAAAATTTCCTAGTCTTGATTAAACCTCTCCTCTTGTGGAATATCCATGATTTATGGTTCTTCTACTGGTACTGGTACCCGAACTGGAGGAATCAGAACTAGAATTTGTTTTTCTTCTGACACTTGAACCTGAACTGGAGGAATCAGAATTTGTTCTGGCATTGGGCTGTGGAACATGTAGTTTGGGAAATGAGAATTCCTCTATTCTCGATATTGTTTGAATTTTATCAACTCTTCTAGACTGAACCTTACGGTTCTTATTTTCAGAACCCTTGAGAATTCTGGAATTGACTTAAACACATCATCAAATTTATTAGGATCGCTTGTAAATGCCTATAGCTTAACTTGATTTGTTATTTCTCTGGCAACACCATATGAATCATAAATTCTGTTGGGTAGAATTGGAAATTTAAGGGTTTTAATCGATCAATTTCAAGATAGGAATGCTTGAAATTTTCAAGATTATATGACCCATATGAAATAGGAAAAGTTGGCCAAATGGTCTTTTTGGCATCTTTTAGAAATTTAGTTAGCCCATTACCTACAGTTTGATAAGCAATTTCCTTGGCCAATAATTTATCTGGTATATATAAGGGTAGGACACGAGGGCAAGCATGGCATCCGAAAATTTGGATGTATGTGAAAAATTCTTCACTGAACCACCTTCCTATAGGCTTGATACTTCTATTAGCTTCATGGGTGACTCTAGAGATTTTCCTTTCGAAAATGAATTGAAAAACATGGAGCATTATATCATTACATATTTTAAACATATGAGCGTGGTATTTTGATTCCCACAGGAATTATAACTATACAAAGATGGGGGTTTTGACTTCTTTGGTCCATTTCCATCCTAATGGCAAAATTTCAATAGAAAAACAGACAGCATATAGGATAAAGAGCTCATATAAAAAGGATTGACTGTACTGGATGAAAGATTATGATTTTCTCTATAGATAGTGATACATCTACTCAAATTTTTAGACAAAATATTAGCCCAATCAAGAATATAGCCATCAAAGGCTTCTTCTATCAGGGGTGTCTAGTCTTCCATAAACTGGGTTGTATTTGCAGACCCAAAACGATGACGCATCATTGCAACAATTTGTGAGAAAGGGATTTTAAGAGAAACTACTAAGTACATACCATTATCATCATGTTTATGGCGATTAGGATCATTCCTCCAATCCTTGATTACATTTTCAGGGTGTAAATTCTCTCGCATGATTTCTTGGACAAAATTGTTGTCATATATTTTTTGGGGCTGAGGAAATTTATACATTTCCTTCAAATATGTAGGCCTGAGATAAATAATGAATGTTATATTTTTGGTATCAAACCATCTACCTCGAATTTCCACATGATCCAACACCCATTTTACAAAGTCAGTGTTTGGCAACATGTTAGGATGTGCAACAATTCTGTGCAGAAAAGAGTTATCTGCGTCGAACCATGAATCTAAATCCATGGATGCAAAATCATCAGCTACAACTTTTCTATTCAAAATTACTTGTGGATTTTCGTTCTTAAACACCTTATAGATACCTTCCCAACTTGAGGAACCAATATCTCAGTTGCATGTTGTGTCTGAGATTAAATGAGCCATCTCACTATTTTCCTATTACTGAACAACTAACTGAGGTGGGGTGGCAGACTTCCGTCGTGCTTTAATCAGCCTTGACATCCTTTTATGCCTAAGTTTCTAGAATTACCCCGTTGAAATAAAACTAGAGAGTGTAAGATGAGATCATGTCAAATGCTATTAACTGTCATATCCATGTAACTCATGCATAATGGGCATTGGGAATACTCGGTATTAAATATGTAATAATTATAAAATCGATTACAAAACTCGAGATCATAAAAACATCTGTATTATCATTAAATTGATAACATGGGCTTCGTGTGAGTTTGACAATTGTTATCTTGTCGAGATATGTAAATAAGCTTTCTAATGATTAGCAAGTTTCGGCCTTTCGTAGCAATGTGCGACATGCGAAAAATGCGATATTGCGATGGTTTTTCTGTTGGGTGATAGATTGCGATATCGATATCCGTTAAATGATGTAATTTGTAACTTTTCATATTGACAATTCCCAATTTCACATATCATCGATTCACAATTTCGCATATCAACGATTTACACTTCGGCGATTTAGCTCCCGCTTCTTGTACTTTTACCGTTTATGGGTTCCTTAGAGAATTTTTTTATGATTTTCTTATGGTTTTTTAAGAAAAACACAATTTAATCTAATAAACTCAAATTCTAAGTTTTATTTCTAAAATGAATTTAATCCTAAGAATTTTAAAAGTGTCCCCATTGTTCTTTCTATACTATTTATTTAGAAAAATGGGGGTTATTGTAATACTACAACAATTAGCGATACACTGGATGAATCTAGAATATTTGATAAATATTAATGCTTAAAGGGCAATGTTCTAGGAAATTTATAAGTGATTGAAATATGTCTTAAATATAAGTAAATTTTAATCCAAATAGATTGGTTTTACTTGAAAAATTTTCTCACTTTTGAAAATGAAATTTCTCTCTAAATGAATCAAATTGTAGTAAGTTGAAAAGATAAGTAAGAATTCAGTCAAAGTTTAGCTTGTTACTATTTAACCAAAATGATCCAGTATCCCATTCATAACATAATAGATATTCCCAAAGGGATGTAATTATATATATATTTTATTCACTTTAAAATCATTATCTTGGTTTGGTAGCCAGAAGTGGTAATGCCATTCACTGGTTATTAGTAAATTTGAACAAGCTGACTCGTGATGAGATCCCTTGTCTCATGTTTTTTAGGCCTTGAGCCATTATCCTGGTTTGGTAGCCAGTTTGATAATTTCAAGTTTACTAGTTTCCCATGAACATGATGAGTCAACTCGCAATGAGATCTCTCAAGTTTAAAGTTTTTTATATTTTTTAATTACACTTTGAAAAAATATCTAATATGAATGAATGGGGAGGTTATCATTTTTCTCCTTATGATATTTTGGATGACCATTTTAGTAAAAGATGCTAATACTTAAATAAAATCCTATACTTTGTAAAAATAAATTTTCGAACTTGATTCATGTCAAAATAATTTTTCAATTCGCATGGGTTAAAAAAATATTTTTTTCTAATTGGCTATTTGAATCAAAATATTCCAAATAAATAGAGATTTCAATTTGATGATTTATTTCCTATTTTTGTATCTTTAAAGATTAACACTTTCATGTTCAATAAAATGATGAGGTGTTTCACGTTTTGTGTAAAATTACAAAAACTTGTTTTATTTTAAATTAAAGTATGTACATATTTGTACAAAAAGAACTGCTCGTTCTTTTACGAAAAATATTTTTTGAGGATAAGTCCATTAATAGGAAGAGTTTCCTTCTTCCCTTGTAAGTTTTGAAAAATAAAAGATGATGGACCTTTTTTTTCAATTATTTGAAAAGGGCCAAGCGAGAGATTTTGAAATTTTGTATGTTTTCCTTTGTCCTCATGCACTTTATCCCATTTCAATACCAAATCTCCAATTTCAAATTGTTTATTTTTAACTGTATTTGAATCGAATGAAATTTTAATCAATTGCTGATGATGATTATGTACAATTTTAGCCTTTTCTATTTCTTCTTCCATTTTAATTGTTTGGGACATTATTGATTGTAATGAAGAGAAAGGTTGTTCTTTAAAGAATTGTATTAGGGTCGTTGATGGGATAACTACATTTAAAGGTAAAACTACTTCCTTCCCATATACCAATAAAAAAGGAGAAGTTCCTATTGAAGCTTTTTTAGTTATCCTATCTGCCCATAATGAAAAATTCAAAGCTTTGTGCCAATTCTTCTGATTTTGATCAATGGTACGTTTAATTATTCGTATGAGGTTTTTATTTTTAGATTATGCCAAACCGTTTCCCCAAGGATAATAATTTGCAGAATATTTCAATTTAAACCCTCTTTTCAAAGAAAATTGAGTCATATCATTTCCAGAAAAATAAGAGGCATTGTCAAATACTAAATCATAAGGGACACCAAACCTTGTGATGATAAATTGATCAATGAACTCAATAATATTTTCAGAGATGGTTGTCCTCATAGGTATTGCTTCTACCCACTTTGTAAAATAATCTGTAGCAGTCAATATATATTTATGTTGTTTAGAAGAATGAGGAACGATCTCACCTATTATGTCGAGTCTCCATTGTTCGAAAGGTTGTTCCATGTTCTAATGATCTCACCTATTAATATTTTAATTTTAATTAAAAAATTAAAATTCATTAATATTGCACTTAGCTAAACAAAATTTTAAAGGTTTTCATTACTCATAATTTAGGCATATTAATTCTCTATTAAATTAGTATGATTTATAGCTAGTCTTTGCAAATTAATATCCTACTTGAAATTAGAAACCTTATTTAATTTAATTTAATGTATTTATATAAAAATATCAATTGATTTTTGGTTGGTCGGCCTTCATCCTACACTCATGGTATATTTATAAGATCATTCCTCCTCTCCTTTTTACATGATTTGTCCTGATGATGGCGCTTGTTCTAGACCCGAAATGTAGACGCAAAAATGCTTACTGTGGAGATTCAGAACCTAGAAACTATAAACTCACACCACAAAAATCTAAAATCTACAAAAGGTTGTTCCATATTGATTGGTTGAAGTGGCATTGAGGATTTTCTTTGTCTTCCTACTGTAGTTTGAAAAGTCTTACAATTTCTAACATAGTTGTGTGCATATTTGAATAATGTTGGCCAACAATAACCTGCATGTAAAATTTTATGGGCTGTGGTATCTCCACCAAAGTGTCCACTTGCTGGTCCATCATGAATTTCCTAGAACACATTAGGTATTTCAGTTTTATCTAGACACCCGAGTAAAAAAGAATCGTAATATTTTCTGAATAACACATCATTGACTAATTGATATTGATTAGCCTTCAATATTAATGCTCATTTTCTTTTGGAATCCAAATTAAGTGGATCATAACCATTCTTTAGATAAAATATTAAATCAACATACTAAGATTGAGGGTTAATACTGAGTACCTCAATGAACTATTCAATAGTAGTAGTTACCTCATCAGGTGATGTATTATTCATTCCTATAATCAATCTGCAAAATCATTTTCCTCTCACAATTTTAGTAGGCTTAATCTATAAGTCTTACTCTTGCATGGAAGTTACCCAATTGGCTCTCTTTTCTCCTAGTTCCTTCTGTATAAGTATTTGTCTGATTGATGAGAAAGGAACTATTACTTTGACATGAGATTTCAGAAGAAAAGGGCAAAAATATTTTACCGCTTTATAAACTGCAAACTCTTATTTTTTGACTCTTATATAGTTCAATTAATCTCCTTGAAAATTAGAACTAAAAAATGCAATTGGAGTTTCAAAATTTTTATCATCTGGTTGAGTTAATACCATGAAATATGATAGATCAAAAGCAAAAGTATATAGAATGAAATCATTTGTAAAATTTGGAGTTGAGAGAGAAGGAGAATCGACAATTAATTTTTTAATGATTTGAAATGATTCCTTTTCTTGCTCTCCCCATTTAAAAATGTATATTTCTTTATCATCTTTTGCAATGGAAGGACAATATGTGAAAAATATGGAATGAATTGTTTTACAAAGTTTATCTGTTCTAAAAAGGACTGCATTGATTTTTTGTTATGTGGTAGTGGAATTTATGAAATTATTTTAATCTGGTTGGGATCAATACAAATTCCATTTTTTGAGACGATAAAACCAAGAAGTTTACCTTCAATTAAAGAAAAAATGACTTCTTTGGATTAAGAGAAATCCAAAATCTTTTGCATATTTCAAAGATCTGCTTTAAGTCATGCAAATGATTGTTTCTCTTTTTTGAATATATGGTTATATCATCAAGATAAACAACCACTGTTTTATTTATCAATCCTTTAATGGCAATATCCACGGCCCTCTGAAATGTTTCTCCTGCATTCATTAATCAGAATGGCATATTTGGGTATGCATAGGTTCCCCACTTTGTTCTAAATGTAGTTTTCAAACGATCCTCTGGATGAACCAGAATTTGGTCATATCCTGAAAATCCATCTAAAAAAGACATTAATTCTAAACTTTCTACTGACTATAAAACTTGTTCCATTGATGGTAAAGGAAAATGATCCTTTTGACATGCTTCGTTTAGATTTTTGAAGTCAATACAAATTTGAATATCACCATGCTAAAAAATGAGATGTGAGGTATTGAACCAGAGATTGATAATGTTTAAAATGAATTGAGAGACAGTGAATAGTATTTTGTACTTGTATTACGACAATTTATGAATCTCCAAATACCTGAATATATTGTATATAAAGACTTATCGATTTACAAAGACCTTGAACTAATGCTTCATATTCAACAATATAGTTAGTGAATTCAAACTCAAGTCTACAAGATAGCATAGTTTTTTCACCTTTTGGACTAAAAAGCATGCATCCTGCTCCTGCACCATCATTGGATCTTGATCCATCAAAGAAAATTTTCCAAAACAAAGAATGGGTTATTGTTTCTTCTTCAAAATTTAAGCATCTGGTCAAATCATTTTGGGAAAAATTTCTATTTTTGAATTAACATAATCAATCGAGAAAGGTAAAATATTAGCATTAAAATTCCCCAAGAATGAGTCTGCAAAGTAATTACCCAAAATATTATTGTTGAATGCTATGGGTTCATTTTCTTCTCCAAGATCTGTAACTGATTATTTCATATGTTTTTCACGATCAAATATGATTTGATTAGGTTTTACATTGTATGGAAGCCACATGTGAGAACATTCCATTACAAAATATCCATGTAATTTCTTGGACCAGTCTCTGCTAAGAACTAAACCATAGAATTCAAGGATGTCAGAAATCAGTATATCAATAATCTGAGCGAATTTTTGTTGATGACAATCGAATACTTACCAAATTGATCTCTCCTAAGACCTTAACCTTTTTCCTATCCAATTGAACTATGCTAACTGATGATTTATGGGGTCCGATATTTAACTTCTCGCAAATTGTATATGGAATTATATTAGATAAAGCTCCAGAATCAATTAAACAATTATGAACATTTCTATTGTATATTTAATAGGTTAAGAGGAAAGGAGGGGTGTGAGAGTTGGATCTATCACCAGTCAAAATAACATCTAAAGTGTTAAATTTGTTTGAATTGTCGATTGGACGTTTACCTATCCCATTACGAGCTTTAGCAATAATAGTTGAAGGAAGAGGAGAGGCAGTAACCACATTCAAATCTTTCAATAAGATATTATGTTGTTGATTTAATTTTCTAACTTCATGAAGAGAAATATTGGATTTAATCTTATTCATATCCTCGAAAATGTTATATTCAATAGTGTCATATACTACCAAAGTCTTAGATTGAGGATTGGGTGTAGATTTTATTGACTGGGATTTAGTAATAACTTGCTGAGATGGTTTGACTGGTGGTTTTTCATTGATAGGTTTGTCTTTAGCAATAGAAGTTGGGACTTTCTGTTTCTGTATTGATTGATGTGGTTATGTAGAAACCTTACTTATAGTGCTAACATGTATTTCTTCAAATTATATCTCTTCATCGGAGGAATGTAAGACAAAGTCCCATAATCCATGTAATTTAGGTACTTCTTCATCTTAATATTCATCGGCAGAAGTTGTAGTTTCTTCTTCTTCTTCTTCTTCAGATTCAACATTAGAAATAATATTGGGGGGATGTGATAAAGACAAGTGGTTGTTTCAAAATGATCTAAAGGGTTTTCTAATAGAAGTTTTAGCAACTTGATTTTTGATTTTGACCATTTCATTGGACATGGTATTTAGGACCTTTTGCAATCCTTCAATATCGAACGAATATTTGGGATTTCTCTTCTTTTTCTCATATTAAAATGTTACTTTTTTTAGATTTTTTTATCTTCCAACTCAGTATTCTTCTCTATAGCTATAATTATTCTCTCAACGGACAAGGATTCTTTCATATTTTCTACAAGGGTAGGCTTATTGGCTCTATCTACCAAAATCGCTATATTAGAAGGAAGGGAAGATATGTAGCACTTTATTTGTACATTCAATCCTGGTCGAGAGGAAACTGCAATTTTATTCAATAAATTATTAAATATGGAGTTGATGTCTTTGATATTTTCATTTGAATTAACTTTTAAAATAGAAATATCATTGATTAATGATGCAATTGTCCTATCATCACCATATTTAGCAAGAAATAGGTCTTGAAAAGTATTCCAATCTCCTATTGATTTGGAAGGGAGGGAAAAGTACCAGGATCTTGTAAATCTTTGAAAAGTATATGGAAAAAATATTACTACAACATCTTCATGTTTCATACCGTGGAGACTCATAACCAACATAAAATTATTGATATGTTCTTCAGTAGGAAGGCCATCATCAGGATTATATTTTGGTAACCATTTTTCTAGAAGATTCGGGAGAGGATGTAAATTTTTCATTTGAACAAATCCTAGATTAACCCGTGGTAGGTTGGCCATTGTTTGACTCGCTGCTTGTGAAGATGAGCTAGTGGGTCCAGAAGCAGATATGGATGGAGAAGAACTTACTACTAGACTAGTATTACTTACAACAACACTGATTGTTTGAGTAGAAGTGGTTTGATGAATAGAAATGGGTTGATTAGAGGAGATGGTGGGAGTAAATGAGAATGAAGATGATGTGATATCACTGATACCTGATTGAGATACTAATGTGGTTTCTTTCTTACGATGAGATAAAATAGGAAACTCGAAAGGATTTATCCCAATTTTTTCACTTTGTGAACGGGTTAACACACCAATACCTCGAAACTTACTTGTAATACTTTCTTTAGAAATTTCTAGATTGGTTGTCTTATCTGGAGATATAGATATTTGTTCTAATATTTCAATCAAAGACTATACTTTGGGAGATTCAGGAATGTGTTCTGAAGAAGGTATACGAGGTAATGTTTTAGGAGATGTAAGAAATGTTTCTACATCTTTAGACTTATGACTATGAGATAGTGAATGAGATCTAGAAGTCATAGAAACTTTGGAGGGAGTTTGACTCTTATGTTGGCTTTTCAATTGGGATTCAAATTTATATGCCATACATAGTCAGATGCCCTCCTTCTAGTGCCAAAAATGTTGAAGGCTGGAGAGTGACTTCCTCAACATTAGGGATTCCACCTGGTCGGGATTTTAAAGAAAATCCTTTTCCATTGAAATGGTGGGTCCAACTGGGGATATAGGGACCAGTTTCCCATATAAGGAAAGAGTTTATATAACAATGGAATAAAATCAACACAAATGGGGTGATTTATTCTAATGATAACATAAATAAAAATTCTAACTACTTCTCGAGATGAATTGATTTACATGATTATAGAGTAAGACTTCATAAGCATGAAACAATATATATCATTTGCATACTAAATGAATATAAGCACATTAAAGAAACAAAAACAATGTAATTTATTTAGTTGATGAAGAAAATTAATCATATAAAAACTCTCTAAGTCACTTGTCTAACAACATATCATTCAATACATTTTATAAATAGTCATAAGAATATATATCATTTCACTGCATATCAGAAAGAGACAAATATATATAAATAAGTTTGCTAAAATATCATAAACATAAAACAATTAATACATAGATAGTAGTACCCATTGCATGATAGCTTAGTTCTGAAAAGATATCCTTTAGGCTCAAACTTTCAATTAGATACTTTTGTTCAAACAATAGTGTAAGTTCCAATAGCCTCCTTCTCAAAAATCTGGACCACTTTCTAAATGCATCAAAAGGGGTTTAAACACTAATTAATATTACAAAAATAGAAGACTTGTGAAATAATTCTTCTTAATATAATCTAAACTATAAACCGAAAACTAGGAAATTAAAATGCATAAGTTATAACATTCTCAAGACTATTTCTCGGATCCACTCTCTAGTTGTTCCTTGAGATGGCATGCTTTGATCATATATTCGAGCTAAGGGGGATGCATTGGCTACATTCTCATATGGTCCATGAATATTGCATTATTGAGTGTTGGAAGAAGATGAACTGGTACATTGTAAAGACACCTCAACACTCCCAATTAACTGTGAGGCTTAATCAACAAATACTAGTAAATCTCCATATTTACTTTTGTTAAGTTTCTATTTCAAGGGATTTTATGCTTGATATTTCTTGCCAATATTGTTTCAAAAAGGTTGACTTCCAGCATAGTGTCTTTTGGTATTTCCTAGATAATATTAGCTTGTAGAAGAGAATATTTCATGTACTTGGAGATGTTAGAGGACATTTTATTAGCTCTGATGATAGCTAATTCTGCACTTTTCATTTTCATGTCCTAGTCTCCAAATATTATATATTTTATTGATTCTTTAAGATGGGGAAGATCGGTCACTCTTCCTTGCACAATGTCTTTCCAATATATATACTTGGACACCTTATCATCCGTTTCTTCATAATAAATACTTAAATCAGAAATTTGAGTGACTAAATGATCACTTATTTTAATTTTCTCTTGAATCTATTTGTACTTCGGATAGAAAAATTTGTGTCAGTTTATCAAAAATGTTTCCAGTTTTTTTGTTTCTTTCTTTAACTCATTAAGTTTTAGATTCTCCTGGAGATTTTAAATGTTCTGCTGTAATTGATGGACTATTAGATCCTTCTCTTTAATTTCATTTTTGAGTTTGAGTTTGAGACCTTCAAGTTGTAGTTTTAGACTATTAATACTTGATTGCAACTCCTGCTCTATCCTTTGTTTTTCATTAAAGAAACTTTGCTCCATTTGAGAAATTTTTTTATCTTTCTCCATAATTAATGACTCAATATCTACTACTTTATGAATAGTTGCGTCTGCATAAGCATATACAAACTAAGATAATCTTCTAAGTTCTTTTCTTGGAGTTGGATGAGTTCCTTTCTAGAGAACTTGCATTGATGTTGTATCCATAGGCATTTATGGAGAATCTTCAATATTTCGTTTCCTCTTTGACCTGGATACAAAATTTTTATGCTTTGGACTGTAAAATACATCCAATGGAGTTATTTCCTCAATCTTTAGAATTATTTATGTTGTTCGAAAAGCAGGGATGATCTCCATGTCTTAGGCCAATGTTTCTTCTTGTTTCTCCTATGTATAATTGATTTAAAGTGTCTGGTTTTGCTGAAGAGAAATTTCAGAAACTTCTACAGTAAATGAGATTTCTCAAATTTTGCTGTGATATTTAGAATAATTTAGATTAGAGAAAACTTGTTTAACACTTGATTCACCTATATGAATCATCGTTTTTAGATAATCTTTAGTAGGAAGAGTTTTTATCAAAATAGTACTCTGACCAACAGGAGTATTAGTATCAGATAGTTCTTTTTCAAAAATTTCCCAGTCTTGATTAAACCTCTCCTCTTGTGGAATATCCATGATTTATGGTTCTGCTACTGGTACTGGTACCTGAATTGGATAAATCAGAACTCGAATTTGTTCTGCATCTGGCATTTGAACCTGAATTGGAGGAATCAAATTTTTTCCTAGCATTGACCTATGCAACATGTAGTCTGGAAAATGAGAATTCCTTTGTTCTCGATATTGTTTGAATTGTAGCGAATCTTCTGGACTAAGCCTTACGGTTGCTATTTGCAGAACCCTTGATAATTCTGGAATTGACTCAAAAACATCGTCAAATTTATGAAGCTCATTTGTAAATGGTTGCAGCTTAACTTGATTGCTATTTCTTTGGCAACACCATATGAATCATAACTTCTTTTGGGTAGAATTGGGAAATTGAAGGGTTTTAATCGATCAATATCAAGATAGGAATTCTTGAAATTTTCAAGAGTATATGACCCACATGAAATAATAAAATTTGGCCAAATTATCTTTTTTTCATCTTTTAAAAATTTAGTCAACCCATTATCGACAGTGTGGTAAGAAATTTCCTTGGACAAAAATTTATCTAGTATATATAAGGGTAGGACATGAGGGCAAGCATGACTTCCAAAAATTTGGATTTATGTGAAAAATGCTTCACCGAACCACCTTCCTATAGGCTTGAGACTTCTATTGGCTTCATGGGTGACTCTAGAGATTTTCCTTTCGAAAATGACTTGAAAAACTATGAGAATTATATCATTACATATTTAGAAAAATATGAGAGTGGTATTTTGATTCCCATAGGAATTATAACTATAAAAATATGTTGGTTTTAAATTCTCTAGTCCATTTCCATTCTAATGACTGAAATTCAATAGAACAACAGACAACATCTAGGATAAAAGAAATCATATAAAAAGGAGTGACTGTACTGGACAAAATATTACGATTTTATCTATAGAAAGTGATACATCTAATCAAATTATCATACATAATATTAGCCCAATAAAGAATATATCCGTCAGAGGCTACTTCTATCAGGGGTATCCAATCTTCCTTAAACTTGGTTGTATTTGCAAACCCAAAAAGACGACACATCATTGTCGCAATTTGCGAGAAAGGGATTTTAAGAGAAACTACTGAGTACATACCCTTATCATCACGTTTATGGCGATTTGGTTAATTTATCCAATCCTTTATTACATTTTCAGGGTGTTCATTCTCTCGCATGAATTCTTGGAAAAAATAGATTTCATATCTTTTTTGAGGCTCGGGCAATTTATACATTTCCTTCAAATATGCAGGCCTGAGAGAACCAATGATTTTTTTGTTTCTGGTAACAAATTTTCTATATTGACTGTCCATATGATCCAAAACCCATTTTACTAAGTCAGTGTATGGCAAAATTTTAGGACGTGTAGTAATTCTGTGTAGAAAAGAGTTAGCTGTGTCGGACCATGAATATGAATCCGTGGATGAAAAATCATCAGCTACAACATTTTTGTTCAAAATTACTTGTGGATTTTCATTCTGAAACAAATTATAAACACCTTCCCAGCTTGAGGAACCAATTTCTGGGTTTCATGTTGTGTCTGATATTAAAGGAGTCATTTCGTTGTTTTCCTCTTACTAAATGACTAACTAAGGTGGGGTGGCAAACTTCATTTGTGATTTAATCATCCTTGAAATCCTTTTATGCCTAAGTTTCTAGAATTACCCTGTTGAAAGAAAACCATAGAGCGTAAGCTGAGATCATGTCAAATGCTATTAACTGTCATATCCATTTAACTCATGCATACTGGGAATCCTCGATATTAAATCTCAAATAATTATAAAATCGATTACAAACCTCGAGATCATAAAAAAACCTGAGTTATCATTAAATTGATAGCATGGGTTTCATGTGAGTTTGAAATTTGTTATCTTATCGGGATCTGTAAATCCGCTTTTTAATAATTAGTGAGTTTCAGCCTTTCGCATCAATGTGCGACATGCAAAAATGTGACATTGCAATGGTTTTTCTGTTGGATGAAACCATGCGATATCGGCATATGTCAGATGAAATATTGCAATATTGGTATCTCTTACATGACGTAATTTGTAACTTCTCATATCAGCAATTCGCAATTTCTCACATCGGCAATATGAAATTTCACATATCAGCGTTTTCCATTTCAGTGATTTACACTTCAGCGACTTAGCTTCCGGTTCTTGTACTTTTAGCCTTTATGGGTTCCTTAGAGCACTTTTTATGATTTTCTTATGTTTTTTAAGAAAATAATAATAATCTAATAGAGTCAAATTTTAAGTTTTATTTCTAAAATGAATTTAATCCTAAAAATTTTAAAAGGATTCCCATTGTTATTTCTATACTATTTATTTAGAAAAATGGGGGGTTGTTGTAATACTACAACACTACCTTAAATCAAAAAATCTAAATCATAAAGAGAGATCCCAATTTGAAGCTGGAAGGGCTAGATCTCGGCTTCCAAAGTGTTTTTTGGGTTACCTATGGGTTTCTCTCATAGCCTTGGGAAACTATAGAGTGATAACATAGTGACGACCATACTACGGATAAAACTCGAACAATTCTGATTTAAAATAATTTTTTCCCTAGTAATATTTATTTTTATGCTTAAAGTTTTTTCAAAGTGGGTAACTAAGAAATACCTCTTATTAAGGTTTTTTTCCACTTAAAATTTGTACATATTTTACATTTGTAAATATAATATTGTATATTTGGCTCCCAAAAGGACATATACTAGATCTAATCCAGATACTAACCCTCCTAAAACTGTTGAAGATCCTGAAAAGATGATAAGGAAAAGGAATCCCACAGAAAGTCAAGTTAGTAGTAGCTCCTTATCAAGAACAAACTATATTCCATAAAGTCTTGTAAAAATTGAAGATATTGTTTTTGACTTGCAGTTTGAGAATAGTATTTTTAGATCTAAAGCACATAGTTTTACACTTGAAACTATTTTGGATGAAGCCCAATTAAAACCTTTTCGTAAATCCAAAAGACATGCTTCACAATCTGATAAAAATACTATAGAGAAGTTTTAAAAGCTTGAATATCTAGTTAGAATATTAAATAGGACAATTGAAAGTGTTGATCAACACTCTTTTGTTATTACCCGTTTTACATTTTCATTTCCTACATTTATTCCACCATTATCTACCACTACATTTTCATCCACCCCTCTTTCAGCTTCAACTCTTATTCCTAACATACCAATTATACATATTACATCATCCCCATATTATTCTACAAATCCTCCACCTATTTCATTAACCACCACTATAGCATCATCAAAAACTCATATTCCAGTCATGGCAGGACAATATGATGCTTTGGCATTGCGAGCACCATTACTGACATGTCACAAAACTATGCACAAAGAATACCACAATTTGATGGTATAGATCCTATATCAACACGACAACACATTGATAAGATAAATGAATTCTCTGATCTAGAAGAAGTAGATTATGATGATGTGAAAATTAGGTTGTTTGCACAAAATTTAATGGGAGAAGTAAAGAAATAGTATAGAACATTACCATCTGGAAGTATTGCAGATTTGCAACAGTTCCATCAAAGTTTTCTTACTAGATGGGAAGTCAAGAAGAACCCTCTCCAAATTCTTGCAGAATATGAAGGTATAAAGAGGGCCCCAATTGAAATGTCCAAGATTAATGCACTAGGTTTAACAATGTTTACAACTCTATCCCAGCTTCAATAAAACCACCACCTGGATTGGCCCTAATCCATTTTCCAGAAGGATTTGATTTTGATATGGCTTATCAATTGAGAGAAAGAAACCCAACCACACTTGAAGAAATGAAAAGTAATGATATTAGTGTAGAGGCTAATTTGTTAGCAAAAAGAGCTAAGATACGAACTGAAAGAAGGGTCACTATCAAAGAAGAACCTTTTTCTTCATCAATCTTAAAAATAGACAGTCTAGTTAAAATTATAGAAAGAATTATGGAGAGAATGATTGTGGTATATCGAACACCTCGTAGGGAACCTCAAGGGTGACCTCAAATTCTAAATCCAAATTTTAGAAGACCATAACCTCAGATTAAATAGAGAGAACAAAGAGGTCATTTTGATCATCAAATCAGACCCCCTTTCCAAGAAAAATTTGCTAAATAAGAATAAAAAACTATGCAAGAGCTAGAAGAAGATCAAATAAATATTTTGGGGAAGGTGAAACAAACCTTGTTTTTCTAAAAATAGAGGAACACAACCTGTTCCAATCTTAATTACCAGATGATATTCCTGCAAATTCACCAGATTATCAATAAGGATATCAAAATGCTATCATTGAAGTATATAAGAAATACAACCTGAGAAGTAAAAAGACAATAGAAAACCCTCGCAAAGAGTCATCCATTGGTTAACCTTCTACTAGTCAAACAAAGGAAGTCAATCAGAAAGAAAACCCTCAAAGAAAAACTCATAAAAAACAAGAGGTAAGTATTAAGGAAGTGGAAAGGTCTCAAACCTATTTTAACATTGAAAATGAACTCTCAAAGGTCAAAATCCCAGTTCCGCTACTTGAATTAGTTGAAAAATATGTCTATAGAATTCAAGTTGTAAAGGAAATAAAAATTGAGGAAGGAACTAACAATGTTAATGTAATTGATAATCAACCCAAGTTACTATTCAGACCTGAAGTAGATGGTATTCCACAAGATGGAAGTGTTCCTCCATTTTATGTTAGCCTAAACATCCATGATTTTGTTATACATAATGCCATTTTTAGATTCAAGCACCTCACACAATCTTATGCCAAAATAAATCATGGAAAAATTGGGTTCAGAAATAACAAGACCTTATAAATACCTCTACTCCTTTGATTCGAATAGAGTAAAATGCTTGGGATTAATCAAATATTTGTGTGTTACTCTCACTCAAATCCCAAAAAAAAAGTTTAGTGGACATTTTTGTGGCTGATATTAATCCTAAGTATGGCATGCTCTTGTCAATATGATGGGGAGCAAAATTACAAGGTACATTACAACTGAACATGACATATGCAACAATTCATGTTTTTGCCAACAAAGAAGACTATATAGGGAAACCTTAATGAAATACATGGTGAGTAGCTAATACAAACCTTAAAATTATCATGTTTACTATGTGCATTCAGATATGGATTCTTTCATTTTGAACAATGATGTTTGTTTGGAAATAGAGGATCAGGTTATAGACATCAAACCAAAAGAGAAATATGTTAAAAGGGAACAAATGGAAACTAAAGAACAAGAAAAAGCAAAATGGGTTATGGAACATGGATTTTGATGGGTAAGTGAGTAAAGAAGGAGCTGGTATTGGAGTATGGATCTCTAATACATAATCATTAAAAAAAATAAAAATTCTTACAAACTGAGTTTTGAATGAAAAAATAATGTAGATGAGTATGAAGCTTTGCTATTAGGACTGAAAAAATTAAAACAAATGGAAGCAAATAGAATTTTAATTCATGGATATTTTGAATTAATCATAAAAAAAAGAAGTCAAAGGTGAATACTCAGCTAAAAATCCTAGAATGAGATCCTATAGAAATGTTGTTTTAGATTTTTCGCAGTGCTTTGCAAAATATCAAGTATCATTAATTCCTAGAGATCAAAATGTTTTTGTTGATTCACTAGCTACTTTTGCAATTACTTACAAAATTCCTTTTAGAGCAAGAAGAAAATTAGAAATTGATGTCAAACATAGGCCTGATATCCCTGATAATATCAGATACTAGAAAGTTCTTGATAACAATAAACAACTTGACAATTTCCTGCAACTAAAAGGGGACTTTGAAAATCTGAACATTGACATAGGACAAGACAATGAAGAAGATGAAGAGGGAACATTGTTAATCAAAATAATGAGAAATTTGAGGAATCTGAAATATATCAATTAAAGAATAATACAATTCCAAGGGGTCTTGTACCACTTGAATAATTGTTTTATTTTAACGATGTAGTGAAGAAGCCTTCAATTCAGCCACCTAGATCTAAAGTAGAGGATTACAATATAAAAACTGAAGAAAATCCTAAAATTGTTAAAATATTCAAATCATTACCTCCTGAAGATAAATAAAGATACATGTATTTGTTTAAAAAATATAGAGATTTCTTTGCTTGGGGATATCAAGATTTAAAGGTTTATGAAAAACCATAATTCAACATAACATACCCATCAAAAAGGATAAAAAACCTTTTAAACAAAAAATGAGGAGAGATAATCCTATCCTAATTCCTTTGATAGAGAAAGAGGTTAAAAATTTGTTTGATGCAAACATTATAGTACCACTTAGATTTTCTAAATGGGTGTCAAATTTGGTACCAGTGAGGAAAAAGTCTAGTGAAATAAGGTTGTGTGTCAATTTTAGAAACCTGAATAAAGTCTCTCTCAAATATAACTACCCCTTACAAAAGATGGATCATGTACTTTAGAGGGTAGTTGGATCAAGTAAGATCTCATTGCTGGATGGTTTTTTTGGTTACAACCAGATTTTAGTACATCCTGATGACTAAGATAAGACGACATTTACAACACATTAGGGAATTTTTATGTATGTCAAAATTCCTTTTGGATTAATGAATGCAAGGGATACTTTCCAAAGAGCAATGGATATATATTTTTCAGATGTGAGAGATAGATTCGGTGTGATATATTTAGATGACATAAATGCTTTCTCCAAATTTGATGAGGATCATTTACATTATTTGAAAATTCTTTTTGAAATATGTAGGAAATATGGCATATCTTTGAATCCAAATAAATATTTTTTTGGTTTAGAAGAAGAAAAATTTATAGGCCATATAATCTCAAGGGATGGTATTAAATTTGACCCCACTAGAATTCAAGAAATTATGAAAATTGATCCTCCAAGAAAAGAAAAGAAAAAAGTGCAATCTTTCATTGGTAGAATAAATTTCCTAAGGAGATTTATATCTAATTTAGTTGAACTCTCAAGGGCTATAACTAATATGCTGATAAAATAAACTGAAGTAAAATGGAACCTAGAAGAAAAACAATCATTTGATGAAGTAAAACAAGCATTGACATGACATCCTACGTTAATTAGCCCTGACTTTACAAAGGATTTCATGATTTTTTCTTTTGCATCTGAGCACACCATTACAATAGTTTTGTTGCAAAACAATAGTGAAGGATATGAACAACCTATTTCTTTCTCCGGAAAATTTTTGAGGGATGCCTCATTAAAATAAAATATCATGGAAAAAAAATACTTTTCCTTAGTAAAAGAAATCAAATATTTCAGATTTTACATTCTATATTCCCACGTCATTGAATTTGTCCCAAATACTGTGGTAAAATATATCCTTACACAAATTGATCCGGATGGGAAAAGAGGAAAATGGATTGCAATTATTCTAGAATATGACATTGAGATAAAACCCACTAAGCTTATCAAAGGCCAAGGATTGAAAAAACTAATGGTTGAGTCCAATTTTAATGCATTAGACATAAACTTTATAGTTGAAATTGATGAACAGGAAGAGCAAGCGACTCCACAGGTATCAAAAGAACTTGCTACCTCTCCTTAGTATGCAGATATTATTTTTGTATTACAAATTTTACAAGCTCATCTTGGTTTAAATAAGACAAAATATAGATTTCTCAAGTTAAAACCTATGAAATTTTTCATTTTAGATCAAAATGTGTATTGGAAAGACATTGGTGGTGGTTTTCTAAATTTTTTATTGCAGGATGAAGCAGAGGAATTCATACATGAATTCCATCATGGTGGCTGTGAAGGAAATTTATACTGGAAAGGAAAAAATAAGAAATCATAAGGGTTGGTTTTTAATGGGCTACGCTATTTGCAGATGTTCATAAGAAATTTACCACATGCCACTAGTGTGAAATTTTTGAAGGCAAGAGAAAAAAATTTCCCTTTCCATTGAAACCAATTTCAGTCAGGTTCCTTTCCAATAATGGGGTTTGGGTTTTATTGGAGAAATCCATCCAAGCTCTTCAGCTCAACATAAATGGATTTTAATAGCCACTGACTACTTTACCAAGTGGATTGAGGCTATTCCCACCAGATAAGCTACAAAAATAGTAATCATTCAATTTTTAGAGGGTAATATTATTTCCAGATTTGGTTGTCCAAATAATACCATTACTGACAATGTTGTTGCTTTCAAATCAAAGAGAATGATTGAATTTTGTCACAAATAAAACATAAAATTATGACACTCTACTGCTTATTACCCACAAGGGAATGGGTTAAGTGAGTCTCCTAATAAGATTTTAGTCAACATGATAAAGAAATTATTGCAGGAAAATAAAAAAATCTCGGCATAAGAAGTTGATTAATGTCTTATGGGCTAATAGAATTAGCACTAAGAAATCTATTGGAATGTTTCTTTGCCAATTAGTATATGGAGTGGATGCCATTTTTCCTACCTCCCTAGAAATCCTTGTGCTAAAATTTTTGTAGGAATCACATGTAGAGTAAAATGAATTACAGAGAGGGATAAATCAAGCCATACATTTTCAACAACCTAAGGAGGAGGTATACAGAAAAAAACTCAAGTAATTCAAGAAAAAAACAAGAAGACCTATGACATAAGGACCAAAGTAGATTATTTTAAATTAAATGATCCCATTTTTAAGTGGGATGCCAGGAATGAAGATGAAGGAAAGCATGGTAAATTTTATAGTCTATGGAAAGGACCCTTCCAAATAGAACCCTACCGAGGAAATACTGCATTCTTTTTGAAGGAATTTACTTGAGAAGAATTACCACGTGGACCTGTCAATGGAAGACTCCTCAAATACTATTTTTATCAAGAATATATAATTTTTCATCCAGGTCATTGTGAATATCATTTTATATTTTCTACTATAATTATGGGTGGCTAACATCACAGATTGAAGCTCGAATAGAAGGCCCTAAGTTTATGAAGAGTTGATGTCATATTCATAATAACAACAATGAATCAATTCAACTATATAATAGAGACAATATGCCCAATAGATCAGGCTACTAGTCTACGATGTTCTTGGCACCTCACAAGGAGGATGCCATCCCCATTCGATCCATTGTTAAGGTCCTATATTTTATAGGATAGATTGATAAATATCTATTTTTTTATATAAATATGTTGTAAATAATATTCCATCTTTCAGAGTGCAGTGAACCTTGAACGAGACTTGTGAGTGGGCCATCATTAACCTTAGAGTTTATACTTATGATAGTCTACTTCACTGCCGTTGTCAAAGATCTGAGCAGAAATGCGGACCATGGTTCCCAGATTCCAGGTTCGCCCCCACCATCACTCAGGCCCAACGATGAGAAAATCCATGTCAACGACCAAAGGAAGAAGGATTGTGCTAAGCTCAGAAATTACTGTGCACTCTCTACTGAAGATATGTAAGTGAAGGCACCTTACACAAAAGCCAATGGCGACCAGGTAGATCGGTTGGGGACAGCTCCCTACCTAGTCAAAAACCTGAAGAATGCTCTGAATCTATGTGCAGTAGCTTCCATCGTGTAGATAAATGAGGGTACCAGCCTACCCACGTGCTCCATATATGCACAGCTCCAGTGCACGACCCATCATCTAAACATCCAGATCAGCCTTTGCACCAGGGGCGACGGAAAATGCAAAAAGAAAGTCTTAGGCAGCAACAAGGAAAACATGACAGCCATTCTGGCCTCTAGGATTCACTCTGGCTGCCAGAGTTCCCCAAATCTCTCACTCCCTCTTTTTCAAATATAGATCTCGCTTCCTTTGGGAAAAACCATGCTCCACTGGGTGCGCTCAATGGATTTGGTGCAAAACCTCTCGCATGCCCTTGAACAGAGACTAGGAATCCCCTCATCTTTTCAAATATTTCTACACGGAGGTAAAAAACTAGAGGTACCTCTTCCCCTTTCATTTTATAAGATTGAAACAGATACTTCTGTAGTTTTAACCCTTCATTTGTGAGGGGGAGCAGTCGGGAAGCCATCCTCTACTACAACTTTCTCTTACAAGGATTTTGTCCACGCACAACCCCCTAAGAAATTCGCTCAACCCCCTGAGGCTCCCAATCATTTTCTGGTTGATAAATTGGAGGAAGCCCCCTCTATAGAAATTTCCCATCCAAATATTGAAGATCAACTTCAAAAGTATGTAGAATCAAAAATTACTTGCCACTTTAATGGCATGTGGCCTTGCACAGAAGATCTCTACCAATGGATTCATTCAACATGGACTAACAACAACAAGGTTTTCTTTTGATCAAATGGTTTCTTCATAGTTGTGTTTTATTTCAATGAAGATTATCAAAAAGTCCTTACTATGGGTCCATGGTTTTGGGAAAAGGCGGGGCTATTCCTCACTCCCTGGTTTCCAGACTTCGATCCCTCTACGACAGTTATTACCAAGATCCCTATTTGGGTCAGGATTCCAAACTTACCAAAAAACTTATGGAATTACTCTATATTTGAGGGAATTGGAAATACCCTAGGATGCTTTTTGGAAATGGATCCCTCAAGGGGGGAGAAAGGAATATACACCTATGGCAGAATTTGCGTTGAAATAGACATCAGTAAAGGACTGCTCGATCTAATCAATCTCAAAGTTGGTGATCTCCTGTGGAATCAATCCCTAGACTATGAGAGCACCACCTTCCATTTCCTCCACTGTCATCAAACAGGGCACATTCTGAACACATGCATCACATTCCTTGCCCAAAATAATAAAGGAAATCGCAAATAAAAATCTAAAAGCTAGAATGTGATTCGCCACCCATGGATGACATTGAGTCCTTCAGCTCAAATGAGGAGGATACTGACAAATAAGTGGAGGCTACAAAGTAGGCAAATGATTCACCCTCGGTTGGCCCTGAGGGACCCACTGTTTCTTCAAATACACATAAAAACACTCATGAATCCTCCTCATTTGATTCACATAAGATATAAACACCATGAAAATAAACAGAATAGCCGAGCCATTTTTTATTAAGGAGGTGAAAATGCAAGTACAACAGTGCTTAAAAATAGAAACACTCAAGCCAACAATGAAGTCTAGAGTGACCCTCAAGTGCTCTCACTCAAGGCACTGTGTAATTTCTGATCTGCTGAAGGCCATACTGTGTTGTTTTTTCTGCAAATGCTTGAAATATAACTATTGGATGAAATATAATGTGTAGATCTGGTTGTTCCAAATCTCAGATGATGAAGGTATTTCAGATCCGGGGTCTATGATGTGTTAGCTCCCTGTAATTTCAGCAGATTGGCGAAACCAAACTGTAGAGAGAATATTTGAACCACTTTTGGATTCTAGGATCTAGCCCTCCTGAATCTAGAGAGGGATCTCTCTATAAGTGCAAAGATTTATTTATCTTTAAGACTTTTTAAATGATATTAGGCTAGTTATGGAGAACAAGGTTTTTGTTTTTTTTGGGTGGCAAAAATAAATGAAGGTGAAGGAAGTCTAAATGAAGGGTGAAGATGTATGCAAGTGAAAGAGTGATTCAGCTAACAAGATAGGCAAGAAGCAACTTCAATCCATTTGGCTATGGAGTCATAGTAGGATTTAATTGAAACAGCAAGGTTCAAGAGTGGTCCATGGGGCAAGTGATCTATGTCAAAGGATCTCTTTAAGTTGATTTTATGGAATGGAATGAAACAATAAGGAAGGGAATCAAACAGATGAAGAACAAAGAACAGCCTAAGATCAAGTAAGTATTTTGAAACTATCCTGCTTTTGGCATACACTTAAGAAAGACATAAAAGTTATCTAAGATCAGGTAAGTACTTTGAAACTAGCCTGCTATTGATGCACTTTCAATAGAAAACATTTAAAACACATAGAATAGCTTAAGATCAAGTAGGGACTTTGAACCTATCCTTCTTTCAGCATATTCAAAGGAAAAACGTTTCAAACCAACTATTGGAGAAGGAAACTAGAGGACAAGGCTAACCATAGACTTCCCTAGTTCATTCTTTAATTAGTAAACTTATCAAGATAACACTTAAGAAAAACAAAGAATAGTCTAAGATCAGGTAAGGACTTTGAACCTAGCCTGCTTTCAACATACTCTTAGGGAAACTTTCAGACAACCTTTGGAGATAAAACTAGAGGATAGGGCTAACCATAGACTACCCTAGTTCAACCTTACTTGGAAGAAATTGAAAATAACATTCAAGAACAATGTTTAAAGTTTAGACAGTAAGAGAAGGGAACGCCAACATTCTTAACTACTTGGAATGTATTAAATCATTCTTAAATACAAAATTTGAAGAAAACATGGAGATAAAGCTTATCAGTGAGAGAAGGGTACCTTTGACAGTAAATCCTAACTCTATAATTGTTGTTCTTTATCAAAGAATATGGACAAAATGGAAACAAAAAGAAAATAACAATTTACAATAAGAAAAACATCACCATTGACATAGACTAGGATCCCATAAATCAGCTTGTATTTGATGCTTCAAACCAGTTACAATCATCAAGTCCAGTGGGTCTCTACAGCTTCAAACTTCTCATCTCAACTTAGGTATCTTCAATTACAAACAGAGCTTACAGCAGCTTCAGAAAACTATTTACATGCAACAGATATTCAGAGACCAACCTTTGTTTAATCTTCTACAAAAGTATTTATAGAATAAATGAGGAAGTGGGATGAGAGAAAATATCTCTAAGTTCAATTAATACATTTTTAATGCTTCTCAGCATTTTAGGGCTTCGACAGCGAAGATTTCTGATATCTCTTCTGTATTAATTGATTTTTATTAAGTATTAGGCATGCTGGGTAGATTTTGTTGACTTAAAAACTCTTGATTATATTTGTAATAACTTTGTTGACAGTTGTAATAAGTTCTTTTGATTTGAAATAAGTGTTCAGCTGTATTGAGAAAAATATCTTCTATTCTACAATAACTATGCCTCCTTTGATTGATGCGAGACTGTAGGTGGATTTTGGTAGCTAGAGAAAATTCAATTAGCCTCTAATGTGGCAGTGGAGGCTTCTTGGATTGATATAATTCCTTATCTTTCCCTAAAACACCTTTAATTCAATTTAGTTCTATGTTTTAGGATAGATTAGACTTAATCTGTGTCTTCCGGTCTTCATGTTGTATTTAACTGTGGATTAGGCCTTTGATAGCCGAATTTAGGCCTTAATCCCTTACAAACTATGTTAAAACCTTTAAACATTGATTTCTTCTTTGATTTTATCCCTGGATACTGATACTCTTTGTCTGTGGAATTTGTTGTGTTTTCATTGCTTTTGCAGGTGCGTAGAGGGTTTTAAAATAGCATCAGTTCTCATGGGGCACGGATGAAACATGATATGGAACCATGCAGATTGATCTCCTTCACGAATAAAGGCCTGGGGGGTCATCATCTCCAGCCTTTGATTTCCTTTAAATAATTACTAAATAGGAATTATAAAAATTAGAAAGTAGGTATTTTAGAATTAATTGTTTAATAAAATTTAGTTTTTAGCTTAAGTTGTTGTCAGTTACTCTCTCATCATTACCCTCACTATTTATATCTTGCTCCTCCTACTTCCTTCTTTCAATTTTCATTCATTCTTTCTCATCATAAAGATGGATCCCTATTGGGATTCGAAACGTCGACAAGTCTTCTATGATACTGTGGATAATATGATTTATGATGACAATTCCTTTAAGAAACTATATAAAAGCTTTACAACCTACAAAAATACACAAAAAGTTATAAAATCCTGCGTGGATTGGCTTAGACTGCTTCAGAGGTTTAGGTCAGATCGCAACCATTGGATGAAAGCATCCAATGGCGAGGATTGCTTGCTGAGGTAAAAATGGAGAGGCGGTTGGAGGGGTGAAAGTTATATTAAGTCCGAGCCGTAGATGCATGTTGATTAACGGCTAAGATCAATCCGGGTTTTTATAAGGCGGAAGGGAAATGATATAATTAAATAGAGGAAAATATAAATAAAACTGGGAAAAACCTTTATCGGCAGCGAAAAGGGCTTAAATGAAATTTCGAGGACGTAGAGGAATCTGGGCCATTGGATTAGATTAATTAACACAGATCGACGATGGATATCCATTGATGAAATCTCTGGGAAGAATGGTGGAGGACGATGGATTAATAGTTAGATGCAATTCGGGCCATTGGATGAAAAGAACATATGGCGGAGATAAAATCAGAGGATTGCAATGTAGTGGGGAAAAGCGGTTTGGCAGAAAACCTGAATGGTTTTCGCGTGGATATGAAGCGGTTTCCAAATTTTCTCAAAAAAATGCGATACACTTTTCCGCTTGCCACGTGTCCTGGGGAAAACCACTTTTTTCACGTTATTTTTTGGCGTTAAACTTCTAGCGCAAAAAAAATGTGAAACAGAATGCCAACCATCGGATGGAGGGGCGCAGATCCAACGGTGTGGATCGCACGTGATGGAGGGCAAGATGCACAAATAGAAGAGATGATCATGGCCAAAGGCGGATTAGAACTAGACCATTGTATCGCAAGAATGAATGGTCACGATTTATCGATGGGGGAGGTAGGTCCCAAAGGAGTTGGGCCTATCGGGTTGAATATGGACTGTAGGATCTAAAATATTGATGGCTCAGATTTAATTTCAGGAAATGAAAGAAATGAAAGGCAGGGGATCGGGCAGAGATCGGAAGAAATGTAGACTGTTGATCTGCAGAGATCAATGGCAGAGATTCATCGAAGAAATATAATGTCGAGTTTTATGAAATAACATAGGAATTTAGGTTTGATATGAACCGTCGGATCTATGAAATGGAAGGTCTAGATCTTATCGCAAGATTGTAAGTCAAGGGGAAAAAACAAAGGGAACACACCAATGCGATTAAGCACGGACCGTTCGATCTTAGAGAGATCAACGGTCAGGATGAATCTATGGTTTGTAAAGTCAGAGGGCCATGGCAGAGGGAAATTTAATCTGGGCCATCGGTTCTTGTGGATTCGATGGTCCAGATTAAATCACATGTTTACAATCGGAGGAGGAAAAGGGATACACCATAAAGAAATGTTGCGACGTGATGAAATAAGAGCCGTCAATCAAAGGATGATCTACGATCCAAAATTAATCGGAGATCGTATCGGGGGGAGACAATATTGAAGAATGGGTGCAATGCGATTGAGTAAGAGCCTTCGATCTCAAAACTAGATCGACGGTCAGGATTAAGTCATGAAGGCCAAAGGCAGAAATGCGGGCTTTGGAACGGAGAAATTGGGATCATCAGATCTGGGCATGGTAGAGAAAATCGACAGTCAGGATCCAATCACAGGGTCACAATCATAAGGAGGCAATAAACCATTTAAAATGTGTCCCATGAATAATTGCAATGCGATGTGTCGACGATCGTTGATCGGTTTTAGATCAATGACTGACATTCGTCGAAACATTAAATGGTCAGGTTTAATAAAAAGTCGAGTTTTTACAAAACACAAAGGAGGAAAAGGTTTTTACGGGTTTAGGAGAGGATTTTAGGCCCTTAGTGCCCAGTTGTGGGGCTGCCGGTCCTATGAGAAGCGAGGATTATGAAATTTAAGCCCTCAGGGGCTAAAATTCTGTGTAATGAAATATAAGTGTTTTTTAGGCTAAAAACAGAGTTTTTAAGCTAATTGGAGGGTTCTGATAGGGGAACGAAGGCTTTTTAAACAAAATCGTAGGAGAACAAATGGTTTTAAAAGGGTCTTGAAGTAATTTTGAAGGTTAAAATGAGTGAAATGGAGGATTTTTATAAGGAAAGGGGTTGAAAAAATGGAGGTCAATTATGAGTGAAAGAAGGGGCAAAATGATGAAACATGGGGTTTTGAGCAATATTTTTCTTCAGAAAAACAACAGATTTTTCACGATTTATGAGGGAAACAGCAGTGAAGATTATCTTAAGGAAAAATACCATCATGAGACTTCAAGAACTAACAATTTTTAATCATGAATTGTTTCTTGAAGGCTACAAAAAATTTTAGCCACCATTTGATATGACAAATTTTATAGGTGGCTAACAATGGCTCCAAATTGGGATGGCAGCTCCTTGGAGGTGCCAAGAGCCTCAAACATGTCTTCTCTGGAAGCTAATCAATGCCTTTTCCATTTGGGCTGCAACTTTCTTTCTTTTTCTGTGATAATGTTAGCGGCCATAAAAAACAATGGAGTTCTATCAAAATAAGCTTTCTACTTACCCAATCCTAATGATCTAACATTTTTTCTTCTTTCAGAGTGCATTTGTATTGGAAACTCTTTATAAAAACATTTTATTCTCTTGAAAGCATAAAGCTAATCTATTTCTACCCTTATTTCTCCATGAACTTAGATTAAACAGTTGAGTTCACAAGCTTCTCTACCTAACTACACTCTGTCTGAATCAGACTGTCTGACAAATTTTTATTCACTAAATTCTAAAACAGAAAATTTAAAAGCAAACAAGCTAGGATTGAACAATCTAACTTGTTATTGATCTATGGCATAAAGAAAAGCTGCACATAGACACAAATTTGTATAAAATTAAAGCAAAAATGGTGAAGGCTTAAGATCTGAAAATCAAAACATCCTTTATTATTTTTTCTTCAGCTCTGTTTTTTAGGCTTGTTTGAGTTGTTCTCTCTTTGTTCTCTGGTTCAAGTTTTGGGCATATTATAACCAGTTTTCTTTTGTATTTGGCTCAATATTTGATCTAATTTGAGCCATTCATATTTGAAGTTCATAGGTTCATATTTTGAGCTTGTTTGAACCTTTTTTTTTTATCCTAATCTATCTAAATGATAAGCCAAGATTAAGCAGTTTGGAAAATCTAATTCACTAACCTATCAGTAGTAAATTGAAAAATAATTAGTCATGATTAGGCTATATGACTAACTGTGAGTGTGTTTCTTAGGAGTGGCATTTAAGCTTGCACACTTTTAGATTTTGTTTCTCTTTTTGGTATGGGGTTGTACCTTTCTTGTTTTTACAATCTGCCCTCTTTTCTATCTTCTATCGTTTTTGTATTTTTCTTTTTCTTCAAAATAGAAATAAAAAACTAACTAAATGCTCAAAGGTTGATCTTTATTGGCATTCCTATCTAACCTATTCTAACTTGGAATATTTACATCTTCATATGATACAAAATTTCCAATGTAGCCAGTTGAGTAGTGACAAAAAGGAAAAGAAACTCTGGCTACTTGTCAGGGGTATCCATCGTTCATTTTGAAGATTAATCTTCAAAACCAAGGCTATCACAGAAGGTGACAAATTTTCATGCATTTGGCTCTTGCAAAGGATGCATGCTTGATAACTTGAGCCAGTTGGGACTTCCACACACTCTTCCAAAGGATCAACAAAGAAAATATGAAGATTCTCTTCTTTTTGGTCCTCCACAATTGGTAGATTATCTGCCTCCAAGAAATCAACTTAGAGGAATATATCTTCAGTATGTTCCTTGGAAGCATCATCATCTTTAACCTGCAAATCAACAAGAAGTGAAATTTCTCCTTTCTCTAAATCTATGCTTGCTTCTGATATAAATTCAGGTTCTTTGAATAACAGATTGACATTAGTGAAGGGAGAAGTTTCTTTTTGAAAAGATGGTATATCCTCAGTAGGACAGTCTTCTATTCATTTTTCTCCCTCAAAGGCTTGCCAGTATCTTTTATTGTTTGGGATAGCTGGTCTGAATTTTTCTTGAATTGTATATTGTTTTCTCTCTCAAGGTCTCAGACATGTACTAGCAACAAGGGCTAATCCACTAGCAAAACTATTTTGGTCTTTAGGAACAAGGATAAGTTGGAATTCTTTGAAAGTTTTTAACACATCCATGGCATCATCCTTATAGGCTCTAATTCTGGGATGTTTAACCATGCATTATTCTTTCACTTGCCTAATTACCAACTCTGCATTTCCATGAACTGTTATCTTTTGGGCTCCTAATTTCTTCAATAAGTGCAGCCCTAAGAGGAGTGCCTCATACTCTACTATGTCAGTTGTGCATTGAAAAATAAATTTATATGAATGGGCTTTAGAATGATTGTTTTTTGTATTGTAAAGCCATATTCCTACACCTGCACTAGTTTTAGTACATGACCCATTAAAATTCATGCTCTGAAGAGGACTAGTTCCAATATTATTATTAATTTCCTTACTATCCTCTTTTTCTTGAGTGCCATTAGATTTTTCTATGAAATAGGCACTATGTTCATGATTTTCTTGTTTAAATGAAGGTTTGGATGGTAGCTTCTTGTTTAGTATTTGATCATTTTCTTCTTCTGTCAAAGGAGAGATTTCTATTTTAGCATAAACAAAAATACAACTGTCTCCTTTCTCTTGTGTAAACTGGTTTTGAGGTTGGATGTCTTTTTGAGCCTCTACCAAGGGATCTTTGCTTGTGCTTGCAGGGAAACTTTGAGGGTTTTCTAGTATTTCCTGATCTTCTTCTGTTTTAAACAACCCTTCATGATTATTAGGATACTTAGTTGGAATACAAGGTTCATGAGTTGTTTCTTCTACATTATTAGGATGCCATTCTTCTTGTGCAACTCCGAATGAGTTATAACATAAAGGGTTAAGTCCCTAGATATGATAATTCTCCTTGCACATTAGATTTTGCGTTTTCTAAGTGGATAGTTGTTTCCTCAAAGCACTGCTCACTGTTAGAATTTTTTTTTTTTGGTAAAGATCTCTTAACCATAAAAACACAAGTTATAGGTAGACAACTAGGAATTTTTTGGCAACCTTCCTCGTTATCTTCTATAAAGTCTTGATCATCATACATTTTTAGCTCATTATCTTGGTCTTGTAAAGGTTGAGTTTGTTCTTGTTTTGGAAAAAACATGGGCTGCTATAGATCATCAATATTTAAATAAACCTCACCTAGAAGGGATGATGAATCATTTTTTATGTTTTCAAGAATATCTTGAGGAATTTCCTTTATTTCTTGGATGTTTTCTTCCTCAGTCGATTCATCTGTGTTCTTGTAATTTTTCAATAAGATATTAAACTCATGAATGGCTACTAAAATATCTTCAGGATACATTTGTTCCAAATTCTCATCATTGTATATAACATGTTGGGTGATGTTTTTTTGATGGATCATAATGTGTTTCACCCCATGATAATGATGTAGTGTTTCCTTTGTAGTTCTCATAAAACATATGTTCAAGGTCCTTTAAAGAAAAAAAACTACCAGATCTCAAACATTCATACCAATCCCTAGCTCTTCCTTCTAATGTTAACATGAACATTTTCATTAGGAAATCTTCATGCCATTCAACTTTCAACCTCCATACATGTATATGAAATTTGATGAGATGTAATAGAGGGTCATCTAACCTTTCACCTTGAAAAACAGGAAGGTTATCATCCCAATTCACCTGGGGCATTTTATGTGGAAACCCAGGGATATGATCTCTACTCATTGGGGCATACCTTCGTTGTATCCTTGGAATCATTTTTGTAAATAAAGAAAGAGGTCACTGTGTCTATTCAATCACTTCAAGGTCTTCTACCAGTGGAGTCATTTGGTCTTTTGGAAGTTATAGAGTGTGGAGTCACCGGGTGGAAAAATTTTAGCTCTTAAGGAGGTAAAATGTTTTATGGTCCCACCACCATGTTGATTATGAATACAAATATAAAGAGATTATGGGTCTTCTGAGGTTTTAAGGTTGTCTAAGATAAAATTAACTCAGATCCCTAATGGAGTCGCTAGAAATGTTAGCTCCCTGTAATTTCAGCAGATTGGCGAAACCAAAACTGCAGAGAGAACATTTGAACCACTTTGGGATTCTAGAATGTAGCCCTCTTGAATCCAGAGGGAGATCTCTCTATAAGTGCAAATATTGATTTATCTTTAATATTTTTGAAATGATATTAGGCTAGTTATGAAGAACAAGTTTTTTGTTTGGTTTGGTTGGTCAAATATAAATTAAGGTGAAGGAAGTCTAAATGAAGGGTGAAGATGTATGTAAGTGAAAGAGTGATTCAGTTAACAAGATAGGAAAGAAGTAGCTTCAATCCATTGGGCTATGAAGTCATAGTAGGATTTAATTGAAACAACAAGGTTCAAGAGTGGTCCATGGGGCAAGTGATCTATGCCAAAGGATCTATTTAAGTTGATTTTATGGAGTGGAATGAAACAATAAGGGAATCAAACAGATGAAGAACAAAGAGCAGCCTAAGATCAAGTAAGTATTTTGAAACTATCCTGCTTTTGGAATACACTTAAGAAAGACATAAAAGTTATCTAAGATCAGGTAAGTACTTTGAAGCTAGCCTACTTTTGATGCACTTGCAATAGAAAACATTTAAAACACATAGAATAGCTTAAGATCAAGCAAGGAATTTGAACCTGTCCTGCTTTTAGCATATTCAAAGGAAAATCTTTTCAAAGCAACTGTTGGAGAAGGAAACTAGAGGATAGGGCTAACCATAGACTTCCCTAGTTCATTCTTTAATTAGTAAACTTATCAAAACAACACTTAAGAAAAGCAAAGAATAGTCTAAGATCAAGTAACGAATTTGAACCTAGCCTTCTTTCAACATACTCTTAGGGAAACTTTTAGACAACCTTTGGAGATAAAACTAGAGGACAGGGCTAACCATAGACTTCCCTAGTTCAACCTTACTTGGAAAAAACCGAAAATAACATTCAAGAACAATGTTTAAAGTTTAGACAGTAAGAGAAGGGAACGCCAACATTCTTAACTGTTTGGACTGTATTAAATCATTTTTAAATACACAATTTGAGAAAATATGGAGATAAATCTTATCAATGAGAGAAGGGTACCTTTGATAGTAAATCCCAACTTTATAATTGTTGTTCTTTATCAGAGAAGATGGAAAGAATGTAAAAATAAATAAAACAACAATTTACAATAAGAAAAACATCACCATTGACATAGACCAGGATCCCATAAATAAGCTTGTATTTTATGCTTCAAACCAGTTACAATCATCAAGTCCAGTGGGTCTCTACAGCTTCAAACTTCTCATCTCAACTTAGGTATCATCAATTACAAACAGATCTTATAGCAGCTTCAGAAAACTATTTACATGCAACAGATATTTGGAGACCAACCTTTGTTTAATCTTCTACAGAAGTATTTATAGAATAAATGAGGAGGTCGGATGAGAGAAAATATCTCTAAGTTCAATTAATACAGTTTTAATGCTTCTTGGCCTTTGAGGGCTTCGACAGGGAAGATTTCTGATATTTCTTGTGTATTAATTGATTTTTATTAAGTATTAGGCATGCTGGGCGGATTTTGTTGACTTAAAAACTTTTGATTATCTTTGTAATAACTTTGCTGACAGTCGTAATAAGTTCTTTTCATTTGAAATAACCATTCTATTGTATTGAGGCAAATATCTTCTGTTCTACGATAACTATGCCTCCTTTGATTGCTGCGAGGCTATAGGTGGCTTTTGGTAGTTGTAGAGGATTCAATTAGCCTCTGATGTGGCAGTGGAGGCTTCTTGGATTGATAGAATTCCTTATCTTTCCCTAAAACACCTTTAATTCACTTTATTTCTATGTTTTAGGACAGATTAGGCTTAATCTGTGTTTTCCGGTCTTCATGTTGTCTTTAACTGTGGATTAGGCCTTTGATAGCCGAAATTATGCCTTAATCCCTTAAAAACTATGTTAAAACCTTTAAACATTGATTTCTTCTTTGATTTTATCCTTGGATGTTGATACTCTTTGTCTGTGGAATTTTCTGTGTTTTCATTACTTTTGCAGGCGTGCAAAGGGTTTTAAAATAGCATCAGTGCTCATGAGGCATGGATGAAACATGATATGTAACCTTGCAGAGTGATCTCCTTCATGAATAAAGGCCTAGGAGATCGTCATCCCCGACCTTTGATTTCCCTAAGAAACTGTATAAAAGCTTTACAACCTGCAAAAATACACAAAAAGTTATAAAATCCTGCGTGGATGGGCTTAGACTGCTTCAGAGGTTTAGGTTAGATCGTGGCCATTGGATGAAAGAATCCAACAGTGAGGATTTCTTATTGAGGTAAAAAAGGAGAGGCAGTTGGAGGGGTGAAAGTTAGATTAAGTTCGAGCCGTAGATGCATGTTGATTAATGACTGAGATCAATCCGGGTTTTTATAAGGCAGAAGGGAAATGATATAATGAAATGGAGCAAAATATAAATAAAATTGGGAAAAACCTTTATCGGCAGCGAAAAAGGCTTAACTGAAATTTTGGGGACGAAGAGGGATCTGGGGCGTTGGATTAGATTAATTAACACAGATCGATGGCAGATATCCATTGATGAAATCTCTGGGAAGAATGGTGGAGGGTGATGGATTAATGATTAGATGCAATCTAGGCTGTTGGATGAAAATAACAGATGGCGGAGATCAAATCAGAGGATTGCAATGTAGTGGGGAAAAACGGTTTGGCGGAAAACCTGAATGGTTTTCGCGCGGATGTGAAGCGGTTTCCAAATTTGCTCAAAAAAACACAATATACTTTTTCGCCTGCCACATGTCCTGGGGAAAACAACTTTTTTCACGTTATTTTTTGGCGTTAAACTTCTGGCGCAAGAAAAACGCGAAACAGAATGACAGCCTTCGGATGGAGGGGCGTAGATCCAATGGTTCGGATCGCACGTGATGGAGGGCAAGATGCATGGACGGAAGAGATGATCATGGTCAAATTCGGATTAGATCTGGACCATCGGATCGCAGGAATGGATGGTCAGGATTTATCGATGGGGGAGGTAGGTCCCAAAGGAGTTGGGCCTATCGAGTTGAATATGGACCAGAGGATCTAAAAGATTGACGACTCAGATTTAATTTCGGGAAATGAAAGAAATGAAAGGCAGGGGATCAGCTGAGATCGAAAGTAATGTAGACTGTTGATCAACAAAGATCAACGACGGAGATTCACTGAAGAAATATACTTTCGAGTTTTATGAGATAACAGAGGAAGTCAGGTTTGATATAAACCATCAGATATATGAAATGGACGATGCATATCTGATTGCAAGATCGTAATTCAAGGGGAAAAAACAAAGGGAACGCGCCGATGCGATTAAGCGCGGGTCGTTCGATCTTATAGAGATCAACGGTCAGGATGAATCTATGGTTTGTAACGTCGAAGAGCCATGGCAGAGGGCGATTTAATCTGTGCCATCGGTTCTTGTGGATTCGACAGTCCAAATTAAATCGCATGTTTGCAATCGGAGGAGGAAAAGGGATACACCATAAAGAAATGTTGCGACGCGATGAAATAAGATTCGTCAATCAAAGGATGATCAACGATCCAAAATTAATCAGAGATCGCATTGGGGGGAGACAGTATTGAATAATGGGCACTGTTATCACTCAGGTTTTCCTTGAAGTTGTGGAAAAGGAAAGTATACCCGAGGTAACCACAAACCAACCTTCGGATACAGAATCTAGCCAATTTGTATCTAGAGAGGGCTCTCTCTTTATGATTTAACTTTGTTTTTGGAAAATTTTAGGCTAGTTATAGGTCCAAGAGTTTGTTTGAAAACGGTGGAATTCATCAACTAAGGGCAAGGTTGAATATTTTCAGGCCATTGGTCTATGGAGTCAAAGGGATGGCTTTACTGGATTAATCTTCTACACACAAGATGGCTTTGCAAGGCAAGATAGCCAAACAGAGAACAATTTTAAGGAAATAAAGTGGATGGAATGGGTTTTGAAGGGATGAAAGGCATTCAAGAATCTTTCAGCATATTCAAAAGAAAGAAAATGAATGATTACAAACAAAGAGTAGTTAAGAATTCTTTATTATGGTAATCAAAATGTTCAAACCAGAGAAACAAGAGCAGTTAAGAATTCATTGCTTATAACCGGTTTGGAAGAAAACATTTGGAATAATTGCAATTGAAAATCATAGTACATTTAAGTAAGTTCTGATTTATTCTTTTATGTCAATTACTCAGAAATGGAAACACAGTGATATTATAAACAGATATAAAACTTAAAACATAGGATAGAAAGACTTATTGAACTGCAGTTCGACGCATGAATCCTACAAAAAGTCCTGAGCTTCAAATCGTCATCCAGCAAACCACAAATAAATTTCTCCAAAGAAATTTTATTTCAAAAACATCAATGTCACAGCAAAGTAGTAGAATCCACCCAAAATAATTCCAAGAGTGAAGTATTTATACAAATTCTAAACTAAAATATCTTGAAAAAATATCAAGATTAGTTCACAAATCTCTCCAACTATTTTACATAAATAGAACTTAAGTAAAGGACACTCAAAATAATTCATCTATTTGGCACTATTTTTTATGCATAGGTGATGAAAAAGAGGATAATTCGAATTTGATCCAACTCTTAGTTGATGATGAGGCATCCAAGTCACTAACTGCTTCCTTTCTTTGTGCATTCTGCTCCAACAATTCTGCAAACTTGGGGTCCAATGATATCTTTTTATTTATCAATCCGTAATAGATATGTAAAAAGTGAAAGAGGTTATTGTGGATTAATATGTTGGTGAGATAAAATTCTTTCAGTTTCCTAAAATTCCTGTCTAGATGTGCACAATAGGCTCTGTAAAAATATGTGTAAAATAGAGTTTTACAGAGTCTGAAAATAACCTGTAAATATGTGCATGTATCTCTCATTCAGAAATCACTGTGCAAAAATTGATATAGGTTTTTGTATATGGTTCCCTTAGGAACAAAAACCTCTTTCATTTTTGTAAGATGTATTTCTAATTGGCCACAATATTCTCTGCAAAATGATGACTTAACAGAAATTTTCTGCAAAAAGTGTTTTCCAACATTGTTTAATATTTCCAAAATCATAATAGATGTTAGAAAATTGAGAGAGGTTTTTGTGGATGGGCATATTATGAACATAAACCTCCCTAATTTTTTCAAAATTCATCTTGGATTGGTCACAATATTTTCTGCAAAACAATGACTTAAACATGAAATTTCTGCAAAAATGCTCCTTCTTGTTATGTTTTTCCATCTTTTTACTTTTTTGCTCTTTTGACTGTTTTACTTTCACTTTACACAAAATTCACTATTGGTGAAAGTATTCTCATCCATTTTTACCATTTTACTGCCTTTTTTATTTACTTTTACTGTTTACCTTTGACTGCTCTGTAACTTCATTTTAACTTTCACTCTGACTTTTACCTGATACACTTTATCAACTGATACTCTTTAGCTGTTATGCTTTATAACCTCTGTTTGAATAGATTTGATAAAAATCTTGGAGTAAACAAGTCTTATGACTAGTATTAAGACTGTTTATCCAAGGATGTGGTCTTCTGATCACCTGTAAAACAAAACAAATTGTTAAGAAAGCATTGGTTTGCAGGGGAGGTCGAAAATGTTTCATTTGATTTTGAGATGTCTGTGGAGTGAATCTAGAATGTTTTTTGGGAGGTAAGCCATGCTCGAATTTGTTAACAGAGGCTTCAGGTGGCGCAACTGGGTTACAAAGGGTTTTACTGCACAATCAGGTGAAAATGAGCAACACTAGGGTGTTTGTGTTTAAACGGATAAACGGTTGATATTGGCGGGTAAGCTTTGAATGAACAGTGATTTGAATAGGTACTGGTTGAGGTGGATAATCTTCTGAGAGGCTTGTCTGCAATCTTCTTCGACAGGATAAGGTTGGCGGACTTCACAAATTTGAAATTCGAAATTTATGCATGGAGGGCATATTTTGTTTTTTGCGTACGAAATGATGAAAAAGACGCGAATGCTTTGTTTTATTGGCAAAGTCAATGGGGGCAAATTTTTATTAATTTAATGAATGACATCATCCTATACGATGGATGAGTCATGGGGAATAGTGGAGGTGGTAATGGTTTATTCCGCACCACTTATGCGGAAAGGCTGTTTTGGACGGGGAGGCAGTGAATCGATACAAAGTTTGACACGTAGCCACGACACTATTCACAAACCACTTTTATTTCGCGCGTTAACGCTCGTACAGGGGATGGTTAGCGGAATCAATGGGAGCCGTCGATCTTGGAGGGGGTGATCTGACGGTTGACAGGACATGGAGATGGCAAGGAGTTTAACGAGCGGGGCCGACGTGAATTAATGGTTAATTAATCATTTCGGGAGGTTTTTTATTGGCAGAGGTTGGTTATTAATCAATCTTAAGGATTAATTAATCCCATATGAAAAACGATCGGGAAATGTTAAATGGCGTGGGGATGAATTATTTCAAAGTTTGATTTCAATTAAACTTTGGATTTATTTTTTATTTCAAACATATTTTCATATGTTTAAACCTTTTTCATATATTTTATTAATACACGGTAATTAAATCAATATGACTTTCTTACCATAGGGGGCGGGAATAGAATTAATGTTATTTTTTAGCCAAAGGGCATATAATGTGGGTTTTTATTTGAATGTATGGGGGTTAAATACTTTGGCTAAAAGTATAATATATGGGTTTATGGGATATTATAAAAAAGGAGTTAAATATAATAGGACAAGGTCATTTTTATGGGAGGTAATACATAAATTAGAGTTAATATGACAAGGGACAATGTAAACTCAAAATTTATTAATATACCCAAGAAAGTGAAGATTTACAAGCAAATTGCATTATAATCATTTCATCACTTGGACTTCGAATAAAAAGTGATTTTGAGGGCTTTTTATGAAATATTGAAGGATTTTCCTAAGTAAATGGGATTTTACTTAGGAAAAGATTTTTGAGAAGTGAATGAAGGTGATAATGGATGATTTCAAGTACTTAGGTCTTTTTCAATTATTGGGCCGAGAGTCCGGTCCCTCCAAAAGTCAAGGAAATGCCTTGAGCCCCTTTAATCTCCAAATACCTTAGTGCTTAGGGAAATTAGTGAAATGTTTAGGGAAAATGAGAGGGGAAATTAATAATTTGACTTTGCTCTGCTGTGAATTTTTTCCAATGTAGTATCTACCTTTGCACTTTGTGATGAGAGTAAAATTGAACACATTTATAACCATCATTCCTCACATGAAATCCTGCAATAACATCTACCTACCCTACTTACTTTACCCTACCATTTTGTCTTCTTTATTAAGGTGCACTTTGACTGGAAAACCCTTATCAATCTTGTTTTCTTTTACATGTCAACCTATCTAAGTCTACACTTATTACATCCAAGGGCTCAGATTAAACTGTTGAGCACCTTTTATTAACTCTACCTATCTACTTATCTGCCAAGATTAAACTGTTTGGTCAGATATTTATTCTCTATTCTACAACATGAAATTGAAAAAGGAATGAGTCAAGTTTAAACAGTTTGACTCTTCACAAATTGTGGCAAAAGTTTGACAAGCTACACACAATTACTTTATTACAGAAAATGAAATAGTAGTGGCATTTAAACTTGCACACTTTCCTGGTCTATTTTTGTTTGGGGTTCATTTCTTTCACTTTTTTGACCATTTTATTCTTTTTACCCTTTGATTTTTTTTTTAGGGTATACCCTTTTTACATTTTTTAATTTTTTTGATTTTTTGATTTTTTTAAGAATATGGAACACCTTTTGCAACAAGAAAAAGGTTTGAACATATTGCATAGTTCAACAAGTCAATCATGAAAAATGACACCTATTGGTATAGGAGTCTAACAGGCACGATGCAATTGAGTAGGAGCCGTCAATCTCAAAACTAGATCGACGGTCAGGATTAAGTCACAAAGGCCAAAGGTGGAAATGCGGGCTTTGGAACGGAGCAATTGGGACCGTCAGATCTGGGCATGGTAGAGCAGATCGACGGTCGGGATCCAATCACAGGGTCGCAACTGGAAGGAGGCAATAAACCATTTAAAATGTGTCCCATGAATAATTGCGATGTTATGTGCCGACGATTGTTGATCAGTTTTAGATCTACAGTTGACATTTGTCGAAACATTAAACGATCGGGTTTAATAAAAAGTCGGGTTTTTACAAAACACAAAGGAGGAAAAGGTTTTAACGGGTTTAGGAGAGGATTTTAGGCCCTTAGCGCCCGATTACGGGGCTACCGAACCTATGAGAAGCGGGGATTATGAAAGTTCAGCCCTTGGGGGCTAAAATTCTATGTAATGAAATATAAGTGTTTTTTAGGCTAAAAACAAAGTTTTTAAGCCAATTGGAGGGTTTCGATAGGGGAACGAAGGCTTTTTAAACCAAATGGTAGGAGACCAAATGGTTTTAAAAGGGTCTTGAAGTAATTTTGAAGGTTAAAATGAGTGAAATGGAGGATTTTTATGAGGAAAGGGGATGAAAAAACGGAGGTCAATTATGAGTGAAAGAAGGGGAAAAATGATGAAACATGGGGTTTTGAGCAATCTTTTTCTTCAGGAAAACAACAGATTTTTCAGGATTTATGAGGGAAACAGCAGTGAAGATTATCATAAGGAAAAATACCATCATGAGACTTCAAGAACTAACAATTTTGACTCATGAATTGTTTCTTTAAGGCTACAAAAAATTTTAGCCACCATTTTATATGAAAATTTTTATAGGTGGCTAACATGATGAAAACCCAAAACAACTTAGAAAGGATTTCCATATCAAAAACCTTGGAAAATCACCCTCCTAGGTCTTGCAATATATGACTGCTAGGTATGATGATCTATGGCAAGAAATGAAGATATAATAGCTGCAAATAATACACAATCAACTCAATGCATGAAGCGTTGATCCCTTCTTCATATCTCCAAGTTAGAAGCTTGAGATCTAGCTCCTCCTTCCTCCTCCTAAGTTGCAGCTGCTGAATACACAAATGTTGGAATGGAATACACTATCATGGAGGTTGAAGCTATAACCTACTATTATATGATGCAATTCATCTCAATAGTTATGGAAACAATCTCTCCAAATTGAGGGGATGGTCCCTCATAGGATTCCAAGCTAAGATACATGGAACTTCCTTCCTCCAATAGATCTAGAGGATTGGACTGCGTAATCCCTGGGGGAACTACTACTGCATGAAGGTGTATAATTATGGCTTGATGCCGGATATCAATATGTTTCTTCTGGAAGACTAAAATATAATCAAAATATGAAAGGATGAACCCTCCACTGGTTTCCTAGCTGAAATTCTAGAAACTACCTTCCTCCTCTCAAACTGTCAAGCCGGAATGCGTAATTCCTGAGTCTGAATGTGTTGTAGAGAGGGGCTAAATGTGGCACCAATTTCTGATGATGAATGGCTGCTCAAGAAACCTTCCCAAAGTAGGCACTCAAATTCCCTTGTGGGTAAGGGCGGGATTCCCGCTGGGGAACACCCGTGTGCTAAACAACATAGTGGACTTAGCTAAACAGGTAAAGCATGTAAAGAAATGTCAAATGAAAAATCAAGATCTAAAAATCCAAATCTTAAATCTAAGTTCTATGGATGCCTTCACCTTCCTTTTATGCTTTGTGAGCCTCCCCTAGCCTTGGCCCACCTCATTACTGCGCTGCACATGTGGCCACTAGCCTCCATGAAGTCTACGTTGTCTCTCCATGATCTCGATGATCTCTTCATTTAATCTCCACTCTCTTCATCATGTGTGCATTTAATGCACCACTTCCTCCCTCAATTCATCATTATTTCTCTATGATCTTACTCTTATTCCTCCACGATCTTACTTTGTCTCCTCCACTATCTCCATGATCTTCCTCATTAATGATCCATGATCTCCACTCTTCCTTCATTAATAAGTTTCTCCACTACTCCATAATGCTAATATAATATCTAAATAACCCACATACACACACCAAAAGTGGATTTTATTCATCTATGGGGTTTATGGGTCCCTGCACTCTCTTATTTACTTACTTAATTAAGAAAATTAAGAACTCTAATATTCCAATAATCTGATGGAAAATTTGGAATATTACAGTTCTCCCCACCAAAATTTTGCTTGTCCTCAAGCAACTGCAAAAGTAGATGCTACATAAATCCATCTCCCTCCAAATGGAATCCTCATATGGAAGGTATCCCCATCTGATCCAATGTGCTATGAATGCCTAGCTCCATAACTTCCACTCTAAAATGTCTACAATGGCTCCCAACTATGTAGCTTGATGCCTTTCCTCATAAATGAATCTCCATGTGGAAACCATATGTTGTCCAAGAGCCTCCTCTATGCATGAGATATATGAATTGAAGTGGTTTTTTACCCAAGTGGAAAGTTCCAACTCATAAACTATCTGTCCAACCCATGCTACATAGAGTAGATTGTATCTCTCCATGCTTCCATCCTTGGCCCTGTTGGCCTTACTTGCTCCAAGCATCATCTCAACACTGTGAAAAATAGGAAATAGAGACATATGGATGCACATGTAAAATGCCAAACCATACTCTCCCAATAGTAGCCACCACAACAATTCCTCTTGCTGCCACATCACACCATCATCATACCAAGTGTAATATCCATACTCTCTCAAGAGAAGCCACCACAAAAATGCCTCTTGTTTCCACACCACCTCATCATCATACCAAATATGATGACCATACTCTCCTAAAAGAAGCCAACGCAGTAAGTCCTCATGTTTCCATCCTCCATCATCATCATGCAAGGTATGGGAGAATGTCAACCCATACTCTCCCAAGAGTAACCAAAGCAACAATGATTCTTGCTACCACCTCACATCATCATAATGTAAATAATGGAGCAACAATATACTAATTTCCATGTAGAATTCCACATCAGAGCAACATAACCAAGCTCCTTGCTGCCACATCATGTGAGTACCATGCAATGTCCCGAACAATACTCCACCCATTGACATAGGATATGTCATGTGATGACCAAAATATTTCAACAATAACCAGCGAAATCATGCCTCCTGCTTCTGCATCAAACCATTTCTATGTAAGATATGGATCATAAAAATGTGGAATGTTGGGTAGTAACCATACTCACCCAAAAGCAACCAATGCAACCTTGATTCTTGTTGCCCCGTATCATAGATCTTCAAGTAGCCTTTCAACCACTTGCTCATCATCCTCACCCATCCATCCAAATGTGGGTGATGACTCCTATCATGCTCTAACTTGGTATCCACCCAAGGTAGAATACCATCCTCCTCAATCTGATGATAAGCTTTGCACTCCATGATATGTTGAAGTGCAACCTACTTGAGGTCTCTCCATGAGATCCTCTCATCAATGGTCCGATAGAACCCATGAGGTTATAAAATATGTTGTAGGTAGAAACTTCTCTTTGAGCTATGAGATTCTCATCAAGAAGGCTTCATCCTGATAATGGCAAAGACTATCCATCACAAGATGTCTACCATCTATCATCTGTCCCTCCAATGCTTCATGAATGAAGCAGTGCTCCAAATGCTCCAAGAATAATTGGCCCCCCAACTCATCATTGCTGCTCAGTGATAGGGCTACTAATCTACATGATGGTGCATTTGTTGTCTCATGGCCATACACAATGCCAAACTCATAGTCTTGCATTGGACTGATTAGGACTATGCTCATCCTATCCTCCAATATTCTACACTCCAACCCAAAGTGTTGTGTGATCTCAACAATGAAAAACTAGGATGGCTATACATCTCCTCCTTGAACAAGTCAAGTGTCCTCTGTGCAATGATAGTTTACTGCTCCAAGTCAGAAAGGTGTTATAATCCTTGGTTATGAAATTGCCCTGATGGCATGATCCCACAAATCCTAAGTTGAGGTATTGAAATAATCTGGGATGGAAATGTTTGCAATATTTGGATAAGCTGATACTTGGGAACATCTTGTATAGCTACAATATTTCCTCCAACGAGTGAAATGGCTTCTCCAACTGTTGGTAATGATGATGGCTGCTCCACTTCTGTTGTACCATCACTGGTATCTACCTCCTCTTCCTCATGCATCTCATGAATCAGGCATGGGACTCCCAATGTCAAGAACTCAAGACCATCTTGCAAAGATGAAAGTGCTCCTTCTCCTAATTTAAGTACTTCTACAACTAGTTTTAGTGGTATTCCTTTGGATCCTCATGTATTTTCTCATCAATGACAGGAAATGGATTTATGGAAAGTTTCTCCGATTTTCTTCTATCAAAATTATTTATCACCCTTTGAGTGAAATTTGCATAAGTAGTCACTCTTGCATGTTTCATATGACTAAACCACCAATCCTTTGTTTCATCCTCAAGGTGCAGCGCTGCAATCTCAACAACCTCTCTTTCCGCTACTGGATGTAGATGAAAGAATGCATCTAACTCCTTCCTCCAATATTTTTCTCTGCTTTTGGATGGCCCATCAGATGTAGGCAAGAATAATATATTGTGTATGTACCTTCTTCTTCTATTACTGCTGGAGGATCTTCGTTATTCTTTGATCTGGAAAATCTATTGGAGAGTTAGATTATCCTTGAATGATCTTGTTTGAGATTTGTACTCAGCAAGATAATCACTTCGAGTCTCATGTTCTAAGTATCATCCATATCCATGCCATTCACCTTCCTCTTCAAAGAAAGTGGACATGTAGAAATTATACACAAGATGCTTGTATATATCTAGATTTCACTGATCTCACAATATTTAACTTCTTGCAAAATACAGAATCATTCCACTGTTAATATTTTGCGGAAAATTAATTACAAACACATGTGAAGCATAAATAAAAACAATCGCACATAACACAATTTTTTAATGGGAAAGCCTGAAGCTAAAAACCCCAACTATCATATATTATGTATCATGGAGATCATGTAACAATCTCATACAAAGCTTAGTACATCAAGCTCTTAGTACAATCAATCGTCACACACTAATCAGAAGAAATCTGCAAATCCATGCACTGATTTCTTGCCACCTACTAGCTTGCCTCCATTGCGCAATCCTTGCTGAAGAATAGCTCTGAATGAATTTGAATTACCCTTGCCTTGACTACGAAATCCTCATTTGCAACTCCAATGTGTGTGTGGTGCAATCAATGCATCATTATAGTCACAACAGATAGTCCATCTTGCCCTTTCACCTATCTCTCCATTGGGTCTCCATTGGAACTGACATGCACTGTAGATAATTGTTGTATTGTTAATTTGATTAATGAGTTATTATTTGTGAATTAATTAACTAATTAATTCACTCCACTCTTACTAGTGTATCATTCAGTTAGACTAGATACAACTAGCTCAACTGAGTTTGACTCCATTAACTGAGTTAAATTGAATAACAACTCCATGAACTACTCTTCCAACTTTGTCATAACTTTTCCACTTCAGTTCTAACTGAGTCCTCCATGCATGAACCACTAGTAAACCCTAGGAATTGCGTAATTCCTTCAGCCCGCTGATTTGAAAAATCTGTGCACTAAAACTAAGTGCTCCAAGAGAATAAGTTGTTGTTTATTGTCGGATTATTATTAAGAGCTACTAATAATCGACACTTCTATTTTTAGATCGACGATCTATAAATAGACTTCACCCAATATTCTAAAAATAGAATTTCATCTATTTTTCCAACTTGACCAACCATCCACAAATAGCATCCTACAACTTCTGAAATATGATCATCATGTCTAAAAATAGACTTGCACCAAAAATAGCCTACGAGCCCACTTAGTGAAGGCGACTCTTTTCACTAAGCTCATCATCTTGTTGAATCTCAAAAATCCCTCTCAACAAGATAGGGATTATCTTTCACCCTGATCCTGCCTCTATTTTATTCGAATTTTCTCCTGGTGAGTGCCTTCGTCAGAATGTCTGCATCCTGATCCTCCGTAGGAATGTACTGAAGCAACATGATCTTCCGCTACACACAATATTTGATATGATGATACCAGATATCAATATGTTTAGATCTATCATGAAACACAGGATTAGTCGAGAGTTTAATGCAACTCTAATTATCACAATGTATCACTATAGGATCTAAATGTGAATCGAACAATCCAACTAGGATCTTCCTCATCCAGATAGTGTCACATGCAGCTTGACCCTCTTCCATGTATTCTGCTTCCACTGAACTGAGTTCCATGGATCTTTCTTTCCTACTGTACCAAGAAACTGTTGTAGTTCCGATACTGAAAATCCCTCCTAATGTGCTCTTTCTGTCTGTTGGGCTGCCTTCCCAATCTACATCTATGAAGCCATGCAACTTCACCTCATATGTCTATCTGTACCACAATCCATACTCAGATGTGCCCCTAAGGTATATGAGGACATGATTTCCTGCCTTCCAAAAGAGCTTGGGAGGCTTAACCATCGCTTGTGAAAGCTAGCTCACCGCACAAAATATGTCTGGTCTTGTATTAACTAAATACATGAGCTAACCCACCAACTGTCGATAAACTGTGGCATCCACTACCTCTGCCAATGTAGCATCCTCTTTCCTCCAATTTCCTAGAAGAATGTTGATAGGATTACAGCCTTGCATGTGAAACTTCTCCAGTATCTCTTGGGCATACTTGCCTTGAGATACAAACAGTTCACCTTCCCACTGCCATATTTCCAATCCAAGGAAATAATGAAGGAGGCCCAAATCCTTCATCTCAAACTTCTTTGCAAGATCTGCCTTGCATGAGTGTATCAACTGCTCATCACCCATTACTATTAAATCATCAACATAAAGAAAAATGATTAAAATCTTACCCTCCACCACAATTTGGTACAGGGTTGCATCTGCCTCACTCTTGGTGAAGCCAAGTCCAGTGAAATAGCTGTCGATCTGAGTGTACCAAGCACGATGTGCTTGCTTCAGCCCATACAATGCTCTTTTGAGCCTACACACATGTGATTCGCTGCTGTAGATCTCAAATCCTTCAGGTTTCTTAATGTACACCTCTTCCTCAATGATCCCATTAAGGAACATAGTCTTCACATCAATCTGATGAATGTGCCAATCCATCTGCGCTGAGAGAGCAAGGATGGTCCTTATGGAAGAATATCGTGCGACAGGTGCAAGGGTTTCTTCATAATCAATCCCCTCGATCTGTGAGAAGCCCCAGGCAACAAATTTTTCCTTATACTTCTCAATGCTCCCATCAGTAGATTTCTTTACCTTGTAGATCCATCTTGATCCTACAACTAACTTACCCACTGGCCTTGGAACAATCTCCCAAGCACTGTTTCTGACAATGGAGTCATACTCCTCCACTATGGCATCTACCCATGTGGCTGCTGCACTACTTCTTCAAAAGAAGATGGCTCTGTCATGATACACTTGCTCATAAGAGCCATGTATCCAGTAAATTGGTCGGGTGACTGTCTCTATCTGCACTATGATGTAGTGACTCCTACATTCTATGCTGCATCAAGCTTCAGTCTCTCAGCTTCTGTGGTACGCTTTTTTTTTTTTTTGATGTTTGGTTCTGCATGAGTGGACTCCTCCACTTCATGAATCTCCTCTTGTGGCTGATCCACATCCGGAGGCTCATCTTTTGGAACAAGCAGTTCCTTCACTGCATGCAAGTCTAGCTCCCTCTCAAGCATAGCTTATGCAACACCCATGATCATTTTGTTCTTCCTCTCTAGGACCCCATTTTGCTATGGGTTATGAGGCGCTATGATTTCTCTTCGAATTCCTTCTTCGCTACAAAATTATTTGAATTTTCCCGAGATGTATTCACCACCATTATCGCTCCATAGAGATTTCACTTTCTTCCCCGACTCCTTCTCCACCAATGCTTTAAACTCACATAACTTTGAGAATGTTTCACTCTTCTTCTGCATGAAGAAGATCTAGCATCTACGAGAATAATCATCAAAAAATATAGCATAATACCTGTGTTTTTCTACTGAAGCAACTGAGAAATTTCCACACACGTCTGTGTGAATTCTCTCCAGGATCACCAAAGCACGGTTCTACTTCTCATGAAAGGTGGTCTTCACAAACTTACCCATAGTACATCCCTTTCAGTAATCTGAATATGCAAGAGTAACCTTGGGAAGTCTAGTAGAAATCTGCTGGAAAATATTCAAAGCACCATGGTGAAGATGGCCCAATCTCCTGTGCCATAATTCGCCCTCATCCCGGCTCACCACTTCTTCTGCTTTTCTCACCATTGCAGTGCAGCCATCTACCTCCAGCTTGTAGATATTCTTAACTTGAATCCCTGTCTTCTTGGTTTGACCCTTTTTTATGTCAAATGAAGGCTTTTCCCTCACTGAAAACAACATCATAACCTTTGTCTTCCAACATTACGACCAAGACCAAGTTCTTCTTCAGACCTGGAACATGCACAACATATTTCAACAAGAATGGATTACTGGATTCCCTCTCAAAGGTAATGGTCCCAATTCTGGTCACACTGTATCGACCATCGTTACCCATCTCTATATGCATCTAGAGGTCCTTCTCCTCCAAGTCACAAAACAACTCCTTGTCTCTTGTCATATGGAAAGACTCACCACTATCAAGATACCACACTGATCCCATATAGCTTGAAACCAAGCATGTGATCAAAGATAAATCGAGTTCAAATTGCAAGGCTAAGGCCTCTCCGGATGCATCTCCAACATCCTTCTTCTTCTTCTTCTTCTATGGGAAGTTAATGGTGAAATGCCCATGTTCGTGACAGTGAAAACAATTCACCTTGGACAAATCCTACTTCTTGCCTTTAGCTTCAGATTTTGAAGGAAATTTCTTCCCCTTCCCTTTCTTTGCTTTGGTACCCAAAGAATAATTATCTTCATCTTCATTCTTCGATGAAGAGCCATCCCTAGTACCTCACCTTATCTCCTCTTGCACAAGATCCGACCAAAGTTGCTCCCATCCTGGTAGTTTCTCCCGTCCATTGATAGAGAATTCGTAGCTATGCCAAATCTTTAGAATCCCAAGGAGATCCAAGCTCACCAAGTCTTCATCATCAACAATAATCCCCACACTTCCTATTTCATCCCTACAGTGGACAAACTTCGTGAGATATTTTGGAATATTGTCACCCTTATCCATTTTTATTTTTCCGAGCTTATCTTTCAGTGCCAACTTCCTCTGGTCGCTGCTGCTTTGGAACAAATTTTTTAAAGCCTTCCACATTAAGAATGTATTGGATTTCCCGTGAAGGTTGGACACAATATGGTCCTTCACACCTTCCAACAGAATTCTTCTACTCTTTGCTATCTTCTTTTTCCATGCATCAAGTAATGCAGCATCGCTAGATCTCGGCTTAGGAACATCGTTATTGATGAAATCCTTTAGTTCATTATCCTCTAGCACTGCCTCCATCCTGTCCTTCTAGGCTATTTAATTTGAGTTCCCATCAAGGGCATACTCCAATCGCAACCCATTGAAAGACATTTCAATGTATACTCAACTGTCGCACCAAGAATTTTCTGTAGCAAATTTGAATTGTCCACCAGCACAAACTCAACAATTCTTCACAATTGAAATCTTCAAGAATTAACACTGCTCTGATACCATGTATAAATTATATACAAGATGCATGTATATATATAGATTCCCCTGATCTCACAATATTTAACTTCTTTAAAAATACAAAATCATTCCATTGTTAATCTTTTGCAGAAAATTAATTGCAACACATGTGAAGAATAAATAAAAACAATCGCACATAACACAATTGTTTAATGGGAAAGCCTGAAGCTAAAAACCCAAAATATCATATAGTATGTGTCATGGAGATAATGTAAAAATATCATACAAATATTATTACATCAAGCTCTCATTACAATCAATCGTCACACACTAATTAGAAGAAATATGCAAATCCATGCATCGATTTATTTCCACCTGCTAGCCTGCCTCCACTGCGTAATCTCTACTGAAGAATAGCTATGAATGAATTCGAATTAACCTTGCCTTGACTGCACAATCCTCATTGGAAACTCCAATGTGTGTGATGTGCAATCAATGCATCACTATAGTCACAACAGATAGTCCATATTTCCCTTTCACCTATCTCTCCATTGGGTCTCCACTGTAACTGACATGCACTGTAGATAATTGTTGTATTGTTCAGTTGATTAATGAGTTATTATTTGTGAATTAATTAACTAATTAATTCACTCCACTCTCACTAGTGTATCATTCAGTTAGACTAGATAAAACTAGCTCAACTGAGTTTAACTCCATTAATTGAGTTAAATTGAATAACAACTCCATGAACTACTCTTCCAACTCTGTCATAAATTTTCCACTTCAGTTCTAACTGAGTCCTCCATGCATGAACCACTAGTAAACCCTAGGAATTGCGTAATTCCTTCAGCCCACTAATTTGAAAAATATGTGCACTAAAACTAAGTGCTCCAAGAGAATAAGTTGATGTTTATTGTCGGATTATTATCAAGAGCTAATAATAATCGACACTTCTATTTTTAGATCGATGATCTATAAATAGACTTCGCCCAATATTCTAAAAATATAATTTCATCTATTTTTCCAACTTGACCAACCATCCACAAATATCATCGTGCAACTTCTGAAATATGATCATCATGTCTAAAAATATACTTGCGCCAAAAATAGCCTGTGGGCCCACTTAGTGAAGGCAACTCTTTTCACTAAGCTCATCATCTTGTTGAATCTCAACAGGACATAGTAGATTATTGTGGAGCTCTTTGCATTGCTGTTTAATTTTGTTGCTGATAGGAAGTGCTCAGACCTTCCTCATTCTAAAACCTTCTTGAGGTCCCTTTTTTCCTCTCTCTTCTCATTTCTTTGACCATCTTGGATAGATCATATATAGATCTGAAGAGAAGTGTGGAAAAACGTAATCCCTCTATCATTGTAGATCTCTAGTTTATTTTTCTTCTTCTGATTTCATGAAATGTATTTCCCACAAGCTGAGCCAAAGATCATGCTCTGATACCACTATAATATCCCAAAATGGGAAAGAAAAGAATATAGAAACACAATAGCTGGAAACTGGAGAAATGTACACATAAGATAAAAACACCATGAAAATAGATAGAATAGCTGAGCCATTTTATTGTTAAGGAGGTGAAAATGCAAGTACAATAGTGTTGAAAAATAGAAACACTCAAACCAACAAAGAAGGCTAGAGTGACCGTCAAGTCCTCTAACTCAAGGCACTGTATAATTGCTTATCTGCTGGAGGCCATACTGCATTGTCCCTTTTACAAATGTTGGAAATATAACTAGTAGATGAAATGGAATGTGTAGATCTCACTATTCTGGAGCTCATATGATGTCAATATTTTAGATTTGGGCTCTATGATGAAAACCCAGAATAACCCAAAAAGGATTTCTAGATCAGACAAACTTGGAAAATCACCCTCCTAGGGCTTGCAATATATGACTGTTGGGTATGCAGATCTATGGCATGAACTGAAGATATAATAGATGAAAAAAATACACAATCAACTCAATGCATGAATGGTTGATCCCTTCTTCAGATCTCGAAGCTTGAGATCTAGCTTCTCATTCCTCCTCTCAAGTTGCAGTTGCTGAATACACAATTGCTGGAATGGACTGCACTGTCAGGGAGTTTGAAACTATAGAATGCTACTAGATGATTTAATTCAGCTCAAGAGTGATGGAAACAATCTGTCCAAAGTGAGGGGATGGTCCCTCATAGGATTTCAAGCTGAGATATTTGGAACTTCCTTCCTCTAATAGATCTAGAGGACTAGATTGCGCAATCCAGGGGGGGACTGCTACTGCATGGAGGTGTATAATGATGATCTAATGCTGGATTTCAATAAGATGCTCCTGGAAGACTGAAATATAAGCAAAAAATAGAAGGATGAGCCCTCCACCGGTTTCCTAGCTGAAATGATAGAAACTACCTTCCTCCTCTCAAACCCTCAAGTAGGAATGTGTAATTCCTGAGTCTGAATATGCTGTAGAGAGGGGATAAACCAATGTATGATGATGAATGTATGCTAAAGAAACCTTCCCAAAGTAGGCACTTGAAGTTGCCCATGGGTAAGGGTGGGATTCTCGCTCGAGAACACTTGTGTTCTAAACAACATTGCAAACTTACCTAAATAGCTAAAGCGTGCAAAGAAATGACAAATAAAAAATCATGATGTAAAATCCAAATCTGAAATTTGAGTTATATCACTGCCTTCACCTCCCCTTTATGCTTTTTGAGCCTCCCCTAGCCTTGTCCCACCTCATACTACACTTCACATGTGGCCACTAGCCTCCATGAAGACTGCGTTGTCTCTCCATGATCTCCATCATCTCTACATTTAATCTCCACTCTCTCCATCATGTGTGAATTTAATGCACCACTTCCTCCATCAATTCATCATTATTTCTCTATGATCTTAATTTTATTCCTCCATGATCTTACCTTGACTCCTCACTATCTCCATGATCTTCCTCATTAATGATCCATGATCTCCACTCTTCCTTCGTTAATAAGCTGCTCCACTACTCCATAATGCTAATCTGCTATCTAATTAACCCACATACACACACCAAAAGTGGATTTTATTCATCTATGGGGTTTATGTGTCCCTCCACCCTCTTATTTACTTAATTAATTAAGAAAATTAAGAACTCTAATATTCCAATAATCTGATGGAAAATTTGGAATATTACACAGAGCATGATAGCTGCCACCCAACCAAGGACCCTGACCAACTCCTCATCGAGCTATTCAAAGCAACGATTCACCTAGTAATTAAAGTCAAAACCACTCATCTAAATTATGTCTTTAAAGAAGAAATATGCACTTAAATAAAAACCTATGATTCCTCCAACCATTATTTAGACCACCAACCTCTGGTCGACCAATTATACCAAGTCACAGAGACCAATTGTGAGTTAGATCTCTACGAACTCCACAATTGGCTCAACCAAAAAAATCTTGACCTCAATGATGGATTGGGATTGTGTGACTCATTCCTTCCCTAAATCATCTTTCCTGAAACCTATTATTTCCCTGAGTTTGTAACCCAGTGTGAGAGTCAAATACATTCCCAGTCAGAGATAAATTTTGGCCCACATTTGCAATGTTATCTTTGCCATTAATGGTGTTTTAATATAAAAAAATGATCCAAGTCCAAACGTCTAATCCCATGCAGAACTTTAACCCATATTTTCTCATGGAGGTATACAACAAACTTGATTCCCCCATAGGGACAAAATATTTGAGACTTTCTTACCAGAAAATGCTTAACTACCCAAAACAAACAATCCTTATCCCTCCTCTATGTTCCCTAAAATGAAAAGGCAAATAATCTCCATGGTTTCATGTTTATTAGATTACAACTCTAACCGATGGGTCAATAAAATAATTTTAGCCTTTCTTTATGTTTTTTCGGCAAGAGAAAAACCCCCTATTCTCTTTTGTTATAGTGATTTTTTAGTAGAAGCCATCCATGAATAGTTCATAAAGTTTTCAACTGAAGGAGTATTAAAATATGCATTTGTCTTAGTATATTTATTTCTCTACTATCAATCAGACAGGTCTTCTTTCCACCTACAGAAATTAGACAACCAAGGAAATCCTCAATCAATTATTCACTAGACCTTCCAGATTAGAAAGAACAACACCCAATTCACATTAAGTGACTTTGTAGATGAATTTTTACATGTGGTTTCCAATTTATTAAACATTGATGCAGAACCAAGAATACACCCAGAGATCAAGAGAATAATGCACATAAGTGACCAAATTAAGAGAGGGGATTGGTATTTATACAAAATTTATACATATATCAGAGTGTAGGGGTGTGAGTAACCCCCATAAAAACTCCCAGGTTTGTGCCAATTCACATATTTTCCTTGGAGTACATTACACAAATGATCAATATGGACCAGCTACAACTTTTGGAAGCAAAGAAGACGACATAATTCAAGACAAAGACTCAATTTTGCCCCTTCATATGCAATTCAACATCAACATGACAGGATGCAAATACCATTTCAAAGAAAATTAATTTCAAGTACAATTTTAGATGGTCTTGTTAGCCACCCATAAATTCTGTTATATCAAGTGGTGGCTAAATGATTTTGGATAGCCTTCAAGAAACAATTTCATTGCTAAAAATTGTTGATGCTTAAATTCTTTTAATAAAATCCTATCCTTTGGGTAATCTTCACTGCTTTTCCCCCTTTTCAACTCAGAAGTTTTGTTGTCATTACATGAAGAAAAACTGTTGCAAGCACCATTTTCCTCTTCCCCCTTCTTCCAAAAAATAACTTCATTTTAACCCCTTCCTCTCCCATGAAAAACCCTAATTTTCATGTTTCTCCCCTTTCCCCTTCATCAAAATCCATTTGATAAGGTTTTAAGACCTTTCCTTTGCCTTATCGAAACCCTCAAACTGCTTTAAAAATCCTTGAAAATCCATAAAAATGCATTTCTCATATATGGTAGACCTAAGCCCCTTTGGGCTAAGTCTTTAAACCCTTACCCTCCATGCGCCCTGGTGCTGTGACTGAGAGCCAGCCCTCCAAGCACTTATCACATCACCCAATTCCAATTAACCCTTCCTTCTAAACCCCCGATCATATGTTTTCGCATATAACCCATGGCCCTGCAGCCGGGGGCCTAACCATATTTTATATATATCTTGCCCCCGAAAATATTAAAACCTTATGTTATTTTGAAACTTTGGGAGTTTTATTATTTTCTAAGGTTTTCTACTGGTCTAAAGTTCAAAGCACTCTCCACCGTCGATCTGATCTGCAGATCGACGGCGCGCAATCCATCGCCCGGTGGTCCCTGCCATCCACTCACCATTGCAAAACCACATGGTATCCATCGCACCGCTTGTGACAACGGGGTGGTATTTTTCATTTTGCAGTGATTCCATACACCGCTTGATGCGTGGCTTGAGCACTGTTCACAAAACCGTCGTCCATCACGCGTTGAAGATCGGACGTGGACCCGACACGATATTGACGTCCACCGTCCGATCTGAGGTCGTCCATTGGATGGTGATCGCTCACCGAAGAAGCCCAATGGTTAACCAGGATATGACACAGTCATTAAAGCATCTCCACCATCGATCTAATCTGCAGATCGACGGCCCACAATTCATCGCCTTGATTCCTCTTATTTGACTTTTCGCCTCCGCTCCTGACCGTCGATCTTTGCGCGATTGACAACTCCATTTCAATTTATTTTTCTACCTTTCCTTTGAATTCCTCTGATAAATCTCGACTGTTGTATGATGCCATCCAACAGCCATGCTTCCTCCATGTGCCTTCTGATGTAGTAAACCTACACATGCATGGATTTTATAATATTTGTTCATTTTTTGTAGGGTTTAATGGTTTCTTTTCGCTATGTCTGAAGAAATTTTAGAAGCAGAGGGTGACAATCCTCCAGCCTCTGATCCATCAAAGAAAATCATCTGCAAATTTCAAATTCACATTTCATCAGTGATTCATGAGGCATTGATGCCATATCACCCCTGTTCAGCCCTGCATACCAGCAAAAAACACAGTAAATCAAGCACAATCAGAGAAGTATAAGTGCCAAAGACAAAATATATCAGGACAGAAAATTGAAGACAGATCTATAGGGAATACAAATAAAAATGGATTATCAGAAGCCCAAAACATGGTTTAAATAATATCGTGATCTTTTATATCATACAGAAAGCATACACTGCCACATCAGAGGCTAATTAAATTCCCAGTCACCGCATAGCCACCTGCAGCATCAAAGCAATCAAAAAAGGGTCGAAGTTATTACCAGACCAGGAGGTATTTTTCATCAATACAGATGAATATTTATTTCAACCAAAGGAACTTATGGTCAGCTGTCAGCAGAAGTTATTACAAGGATAACAAGGAGCCTTGAATTCAACAAATTCTTTCTAGCAAACCTAATAGTTAATGTAAATGATTTTATACAGAGGAAACCTATGTAAGTTGCTTAATTGAGCTCCCAAAGGCCAAGAAGCCATTTAAGTATGTATTAATTATTTTTAGAGATATTTTATCAGAGTCCACCTCCTCTTTCTTCTATAAATACTACTGCAGAAGAAGAGTTGGTGTTGGTTGATCACTAGTTGTAATATTGGAACTCTCTTAAATAATACATAGTCTGTTGAAGTTGAAGAAGAAATTGAAGTCTTGAAGCCCTGATGATGTTGTTGCATGATTGTTATTGTGAAGGCTCTATCATTGGATCCATGAGCTTGGCTATTGGTGAAGTATTCTAAACTGTTTAATGTTTTCTCCTATTTTCATTATGTTCCATCATTTTTTACTACAGTAGGTTGAAAGTTTTAGGCTAAGAAATGACTCCTTGCAGCACCTTAGACCTGTTCATCATTCACTGTTTCATGTTTTCTTCTGCTAAAGTATTTTAGAGTCTTTAATCTCTCTCTTTAGTCTTCGTGTTCGTTTATTTCCTTAATAGTTCGAATAGTTGGTTTTAGAATGATTTATGATTTTCCATGCTTGTATGTTGCCACCTAAAAGCTGCTATTGAAGTCTCCCTTTGAAGTTTTCTATTTACAATGAGTCATGGAGGTCTGTTCTGATCTTGCCCTTTGTCCTTACTTAAACAGTTGTCACAAAGGTATTTATAGTTGTAATCATAGATGTGTTAGGTGTTCCCTCTTCTATGATTGCAATTATCAGTGAATCTTTTATGTTTTCTAAGTCATTTGAAATAAAATGTTTGAGGAAATAGGGTGTTCCCAGAATCTTAGATTTCATTTTAAAAGTTTTTTTGAAATCATTGTTTTCTCAAAGGTGTGATTTGTAGAATTCATGGTTAGCCCTGTCTATCAAAAAGCTCTTTATTGTTCAAAATTGTGTTTTCAAATTCCCTTTGTTGAGAATTAAACTTCTCTTTCCAAATCATTGATGTCCATCTCATTCCAAAAACCAAAGGATCCTGTGGCCAAGTTAGATTTTCCCTCTGATATCCCATATCCATTAATAAGTATGTTATGACCTCTTTTTGACTCCATTGCCCAATGAACTAGATGTTTCTCCATTCTATATACCTTTCCTAGGCCTTTCATGTTCTGTTGTATCAATACAACCAAACAAACAATCAAACACATGTACTTAATAACTAGTCTAAAATACATACTCTAAGCACACAAGATAAACCTTTGCAAACAAACATTCGAGAGATCCCTCTCTGAGAACAGGAGGACTAGAGCCTAGGACTCTAAAGATTGGTTCTGATGTTGCCTTGTCTTTTGATTTTCCAAACTATCAAAACACGGGACACCAACAGGTCTTATGATCATTTTGGAATAATTTAAAAACTAAGGGTAGAACAAAAGTATGCTCCTTATGCCCACACTCCCAGACCAGAGATAGAACAATATATGAATCAAGAAGAGTGGTAGGAGAATATTTTATAGGAGCCCAAAGAATAGGTACTGTTGACTTCATAGACTCTAGTACCTCAGGAAAAACATGAAAATAGACTCAAGGAAAACATTTCCCTTTCAGTGAAATTTTTTTCTGAAAAGGAGTTAAAAGTGTACAACAAGAAAGAGAAGATCAAATACATGGGAGAGACACATCAAGAAAGTTCAGATTAAGAACAACCTATTTTTATAATAGGCTCATGCATACCATCAATTTCAAGGAGAGAGGAGATCATTCTTGGAATTCCTATGACCCTAATGACAACAGATACACCAACTTCATCACCAACATGAGAGATGGAGCAGAACAAGAAGGATCAAAGTATTTTTGCTAACTACAAGGAAATTAAAAGGAAGAATAGGGCACTTAAGGCCACCACATATTCACAGTTTTGGAAGTATAAATCCACCTCCCAACATAGGCTTCTTTCATCCTTTGAAACAAAGAAGGGGAGAATGTAAATTTATTTCCTGGAGCCCAAAGTTGCTTAGCCTCGATATGCAAATGACTACAAAAAATTTGTTTTCTCTTTTGACACAGAGATGATCCACCCCATAGACCAAATGGAATTACATAAGCAGTCCGGTGAGATGATCTATAACACTCTCACTAATTCAACCATAGTAGCAACAAGGCTGCAGACTTTAGTGAATAACATACAAGCACAATTAAAATTGGAAAATATTTATTCACTAGCTAAAGACAAAACAATAAGTCTTTAGAATATATGGTTATTAAATTAGGATATGATCCCAATCATGTAAAAGTTTCTGAGGAAATTATAAAGATTAAGAATGCAGAAATAGCAGCATTAAGGAAGACGCTTAAGCTCCCCTCCACTAAAGATCCACAGGCCAAGGAAATGGCATAGATAGAAAAGGAAAAAGAGAACCTGTTCAAAATTATTATTGAACATAAGAATCAAATTTTTAAAATGGAGAAGGATATGGAAACAGTTCTAAAGGAGAAAGAGAATCATATAGTTCCAGTACAAGCCATCCCTTTGACTACTAGTCCAGTAACAGGTACAAAAACTATAGAGGCATTAATTCTAGTAACATTTTCAACAAAAGGGGGGGAATACACCACTAAAACAACAAACCTAACTGAAGTTATGGAATACTTTTCCATTAAAGGTCAAGAAATTGAGAAATTAACTGAAAAAATGAATATTTTCCAGGAGCAAAAAATACAAGTGGATAACACTTATCTGGCAGAATTACAGGAGACATATTGGCTCACAGAGAGGATTCAGTATTTGGAGAACCAATCCATGATTGAAAACACTATTGCACATGCTAAGGATATAATTTGGGTGGATATAAATGAATATATCACTAATATATGTCTATCAATCGAAATCATCTTTAAACAAGATGAATTAGTGTAGAAATCAAAAAGATTGATAGCTGATGTGAAGAAATACCTTGGAAATAAACCAAGTGATGCCACTGCTTTGATAAAATTATTGAATTCAAAAAACATAGAAGAGTTGGAAGAGTTGGATATAGAATACATAACAAATACCATCTTGGAAATAAGAAGGTTTCTCACAAAGAAAAACTTGATGCTACAATTGGATAGCAAATGTAACAATATTGAGACTACTACACATAATTTTCACAAAAAATTAATATTTTCCATCACAGAGGTCTCCCTAGACTGGAAGTAATGGGAGATAAGTTAATCAAGATCGAGGATTTCCAGAAGAAAATGTACACTATCGCTGCAGATAAATCAAAGTTTTCCAAGATCAGAGGTACAGTCACAGGGAAGTCATTCATGGAAGGCCTCAACTATAACTTACTGATTAAAAATGAGATCACTCATTTATTTCTTGTTAAACCTACCTTCAAAAATTATACTGAGGTATATGATACCTATCGAAGGTTAATCAAGTCACCAATTCCAGATGAAAAAATATGGGAAAAATTATGTGAATTACTAGAGTAAACAGACATCAAGCCTAAAAGAGGAAAGCAACAAGAAGGCAACTATTTTTTAAGTTCAATCATTAATAACAACCCTCGAAGATAGTGCCATCCATATTTACCGGTTTCAATGTCCTAAATCTTTGTACTATTTATGTAAATAATTTCAGATATTTTACGTAAATCTTGATATTTTAAAATCAAGATATTTTTGTTTATAAATGTATATATACTTCATAATTCGAAGTAATTTTCTTAGGACTTGTATGAAGAAAGAAGTTTTTTGATGTAAATTTGTTCACTGAGCTAAAGGTGATCATTTTCAGAAATACTGAAGTTGTTCCAGGATTCATATGTCAGATAATTTGGTGATGTATTTCCTCTTGTGATTGTTATTTTTCTGTTTTTCCATATGTTATTCTTATCTATATTGTTTAAATAAAATTATCAGTTGAATTTGTTTAATTACATTATACTCCGCCTTATAAACAATATTTATGTTTCACTCTGATATTAAGTATAGAATTCATCTCAGCATTCTCTATATTGAATTGATTCCTAACCTTTTCATCTTATTCACTCCGTGAATTCTCTAAATATCCAATAGTCTACCTACCTTGCCTTGCTACACTTCATCTGTTATTTCTACACTTGATTTACTAAAGGTTTATTACTCCATTTCCCAATGGATTAGTCTTTAAGTTTCAACCAAATCTTTCAAAAACCAACTTGTAAAATAAATAACTAGTCTAAATACCTTTAATCAACAAATCTAAATCATAAAGAGAGATCCGTCTCTAAAGCTAGAAGGGCTAGATCCTAGCTTTCAAAGTGGTTTTGTGGTTACCTTTGGTTTTCTCTCACAAACTCAGGAAATTATGGAGTGATAAAAAATTCCACCATCAAAGTTTTATAAGTCTCCTAGGGAATCATATTTCCATGTTGATCCCAACATGAAGGAATACCTACTCTAGTTATTTTGTCAAAATCATTATTGAATTTTAAAACAACTTCTTTGACAGTTATCATCGTTGTCTCTATTTTTTTCTATATAAATTCTTCATAATAATCTTATTTATCTCCAACACCAATTATGTTCTATCTTAAATTTTCATTTCTCTTAACTCCTCCGTGATTTTGAGTTAAGGAAATCAATCATCTTTTTGGAAAATTGGGCACGTTGTTGGAGATTTTTCTTGTTGGAAGTAATTATCCTTTCTAGATCTCAGTAATGGATTTTTATTCTGCAATTATTGATAAAAACTCCAAAACATTTATCACTATATGAATAATATAATTCCATATTATTTCTTTGGCTTGAATAAGGGACATGTTTCCCTTCATTTTCTACTTCAATTCCTTGATCTCATGAGAAGAAACCTAAAAATATTTTTTATATTTTGAAGCAATTTAATGAGACATGGCTAGTTATCTCTCTGTCAACTTTAAAATGTGATGTGCATCATCAAAAATTTCTTTTTATATTTTTCATTTCATTCTCTGATATTTTTAGCTCAATCATCACTCCGGTTAAATTTTCTAAAAAGTCTTAAGAGTCTCGCTATACTAAGATAGTACAAACATGAGAATCTTATTTCTATTGTAAAACATAATTCATCTTCTTAAGATTAGAAATCTCATTATTCCTCTGCAGGAGCTCATTAGTTAAAATCTCCTTTTCCTTCTCCACCTAAGCTATTTTTGGGGCCAAAACATGCTCCACATAAGTCAGTTTTAGTTTCTTTCTCAGTACTTGGATTTCAGTTTCAGCTCCCTGCAAACATTTCTGAACAATACTCTTGTCCTCAGGGTTTACAAAAAACTTCACAATTAACTTTTTCAGTTCTTCATTTTGAGTGTACAAAACTCTCAAATTTTCCTTTTCCAACTTCTATTGATTAACCAATTTCCCTAAAAAAGATTCAACTTTGCTAACAACCAAGGATGTTTTATTTAGATCACTATATAATAATTCTTCAGTCTACTGATGTAAATTTATTTTTTCAGGAAGTGGGATTTCTATTTCATTATTGTCAAGTTGACAATATTTAAACTATATGATGATGATACAATCAAAGTAGAAGGATGAGAGAAATACAACTTCAATTGACTTCTCTCAAGGTCCATGGCAGACAATAATCTAGTATGATATTCAGAAATATGTTGAGATTCCAACTGAGACTCCATATTTTCCTTCACCTTCTTGTTTCTTTCTTCTATTTGAGTAATATAATTTCTTTATGAGAATAACAAAATTTTGAGAAGTTTCTTCTGGAAGAGGAGACGAAGGTGTGCATGTAACATCTCCCAAATGTAATTGAAAGCCCATTAAGGTTGAGGAACTACCACTCAAATATCCAAGTTTTGTTTCCTTATCTAACATCTTTTCACTCTTTGAACCTTTACTTGCTTCATCTTCTAAATCAATAATATCCTCACTGCCTCTTTTCAAACTTTTCTCAATTGGATGTGGAGTCTCAAACTCAATTCCTCCTTGTGCACTTTTATGACCTCCATTTGCCATTTTTTCTACACCTGGTCAAGGTTCATGTATATAAGGAGAATAGTCATTTTGAACTATTCTATTATAAATAATATGGTGAGGATCATATGACCATTTTTCACCCAATTGTAGTTTCCTGTTTTCAAGGAATTTCTACAATTCTTCCATGGCTTGCCTATTGTTTACAATAAAATCCCCAACTGTCCTTGGAAATTTGAAAAAATGTCCCTTCTTTGGTGGGACAAAATGCACCTAATCCACATTTAAACTTTTCCCGAAAAACTCCAAAGAAAATAACCTCATAGGCAAAAATGTACGAAGTTTGTAAGAGGAAACCTCTGCTCCATATAGTCTAATCTCAGCATGATCTTCAAATTGGAACAAATTGTTGAACCCTTAGTTAAATAGAGAAAGGGGGGGGGATTAATTTTAATGCATTCATGGTCTTTTAAGATTTCCTTTACACTTATTTACACCTTTATTTCATGATCAACTTAATGTATAATGGAACATCAATATTAATAAGTGAGCAGTAGGTATTAAGCAGATTAAATACAGAATATCAACACATAATAATCATGCACATAGACAACAGATATAAGTGTAAACCCATAAGGGAGAAAACTGCATATTATTATTGTTGTGATGCAAAGGCAAGCTCCAACTCCCTCTCACCACTGATTTTCTGTAGGCTCCAACCTATAGGAGCCTACTATCTCAATTTTGTAAGCTACAAATTGCAAGGAAGCTCCAACTCCCGTCTATTTTCTGCAAGCTAGAACCCACAGGAGGCTCCTACCTCAGCCAACTACAACTGGACATCTATTAAGCTACAACTTGATATGGAAGCACCAACTTACTCACACTACAATGAAAAAATATGTTGATTTACCTAGAGATCAGCTATGTTATACTCCTTTCTTCACTACTGTCCTCCAGCCTTCATATCTTCCTTATATTATCTCTGGATCTACACAAATTCTCTATCTGCTCCGTCTTCTTCTTATTCTTACACTCTCTAACCCGTTTATGAATATTAAAATAACATCATTTATAGAGATCACTTCATAGTTGTTTGCATTCCATGTGGGAATATGAAATGAACCGGTATGACTCTTTGCCTTCAACCTTCTCATTTTCTCACTCAGCACATTCAAGATGTTACAATACTATATACTCATTTCAGTATTACATTGGAGTTTTTCTTTTCCTATAGAGACTTGCCTTTGCATCACAAAAAACATAAAATAAATAATACATTTACAGTTACGGTCAATTATTTTTCTCATCCCTTTCAATTTCTTATCTTTTCTGTGTGTTTGTCCTCTTATGCTTGTTGTCCCTTTGTATTTTCTGTTTCTGTAGTTATATTTAAACTGTGCTGCATAACTGCCCCTTTCTTTTATTTTCTAATTCCTTTTCTTCCGCGTTCAGCGTTTTCGTTTTCCCTACTATCGCAAAAATGTTCTACATGAGCTCTCGGTACTTTGTTATGTGCTCATGTCTTTCCTTTGTGACCTGTGAGATATGGCCCACATAAAACTCCCTTTTAACTCAGTGGAGTATTACAATTCCAATTTTTATCAACATACATATGTTTATTGATCAAACAGTGCATATTTATAATACACATACATTTAACAATAAAAAAATGCGTATATACACGGAGCAGGGCTTATAGGGTCCCACAGTACCTTGAACCAATCATAATACATCGCAAATACTTGCACTCAGGTTTCCTACTCTATCAATAGCGATAAACCATATACCGTGCGATCTTCGATATGCGCTCGTGCGTGGTGCTGCTATGTGGACTCCCTTCATCACATCACGTCACTTGCACCTTATCGCATCGCAACCAAAAAAAAATTCCTTGCGATATCTTGAAGTTACACCCTATTTCTTGCGGGATGCGATGTTGCGCGATGTCGACACATGTACCTCCATTTCGCATCACAAAACTTTAACTTAACTTGTGATTTCCTTCCTGCTATCCCTTAAGCACTGCTATGTGCGGTATGTGGGTGAGGTCCATGTCATCATTCCATGTCACCCTACCATGTCACTACCACGTCATCATAAATTCCTGCAAACTGTGGGATAGGGGCCAGGTCATCTACCAGGTCATCTTTACGTCATCGCCACATCATCTTCCATACTTCACAGTTAGCAACTTATAACCAATTAACATAATGGTTAAATCTATTTCGTGCAATTTGCGATATTGCGCCATGCCACCACGTGTCTCTTCTCCACTTCGCATCGTAACTTCTTTAACTTAACATGTGATGCCTTAACACTTAACTCTTAAATGTTGTGATTTGTGACATCGCTCCTGACACGTTTCGATCTCAAACGTCCATCTCTCACCTTTATATTTGCGATCTAGTCCTAACCATTTGTTCACCTCCCTTGGTCTTCTTCAAAGAATTCTTTGCCTTAGCATATTTTTCATTTGTTTACACTATCCCTCTCTGTAACTCCAGTTTCTCCACGATGTTCATCCTGCGCTTGCTCCTAAGCTTTTCTTTGTTACTGAATGTATTCCCGAGGCATCACACTCGACATCTGCCCTTTTCATACTGATTAAAGCCCTTTTTTTCTATTGGCTCATGCCTCTTTCTCTTGGCTTAATAATCTAGGCATTGAAGCAATTCGCTTGCCTCTTTGCTTCATCTGCTCCCTCTATTGTATTTGCTTCTTTTCTAGCTCTACTGCCTTGCTGCCTTTGGTGCCTTCTTAGCTACATTCACTGCCTCTCTGCTTTTGTTGCTTCTATGTCTTTGATGTACCTCTGCTGCCTTTGGTTCCTTCCATTTCCTTTCATTGCCTTAAATGCCTTAACCGCATTTGTTCTTTTGCTGCTTCTTTGCCTTAAATAATCACTCTAAAGCTTCTCCATGCTGCTTATTTTACTCTATGTTGCTTCTCTCTACTTTAGGTAATACTTCTAATGTTGCTCCTTTACCTCTTTGTTGCACATTGATGCATAATGCCTGATCTTTTCTTTTCCCTTATAACTGCTACTTCTCTGCTCTTTTACCTTCAACGATGATTTTGGTGTTTCTCCTTTCTGTACCTTTCCCATCAATCAAAACATTTCCAATAGTCTCCCCCTTTGGCATTGATGGCAATACTCCAATACTTCCTCCAGGAATTCCTCCCCTTCTCATTCTGAGAGGTGTCTTTTCTTCCTCTGCTTGATTTTCCTCCCCCTTTGACATCAATGGAAAAGGGTTGAACATTTCCTGGTGTGGTTTCTATCTTTTCATAATGCTCTTATCTTAAGGACCTGTACCATGCACTGCTCCATTTATCTAGCTCTTCTGTGACAAATTTTATTGACTGATCTCCCCCTGGAATGATGCTTTCTTGTCTGATACTGACTATCACTTGTCTACTGCACTGATCCCATTCCTTGTATTGTAGCCTTTGCTGGTGTATTTCCAACATTATATATATATATATATATATATATATATATATATATATATATATATACTTTATTTTTTTTTATTTTTTATCATATCAGAGAGTAACATCTGCCAACATTACCCCTAGTTTGTCTCTTAGATATTCGAATGGTTATTTAGCAAGAGGTTTTGTGAATATGTCTGTTGTTTTTTCCTTTTGATGATACATACTCCAACTTCACTATTTTCTGTGCTACTTGTTCTCTGAGGAAGTGGTAATTTATTGGGATGTGCTTTGTTTTCGAATGAAGTACAAGATTTTTTGATATACTTATAGCACTAGTATTGACACATTTGATAGAAATGGGTTCATGGATGCTTACCTTCAAGTCTTGGAGAGTTTGTTTCATCCAAATTACTTGTGTGCAAGAAGTTGTTGCTGCTATGTATTTTTCTTCTGATATAGAAAGAGAGATAGAACTTTGCTTCTTGCTTATCCATGCCACCAGACTTTCTCCCAAATAAAATTCACCTCCACTTGTGCTTTTCTTGTCATCCACACAGTTGGCCCAATCTGCATCTGTGTATGCTGTCAATGTGAATTCTTTTCCTTTTGGATACCATAGGCCATAATGTGCAGTTCCTTGTATATATCTGAATATTCTCTTGATTGCTAGCAAGTGATTTTGTTTTGGTGTTGCTTCATATCTTGGCACAAGTCATACTACCAACATAATGTCAATTCTAGAGGAATTTAGGTAGAGCAAACTTCCTATCATGGATCTGTAAAGTCTTTGATCTACATCTACAGATCTGTCATCAGCACATAGTTTTCATCTAGTGATCATGGGAGTTGACACTTGTTTGCAGTCTTCCATTTGGAACCTTTTCAAACTTTCTCTTACGTATTTTTCTTTTGAAATGAATATTCCTATGTTATTTTGTAGAATTTGAAGTCCTAAATAGAAGGTGAGCTCTCCAATCATAGACATCTCAAATTATGATTTCATCTCTTCTGCAAATCCTTTTGCTAACTTATCTTTGTTGCTACCAAACATGATGTCATCTACATATACTACTACAATTAAGAGTTCATTTTCATCAACCTTGATGTACGAATTGTTTTCTACTCCTCCTTTCTTGAACCCTTGTTTTTGTAAGTATTTGTCCAGCCTTGAATACCATGCAGAAGGAGCTTGTTTGAGACCATATAAGGTTTTCTTTAATCTGCACACATAGTCATGTTTATCTATTAAGGAGAATCCTTCAGGTTGTTCCATGTACACTTCTTCCTCTAAATCTCCATTTAGGAAGGAAAACTTCACATCCATTTGATATACCCTGAAATCATGATACCATGGAAAGGCCAAAAACATTATGATTGCTTCCATTCTTGCTACATGGGAAAAGGTTTCATCATAATAAAGTCCTTCGATTTGAGAATATCCCTTGCATACAAGTCTGGCTTTATTTCTGATTACCTGCCCTTGTTCATTCATCTTATTCTTGAATATCGTTTTTGTGCCAATACCATTTTCCCAGTGGGCCTTGGAATTAACTCCCAGGTATTGTTCTTCTCAATTTGTTATAGTTCTTCATTTATAGAATTTACCTAGTTTTTGTCTTTTCCGGCTTCTTCGAACTTCTTTGGTTCTATTTGTGACAACATGGCTAGGTATACTTCCTCTATATGTTCAGCTAGCTGTCTTCTAGTCTGGAATCATGCACTTTTGTCCCTAATGATTTGATCTTCTGGATGGTTCTTCTAAGTGTGTCTTGAGAGAAATTTTGAGTTTAATTTAGTATCTTCTATTATCTTACTATGTTCATCATTATCTCGGTTCTCATCTTCATGATCATCTAGAGGATTTTTACAGCTTGTGCTTCTTGTTCTGTTTGGTAGATCTTCTTCGAATCTCACATCAATGCTTTCCAAAATTTTGTGCAGTATTTTGTTGTAGCACCTATATCCCTTACTCTTGGATGCATATCCCAAAAACATTCCTTCATCATCTCTTGCATCATACTTCCCCAGTTTTCATCATTATTTTTTATGAAACACTTGCTGCCAAAAAATTTAAAGTGCTTGCTTGATGCTGGTTTCCCATGCCATAATTTGTATGGAGTCTTGTCACAATTGGTCTTATATGAGATTTTTTAAGAATTTGAACAGTTGTGTGTACTGCTTCTGCCCAATAGGCTTGGGGAATGTTACTTTCTTGCATCATGGATCTGGAGATTTGTTGTACTGACCTGTTTTTCCTCTCTGCCACTCCATTCTGTTGAGGTATACCTGCAATTGTAAGTTGTTGTTTTATCCCATATTCATTGCATAGGTATACAAAATCATAATCCGTGAATTCACCTCCTCTCTCTGATCTGATGCATTTTAGCTTGCATCATGTTTGATTTTCTGCTAGTACCTTGAAAATTTTGAATTTCTAAAACACTTCGGATTTATATTTGAGAAATTCCACCCACGTCAATCTTATAAAATCATCTATTATTAGCATGAAATAAGATTCTCCATCTGGTGCATTAGTTCTTGAAGGTTTGCACAGGTCCATGTGTGCAAGATGAAGTGGCCTACTTGTAGATAGTTGATCTTTGGCCTTGAATTATGTGTGAGATTGCTTTCCCAGCTGGCAGAATTTACATATGGTATTTGGAGGCTTCTTTATTGCAGCCATATCTTTGACAACATTCTTCTTGCTCAGACTAATGATGTGGTTAAAGTTTAGATGTCCCAATATTCTATTCCATAACCATGATTCGTCAATTTTATGTGGCATGCTTCATTCTCTTCTTCTACTATTTAGACATTACTTTCTATTTGAACACCTTTGATCAAGGTCTTTCCTATGGTGATAGACCTTACTTCACAATCTCGAGCTCTGAAAAGGACCTCACAGCCTTTATCACACATTTGACTGACGCTTAGCAGATTAGCCTTCAGCCCATCCATAAATAATACATATTGAGCCTCTCCTCTTCCATTATTCAAACTGACTGAGCCTTTTCCTTTGATTTTACCTTCTTTATCATTGTTGAATGTTACATTTCCAGATTTATTTTCATCAAAGGTTATAAACTTGCTTCGATCTCCAGTCATATGCTTTGAGCATCCACTGTCCATATACCATTGGCTTTTCTGATCTTGAGCTATTAGAACTAGATCACACTTATTCAACTTATTTTTCCACTGCATATGGCTATTTGTTTGGTAACTTTCCTGAGGAGATGAACCACAGTCTTTGAGAGGAAATTTGTGAGACGTGTGCCCGATTTTATGGCAGCCAAAGCATTTGATTATATTTCTAAATGGATTATGTATATAAGTGAATTCTCCATTGTTTATAATTCTCCTTGAGTTTTCATACACCAATATTTTTCCATACATTCTGCACTCCATGGCTTTATGACCAAACCCCTTACAATAAAAACAATATCCATGGAAGTAGTATATGTCTCTAGCAGAGAGAGTTGTTTGAGGTAATCTTTTTGGTTGTTTCATATTTTTTTGGTTGGACTGGATTTGCCTTATCTTAAAGTATGTTACGATATTTCTAGTTCTGTGGCAGGCGAAGCAAGTGAAACTTCTCATAGGAAGAAGAAACCTCCTTTGACATCTTTCGAAATTGTTCAATTCATCCTTAGGAGCATACAGGTCTTTTGCAGTTGACTGCATCTTCATTTCTTTCCTTGTCAGTTGAGGTTAATGCTTGTTTATGTTTGATTCGTTATATATCATGGTATTTCCAGTTTCTAATTCTGTGGATTCCCTCTTTGCTACTTCACTATCCTTTACAACTTTTACAAAAATGATGCTCTTGTTATTTTCTACCTTGGATTTGCTAGTTTCTCCTTAATAACCTATCCCAGCATTTATGAGAGGAGATCTTTGAGCATTTATTATTTTATCCAAATTTTAAGATCTTATCATTCATCGAGTGTTCATAGGTAATTCCCTTTCAGAGTTTTCTAATTTCTTTCTCATCCATACTACTTCTTCTTCCAATTTCTCTTGCTCTTGAAATTTATCTTTATTTTTCTTTAGTAGAATGTCTTCCACCTTCTTAGCTTCTTCAAGTTCTACTTTCAATTGAATGAGGTTTTCCAAATTTGGTTCTTCTTTTGCATATTTCAAGAGAATGTCTTTCTATTTCCTACACTTGAGTTTAAGTCTTTCTATTTCCTCCAGGGCACTAATTATCTCCCCCTCAAGATCTTCCTCACCTTCATCTTAAAATTCTTCCTCAAGCACTTCCTTTGCCATCAAAATGAATTTTTATGTTCCCTCTTCATTAGGGGAGTCATTTGAGCTCTCAGATGCACTATTGTCTTATTGAACATAGAAATATATTTGATTAAATTTGTCCCCTTTTGGCCTGTTGCTGAAATTGGTTTTCTCTTCCCCTCTTGAATAATTCTCCATTTTATTATGAGGACATTTATATGCATAGTGCCCCACTCTTCCACAGTTAAAGCATTTAAATGGAATTTTACCTTATACTTTCCTGTGCCTCTATCTAATCTTCAGACAAATTTGGCCTCTTCTTCATCAGAGCAGGAGCAAGTGTCTTCCTTTTCTCCATTGCACTAATCTACCTTAAAGTTTTCCTCCCTCACATTTGACTTCCCTTTTGGAAGTCTCATCTCATAGGCCATCAAGTTTCCAAGCAATTGGTTCATGGTCGGTGTTTCCCAATTAGTTGTTTCTTCTATGGCAGAAACCTTAGGGTTAAACCTATATGGTAAAGATCTCAATATCTTTTGTGCAATCACACATTATTCAATGGTTTCTCCTATATCTTTCATGTTATTCACAACTTCTGCAACCTTTATGAAGAAGCTCGATACATCTTCTTCTTCATTCATTTTTACATTTTCAAACTGAGCTCTATATGCTTGTAGTTGGGCTACTTTCACCTTTTTATCTCCCTCATGGACACTTTCCAATGTATCCTAGATTTCTTTGGCAGTAACACTTTGCATTACCTTGATAAATTCAAACTCACACAGACTGCTCAAAAGTGCATTCATGGCTTTTACATTGGCTATGAAATTTTGTTTGGCATCTTTTTCTATGTTAGTATCCTTCGTAGCATATCATTCTTCCACAACATCCCAAAATTATATTCCTAGAGACATTATGTATGTCCCCATTCTTATTTTCTAGAAAGCATAGTTTGTACCAGTAAAAAATGGGGCTTTATTTGTTGAGCATCCTTCTAGGCTAGCCATCTTGGGGACCTAGGATCTTCTTCCAATTGTTAAACTGATACAGAAGGACCTAGCTCTGATACCAATTGTTGAAATCTTAGTTAAACTGAGAGGGGGGGGGGTGAATAAATTTAATGCATTCATGGTCTTTTAAACTTTATTTTACACTTATTTGCACCTTTATTTCATGATCAACTTAAATGGAAATGGAAATATTAATAAGTAAGTAGCAGGTATTAAGAATATTAAATACATAATATCAACACATAATCATCATTCACATAGATAATAGATATAAGTGGAAACCCATAAGGGAGAAAACCACATCTTATTATTGTTGTGATGCAAAGGCAAGCTCCAACTCCCTCTCACCACTGATTTTCTATAGGTTCCAACCTATAGGAGGCTACTACCTCAATTATGCAAGCTACAACTTGCAAGGAAGCTCCAACTCCCATATATTTTTTGTAGGCTACAACCCACACGAGGCTCCTACCTCAGCGAGCTACAACTGAACATATATTAAGATACAACTTGATACAGAAGCACCAAATTGCTCACACTACAATGAAAAAATATGTTGATTTACCTCGATATCAAATCTGTTCTACTCCTTCTTCATTGTTGTCATCCAACCTTCATATGTGCCTTATATCATCTCTAGATCTACACAGCTTCTCTATCTGCTATGTATTCTTCTTATTCTTCCACTCTCTAACTCGTTTATGCATATTACAATAACATCATTTAGAGAGATCACTTCATAGTTGTTTGCATTCCATGCGGGAATATGAATTGAATAGGTAAGACTCTTTGTCTTCTGTTAGTGTCAGTTTTGTCATACTTCCATCAGTGATCAAATTTACTCTTTTGCATTTGCATAGTAGGAGTCCCATACCATAAATTTTCATCATTCCATTAGGTCATGGATTCATTGATGGTAGTGTTTTTTCATCAGTTTTCCCTCATGCAGGAACTTGTTGATTCTCCTCTCTATGGTCTTCAGTCATGATTTACTTTCACTCCACAATTCATGTTATTAGGTCATAGGGTTAGTCTCATTAGGTTCTAGGGTCTTATCATGGTAAAATTAATGAGCTAAGTGTCAATAAATATCAGCAAGGTCATGAGGAGGTAAAATAAACTCAAAGGCACAGTATCTGGAAAAATCAAAGAGTTGTTCTATTAAGCTTGATGTAATTTTCACCTCAAAACATGTTTTGAGGAGAAAAACATGATACTTTGCCTTTATTATCATTTCTTATGTAATTATATGTCTTCATATGTAATAAGTTGAGCTTCATAAACTTCCATCTCTACATAGCCACCCCCATGCTTTCCAAAGGTGTTTTCCATAGTATTTTCAGTGAGAAATCATGTTCTAAGTATGTTCATCAGAAAGGAGCCTCGAAAGAGATTTCCAACGGTATATTATAATCCCCAAACTGACTTTTGTGTTGGAAAATATGCCTAAGTGAACAAAAGTCCCCAAAAGCCTAACCTTACCCCTTTTCTCATTTGTCCCTTAGACTTTGTAACTTTACCTTTTCATATAATTTTGAAGTTTTTCATTGTAATCCCTTTTCGCTGATCCGATTGCATAATCGCATCATAAAGCCCTTTTGACCCATAAACCTCTGATGCGATTAAACCACATTTGATCCCTCCGATCCGATCACAATCACATCATCACAATCCTTTCCCCTCGATTCATCACATCGCATAGTTCCGAACTACCGATGCGATTAGCCCACATCCGATCGCAATTTCTTGATCGCATCGCAACTTCATATCACATCGCTCCAACTCCTCTTCCCCTCCGATTTTCAATTGCAATCCCCCCCTAGGTCCCACCATAGGGAATTTCCGCCCCGCTCCAAACAAAAGCAGTTTTCCCTTTGTAAAAGCCATAGTTTGATTATTGTAATTTTAAAATATTTCTTAAGTCTTTCATTGCATCGGCCCTTCCTCCATCGCATTATTTCATTTCCCCCAGCACTTAAACCTACTTCCTCCTCTCTGCCGATGCGATTGATCGCATACCGCCCATTGCAATCAGTGATTTCTAGAATGTTTAAACCCGCTCCCCTTTCCGATTGCGATTGTGATTCCCATTGGGTCCCACCTTAAAACCCTCTCGCCTTTTCAATGAAAAATGATTTTTCTCTATGTAAAAGTGCAAAACTCCTTTTGAATTGTTTTAAAGGGATTTCTCCATTACACCATTGGACATCGCTTTCCCCTGCTCTATTGTATTACTCCATCGCATATGCTTCCAATCGCATCGCAAGTTTCATCACATTGTTCCAATACCCCTTCCCCTTTCTGATTGTGATTTGCAATTGTGATCCGCGATTGTGATTTGGGCCCACCATCCTTTCCTTTGCTCTTTTCACCCAAAAGTCACTTTTCTTCATTGAAACAACAAATATGGTTTTCATCGATTTCAAAAGGCATTATTATTCGATAGTTGGTTTTTCTTCAAAGAGTAAAGACAGAGACAATGGTCAAAGGCCGTGAAATAATTGTGAAGCAGAGACATCTACAGCAGCAATGAAAAGGGGATTTTTTCTTCAGATTTCCTATTTTCATTCATTGGGTGTAACAACGAATCCTCAAGATGGTCAAATGTTCTGTTACTCCTTCTTTTTAGGGGTAGATTTTTGGTATTTTTCCTATATTCATATTTTAGTTTATGGACTGTTGAAACATCCCCTCCTTCTATGGATCTATTCCCCTCAAATTCTATCTATTTAATGTAATTTTTGAGTCATTTGTAAGGGGGAATAAAGTGAGGAATAAGTTGGAAATCACTGAGGATGCTCTACGCTCCATTTGTAACAGTTTGGTAGGGAATAAATAAAGAAATGAAACACTGAGTTGTGGGATCCTTGTGGTATGGATTTTATCACTTTTATTTTCTTTGTGTTAATCTGTTAATTGTTATGTTTTCCATTCATTCATTCATATCTCTGTTTGAATGCTTTCAAGATAGATAGGTAGAATCCATTGTATAATGCTTTTCCTTGGGAAATCATTCAATACTTTATGTTTTCTGCTATTTGAAAAGGATCCATATCGTATGCCCTTTTCATCTTCTCACTAGTCTTAAACATTCCATCATTATCAAAACGAAGTTGTTAAAATCCCTGCCTACCTTGTCCCACATAATACCCTGTATCTATGATTTAATTCCCCAGTTTCAAACTACCCAACCCCATCTGTTCCATACAACCCTGAAAATTCATAAAAAAATTTCCATTTATTATACCTAGCCTAAAATCAGTTTGTAGTTATACTTCATTGAATATTTTTCATGGAGAGAGCCTTCTCCTGACCTTGTAGGGCTAGCTACAAGGCTGAGCGTGGTTTGAGGTTACCCTGATTTGCCTTCTTTCAGCCTAAGGTTAAAATTATGCGCTAACATATTCCACCTTCTCATTTTATTGCTCAACACATTTAGATGTTATAATACTATGTACTAATTTCAGTATTACAATGGAGTTTTTCTTTTCCTACGAAGACTTGCCTTTGCATCACAAACAACATAAAATAAATAATACAGTTACAATTACATCCAATTATTTTACTCATCCCTTTCAGTTTCTTAGCTTTGCTGTGTGTTTTTCCTCTTATTCTTGTTGTCCTTTTTATTTTCTATTTCTAAAGTTATATTTCAACTGTGTTGCATAACTTCCCTTTTCTTTTGTTTTTTGAGTCTTTTTTTCCATGTCTAGCCTTTTCGTTTGCCCTACTGTCACAAAACTGTTTTGCAAGAGCTATAGATCCTTTGTTATGTGTTAATGTTTTTATTTTGTTACCTATGGGATATGGCCCACACAAGACTTCCTTTTAACTCAACAGAGTATTATAATTCCGAGTTTTATCAACATACATATGTTTATTGATGAAACAACACATATGTATAACATACATATGTTTAACAATCAAAAAACGTGTATATACATGGAGCATGGCTTATAAGGTCCCACAGTACCTTGAACCAATCACAATACATCAGAAATAATTTCCTGTAGGTTTCCCACTCTATCAATAGTGATAAACCATAAATCGTGCAATCTTTGATATGCACTCATGCGCAGTGCTGCCACGTGGACTCCCTTCACTGCATTGCGTCACTTGAACCTTACTACATCACAACCAAAATAAAATTCCTTGTGATATCTTGAAGTTACACCCTATTTCTTGTTGCATGCGAGGTTGCGCGATGACGACACATGTTGCTCCATTTTGCATCGCAAAACTTTAACTTAACTTGTGGTCACCTTTATGCTATCCCTTAAGCGCTACGATTTGTGGTATGCAAGCGAGGTCCAAGTCATCATGCCATGTCACCTTGCCATGTCACTGCCACGTCATCTTGCCACATCATCATAAATTCCTACGATCTATGGGGTTGGGGCTAGGTCATCTTCCACGTCATCTTGCCATGTCACTACCATGTCATTTCCATGCCATATTTACGTCACTGCCACATCATATTTTGTACTTTACAGTTCGCAACTTATAACTATTTAACTTAACGGTTGACTCTATTTCGTGCAATTTGTGATATTGCGTTGTGCCACCACATGTCCCTTCTCCATTTCGCATCGCAACTGCTTTAACTTACCATGCGATGCCTTAACACTTAACTCTTAAATGTTGCAATTTGTGACATTGCTCCTAATGCGATTCGATCTTAGCTTCCCATCTCTTGCCTTTATATTTGCGATCTAGTACTAACCATCTGTTTGCCTCCCTTGGACTTCTTCAAAGAATTCTCCTCCTTAGTCAATTTTTCGTTTGTTTACACTGTCTCGCTCTGTAACTCCGATTTCTCCATGTTGTTCTGCCTACGCTTGTTCTTGAGTTTGTCTTTGTTACTAAATGTCTTCCTGAGTTATCACACTCGAAATATACCCTTTTCATATTGACTAAATCCCTCTCTATATATTTTCTCTCACCTCTTTCTCTTGGCTTAATCATATGTGCATTGAAGCAATTGGCTTGCCTTTATGCTTCATCCATTGCCTCTACTATATCTACTTATTTGCTACCTCTACTGCCTTGCTACCTTTGGTGCCTTCTTAGTTGCATTTGTTGCCTTTGCTGCATTCACTGCCTCTCTACATTCGCTGCCTCTTTGCTTTTGCTTCTTCTTTTTCTTTGTTGTATCTTTGTTGCCTTTGGTGCCTTTTGTTTCCTTTCACTGCCTTAACTGCCCTAACTACCTTTGTTCTTTTGCTACTTCTTTGCCTTAAATAATCACGGTAAAGCTTCTCCATGCTGCTTCTTTTCCTCTTTGTTGCTTCTCTATGCTTTAGGCCATACTTCTATTGCTGCTCCTTTTCCTCTCTACTGCACATTGTTGCACAATGCCCAATCTTCTCCTTTGCCTTATAACCATTGCTTCTCTGCTCTTTTGCCATCAACAATGATTCTTGTGCTTCTCCTTTCTATACCTTTTCCATCAATGACAATATTTCCACCACAAATCACCCACTTTAACATATTTTCTAATTGAAAGGAGAGAATAAGCCTTTGGAAGCATACAAGGTGAAGGAGAGATATTTATAATGGAATAAGAAACTAACAAGAAAGAAGTAGTGAAATACATAAACCCCTCATAGTTAGAATTACTTCTTATGGTCTCTGTCCAAATCACCATTGATTTCTTGTTTTTATGTGTTTCCATTATATTCAGTCCCAAGTGCATAAATATTTCCACATGAGTATATAAGAAGAGGTATGTTACCAATGATGTAAATGTAAAACACCCAGTGAGAGAAAGGTCTGTTAATTGTGAATTAACCATTTTCCCCTAGAAATAAAGTATATCCAAAACTGTCTTAGGTTGCAACATTAAATTAAACATTCCCAGAATAGCCCGCTCAATGACATGTGTATCTTCACTTCCCAAAACCTTTGCAATAAATTGTAGAATTGATCTTACATCTTCGGTAAGGTTTGAAGAGAAAACTGAGTGGGTCCCAAAGACAAATGTTTTCCAATGGGCATTAAAAACAAATTGATCTGGGAATATTATTCCCAAAATATATTTTGAAAGGTCAACAACAAGTTTATCCTCTGAGAATGAAGTGTAAGAACTTCAAGACTCGTGAAAAACTAGGGTTTGTTGAATTAAGAGATAAGACACTCAGAAAATATTTTCACCTAATTTTTTTATCACAAAACATTTACGTGGGTAAAGAGTAGAGACTAGCCAATCGATGAATTCCAGGAAAACATAAGTTTGGGGAATTATGGCACCAAAAAGACCAGAGTTGATAACTGTAGTATACACAGGGGATTCCTTCTAGTTGACTAGGATATGTTGGATAAGTTCCATTAAATCAAATGAGAGAATAGGGTTGAAAACATCCCTCTCAGTTTCCATGATAGGAATGTGAGAGGAAGTCCTTGCTAACAGTATTTTATTTAACATTTTGACGACTGGGACAAGTATGAATGATGTGTAAATACTTGGTTACCAGAATATTGATGCTAACTTGAGCTTTTAATCGGAAAATTACAATGTTTTATGGTTACAGAGAAAGAAAAAATGATAAAAGAGGGGAAATAGGGTAAAAGGATTTAGGGGGAAAATGAAAAAATGGTGGGAAAACAGTAATAAATGTGTGTGTGGCATGTATGTAGTATGACATGGTGAAATAATTTTGTGAAGTGACAAGGTGACGCAACAGTAACATGGAAGTGACATGGAAATGATATGGAGGTGACAGAGTGATGATGTAGTGATCACTGGGGGGTCGAGGCTAGGTCATCTACCACGTTAGCTTGCCACATCACTACCATGTCATCGCCACAGCATATTTATGTCACTGCCACATCATCTTCTGTACTTTGTAGTTTTCAACTTATAACTGTTTAACTTAGTGGTTTACTCTATTTCATGTGATTTGCGATATTTCACTGTGCCACGATGTGTCCCTTCTCCACTTCACATCACATCTTCTTTAACTTACCATGTGACGCATTAAAACTTAACTCTTAAATGTTGTGATTTGCGACATCGCTCCTGATGCGATTCAATCTCAGCCACCCATCTCTTGCCTTTATATTTGCGATCTAGTACTGACTGTTTGTTCGCCTCCCTTTGACTTCTTCAAATAATTCTCTGCCTTAGTCAATTTTTTGTTGTTTACACTTTCTCACTCTATAACTCCGATTTCTCCATGTTGTTCCTCCTGCGCTTATTCTTGATCTTGTCTTTGTTACTCAATATCTTCCCGAGTTATCACACTTGACATCTACCCTTTTCATACTGATTAAAGCCCTCTTTGTCTCTCGGCTCTTGCCTCTTTCTCTTGGCTTAATCATATGTGTGTTGAAGAAATTCACTTACCTCACTACGTCATCCACTGCCTCTGTTGTATCTTCTTCTTTTTTGCCTCTACTTCCTTGTGTATTTTGGTGCCTTCTTAGTTGCATTCACTTCATTTTCTGCATTCGTTGTCTCTCTGCTTTTTCTGCTTCTTTGTCTTTGTTGTATCTTTGCTTCATTTGGTGCCTTTCGTTTCCTTTCATTGCCTTAACTGCCTTTGTTCTTTTTCTACTTCTTTGCCTTAAATAATCATTCTAAAGCTTCTCCATGCTGCTTCTTTTCCTCTTTTCTACTTCTCTCTGCTTTAGGCCATACTTCTATTGTTGCGCCTTTGCCTCTCTGCAACACATTTTTTCACAATTCCTGACCTGCTCCTTTACCTTATAACCAATTATTCTCTTCTATTTTTCCATCAACGATGATTCTGGTGTTGCTCCTTTCTGTACCTTTGCCATCAATGACAATATTTCCAACACAAATCACCCACTTTAACATATTTTCTAAGTTAAAGGAGATAATAATCCTTTGGAAGCATATAAGGTGAAGGAGAGATATTTATAATGGAATAAGAAACTGACAAGAAATAAGTAGTGAAATACATAAAGCCCTCATAGTTAGCATGAATTCTTATGGTCTCTTTCCAAATCACCATTGATTGCTTGTTTTTATGTGTGTCCATTATATTCAGTCCCAAGTGCATAAATCTTTCCACATGAGTATACAAGAAGAGGTAGGTTACCAATGAGGGAAATATAAAACATCCAGTGAGAGCAAGGTCTGTTAATTGTGAATTACCCATTTTCCCCGGAAAGAAAGTATATCCAAAACTGTCTTAGGTTTCAACATTAAATTAAACATTCCCAGAATATCCTGCTCAATGACATGTGTATCTTCACTTCCCAAAACCTTTACAATAATATGTAGAATTGATCTTACATCTTCAGTAAGGTTTCAAGAGAAAACTGAGTGGGTCCCAAAGACAAATGTTTCCAATGGGCATTAAAAAAAAATTAATCTGGGAATAGTCTTCCCAAAATATATTTTGAAAGGTTGACAACAAGTTTATCCTCTGAGAATGAAGTGTAAGAACTTCAAGAGGTAAAAACTAGGGTTTGTTGAATTAAGAGAGAAGACACTTGGAAAATATTTTCACCAAATTTTTTTATCAGAAAACACGTACGTGGGTAAAGAGAAGAGACTAGCCAATCGATGAATTCCAAGAAAACATAGGTTTGGGGAATTATGGCACCAAAAAGACCAGAGTTGACAACTGTAGTATACACTAGGGATTTCTTTTGGTTGACTAAGATATTTTTGGATAAGCTTTATTAAATCAAATGATAAAATGGGGTCGAAAACATCCCTCTCAGTGTCCATGATAGGACTATGAGAGGAAGTCCCTGCTAACATGAAAAATACCTGGTTACAAGTAGGAATGACGTGTAAATACCTAGTTACTGAAATAATGATGTTAACTTGAGATTTTAGTTGGAAAACTACAATGTGTTATGGTTACAGATAAATAAAAAATGATAAAAGAGGGGAAATAGAGTAACAGGATTTAAGGGGAAAATAAAAAAATGGGGGGAAAACAATAATAAATGTGCGTGTGGCATGTATGGAGTATGACATGGTGAAATAATTTTGTGAAGTGACAAGGTGACGCAACAGTAACATGGCAGTGACATGGAAATGATATAGAGGTGATAGAGTGATGATGTGGCGATGACGGATGATACATGCTACAGTTCTATGGGGGCACACACCTATACAGAGAAAACCTGTCTGGTGCTCCCGTAATTGATATATATGACGTCAACCAATATCGTACATAGGTTTCTGAGAGTTCTCATCAGCATTGTGTACCTGAATTTGGAAACATAAATTCTTTAATTCAACCAAGATCGTTGACGGGGTTTACTGGGGCACCTGATGGCATGAACATTGTGTATGTTGTGTTATCAGTTTTGCATCATCAGATGGGCCTGACCACCTCATTTTTACTCCGTCTGACAAACCGTTCGATGTTCAATTTGCATCCAAATTTAATACAGTCAGGTTCACCGAAATTAATAAGCTAATACTCAATTTATTCTTAATCAATGCTTAATCCATCGTTAGCGCTTAATCAAAATCCTAAAGCTAAAGACATGAATTTGGTTTTGTTTTTTTTCCTTCTTTTTTTTCTTTTGAATACATACACACACACACACACACATATTTTATTTTTCAACAAATTAGGATAAATTAAAAATAAGCTACAATAGGTTCCATGTTTTGTAGCTAATATATCTCATATGTGATTTTTTTATTATGGTTCATGAATATTTAAATAAGTAAAAGTTGTATTATGTTGAGTCACCTACCCCCACATTTGTATAACTATGTGCTCAACAATTGGTATCAAAGATTCCTTCGAAAATAGTGTGAACACTAGAAGGAATATTTTGGGAGCACAAATGGTCGTTCAAGAAGGTTTCTTCACAAATAGAGCCCCATTTTCTTATGATAAAAACTATGCATTTTTGGAGTATATGGATGAAAAATTATCTAATGGCTCTTAGGTTTGATATTTTCGAGTCACTCATGACTATTTTTACAACCCTCAAAATTATTCTAATAAATATTATTGGGAAGAATTCTAGTGAACATAATGCAAAATCCATGAATGTTATCTTGTGTGGTATATCACAACCAAAATTTTTTAAGGTGATGCAATGTGAATTGACCAAAGAAACATTAGAGAAACTTCAAGACATCTATGAAGGTGATTAAAAGGTGAAGAAGGACATGGTCCAAACTCATATAAGACAGGTTTGATAGTTTGAAAATGAAAGAGAACTTTTTTTTGTAACATATTCCTCATTTTGGATGAAATTTTCAACATTGTCAAAGGAATTGGTGAGAAGGTTGAGAAACAAATGATTTCGAAAAAGTGATAAGGTAACTCCCCTTGATATTTTATGACAAAGTCTCTACCATTGAAGAAATTAAGGATCTAGAGAAACTAAAAATGGATGAGTTACATAGGATTCTCATTGCATATGAAATGAGGACATAAAATGAAAATTCAACACAAAAGGAGGAAAATTTCAAAGCATCAAAAGAAGAAAAAAGGGCACAAATCATGTAATTTTTTTCGCAATGTATCATATACAAAAGAAGAATAATTTATGAGAAACAAAAAGGAGGATTCAGGATATATAAAATTATGTTAAGGCTTCATATGTATTACTTATGCTATAGTAGGATATTTTTATGCTAAATTTACATATGAAAAAAGGGAATATAGTGAATATGAATAATAACATAACAATAAAAGAAAGCCTTATATACAAAAAATAGGAAAATATACTAAGAATAAATGTTTTTAATCTAGAGAGGATAATTTCTCATTCAAAGAAAACGATGGACATGTTTCTAATATTGACAAAGAAGAAAAACCCTTCATAGACATGGATACAAATTCTATTGATAAATAAAATGAATATAATAAAAAAAATATATATATATTCAAAAGAAGAGGACATTGATGGGGAATTGTTGTACTGTACAATAGCCCTCCCCATTTCTAAATTTTTAGAATAAATTTCTTTTAGAAATAGGTCCCCTTTTTTCTATTTAGATAGGAATAAATACTTAGAGGAAATCTGATCATTTTGAATAAAAATAAAGGTTAATTGTTAAAAGAGCATATATTGCATATCAAGTGTTTATAAACAAATGCAACATTGAAAGAATTTCTGATACGATGGAATATAAATACTTTATCACATGAAATTATTTAAATGGAAAAAATTTGACGTACAGTAATCGCAATCAGAAATTGGAGATATCTTAAGTTTTATATTTGTTTTTCAAAAACTCTGATGCGATTGAACTAATCGCAATGGCAAATCGCAAAGTTTTTAAACTTTCATATTTGTTTCAATGTGATTTATCACAATCAGCAGTATAGAATGCACTTGTTTTATAAATCTCTGATGCAATGGGCCCCACCGCCATTGCAAATCGCAAATAGCAAATGCAATCTCTTTATTTGATCAATGGCACAACTCCAATGCGATGCGATCAATCGCAATCGCATTTCGGAGAAACAAGCGATATTCACTCATGATATTATAATCTCCAATGCGATGGGCCCCACTGTAATCACAATCGCAAAATCGGCTAACATCATTTGTAACTAATTTCTTTTGAAAAGAGCTAATCCGATATATATCATCACAATCGGAAATCCAAGAAAATCATGAAATCTTATTTGTTATCCCTTTTGAAAATTTCCAATGTGATTAATACTTAAGCTTGATATTTTACATTGTGCATATGCTATTTATTCATCGCAATCGCATGATTCAAAGGGAAAGTTTTATGTTTTCATTTCAAAAGCCATCGATATTCGATTGTACCTTTATTATTAATAGAAAATCAAACAAATAATAATTATTAATTCTATTTCAAATGCATTGAGTGTGAATTCTAAAGAGAGAATTTAATTTTAATACAAATATTAATAAATAGAAATCAATGAATAGATCTTTCATATAGATGTCTTCATTATTCTCTTTCTATCGCTTCTGAAATCTTTTCCTCCATTTCAGAACCAAAGAACACCCAACCCTTTCATTCGCCGAGAGAGGGAAACATTACCAGATGCCGAAATGTCAAAGAGATCCAGGAAAGCAAAAGATGTTGTCGCTGCAAAAGCCCCTATTTTCACCATGGTACCTAAAGAGAAACCCGCTAAAATTAAGTTGGTTACAAACACGTCGTGCCACGTTCTTGGAAAAATATCTTGGGAAGAAGTATATAACCTCATTGAAAGGGAAAAGCCAAAGGTCATTGTGGCGAAGGCAATAGTTCTTGACGAGTATGATTCAGAGTCTGATTCAGAAAATTATCTTCAAGCACTTGCGAATTCGTTCCTGCACCAAATTGTAGCTCGGGCAAACATTTTCCCATACTATGATGTGATTTGGTGGGTGATTGACAATGTGGCCATCCAGAACAAGACATTTGTTTCAGCTTCTGGAGAAAAATTTGGGTCATTTAAAGCAGAGGACATTAAAGCAATGTATCACCTTCTGGACCCGTATAAAATCTACAACAAATCCTTCATCAAGGAATTTGCTGCAAATAATGAAAATCAGTCGGAGCCGATTAGAGAATGGAGAAGGGCTCTCAAAAAGTACAAAAATGAGGCATCAGGTATGTACTCAGTGGAATCCCTTTCACCTCCATACTGTTATGCCGTAGCAATGATGTGCAGATTATTAGGCAATGAGAATTCAGCTAGGTTATCTATACAAATGGTACCTTTAATCCATTCTTCTGTAAATTCTGAAATAATGGACTGGGCTGTCAATCTTTCTGATAAGATATCCAATAGGATTCTTGAGTATAGGAAGGACAAAAACACAGGAAATACTACACCTTTTTACTTTTGTGCCTATATTCTAGACGCCTTATGCTTCAATTCTGAATTTCCCATGTTAGGGTGGAAAGGACCACTAAATACCCTGCTCCTATTCATGTATATCACAAATTATTGTTGAAAGTTCATTTCAAAAACCATGTTTGTTGAAAGTTCATGGTTTCCTTATCCCTGTTTTTCAAACCATTTTCAACCGATTTCGTTCTAGACTTTCTAAAAAGGCTAAAGTTGATTTATCCTCGAATGGGGATTGGTTCAGAGAAGAAAGATTCACGTATATCAGAGTTTTCGGGAGTATTTTAGAACCCCACATTCTTCCTCTGTATGTTCCAGATAAACCATTAGCTCAGGAAATTTCATATCAGCTAACAGTAGAAGGCATGTCCACGTATTTGAAGAATAACAAGAAGCTAATGGGGCCTACTTTTCCTTTTAAATGTGGAGATTATACTCTCAATAATTGTGTTCGTGCTGAGAAAGAAGTTAGCAAGATAACCAATCTCAAGCTTTCAACAGTCCTGGGAAGACAATATGACCCGAAGAAGGTGGCTTTCGATTTTACCACTTCAGTTTCAATTGCTCAATTTGAACACAAACCAGATGAGTTTGATGATTTGTTTGTTTCTGTAGATATTTTTTCACAAGTTTATAATTTGGCCAAGTCCAAATTGCAGACTGAAGAGATGAATAATTTTATGTTATTTAGAAGCCATAGATTACTCAAAGCTCCTCTGGATCAATTAATAATTCCTATGCAAGAGGCTGAGTCACAACAAAAAGAAAAAGAGGATACATTTGGCAAAGCAGTAACAAAAACATCTACCAGCAAGGTCATTATACAGACACAGAAATAAGTAACAAGAACTAATCCTATTATGTAGAAAGAAGACATTAGCAACAAAGCTCATACTGAGAAGAAAGAAACAACTACTAAACTTGATGTACATACTGATTAGTAGTTTACAACTCATACAGAAAAGAAAAGCACAAGTGCTGACACCAATGTGAATACTGAAAAGGAGGACATAGGCAATGAAGCTATTGTACAAGAAATAATAGGAGACATGAACAATAATCCAAATTTACAACTTGGAAGAAAGAAAACTACTGATAAAGTAGTAGAATCTACTGAACTTATTGTTTCTTCCCATTTTTTGAACCAATATAATCAATTTTCCCAACAAATAGGATTACAAAATAATCCCCAAGTTAAATATCTGGAAGATCAGGATATGGAAGTCATGCCCAAAAATCCTACAGGTGAAATTATATTGAAAGTAGAGGAAATTCCTCCTCTAGACATATTCTACAGCCCCAAACATAGGGTTGTTGTGAGAAAGCAGAGGAAGAGGAGAAGAACTGATCAAGATGCACTTTCAACATCACAAGTGGAGTTTATGAATATTGTTTATATAGATGCTGAGGTGAATCCGTCAGATGATCTCACCAATTATCTCAATACGCAGGTGCCTATAGTGCTACAACTATAGACAAAGCTTCAGAAGTCTCCCAGTTGATGAAACAAAAAGACTTACAGATAATTATGTTGGAAGAACATGACATAGAGCAACAGAAAAAGCTTGTTAAGCTAGAAAAACAATTGCAAGATCAGGAGCTCAGATCTAAACAGCTAGAAGAGTAGCTTAGCATTGAAAAGAAGAATATTGATGAACAAACCTTGAACACACAACAACAGTTGATTCAAGAGGTATAAAAGCTACAAAATCTTCTGCAAAGTGACAAAAATACAAATATTGAACAAGAGAAAATATTCCAATCAGCATTGGACAAGTTCAAGGATTATCCTAAATTAGAGAAATTAAAAAATGAAGCCCTTGAAACAAACAAACTTCTATCTCAGCAGTTGAATGAGTTTTGTCTAAAATTGACACAAGTTGAGCCTTTGTACGAAATAACATCATCTTTAATAGATGAAGCAGTCACTCTCACACAAGAAATTGATGATGCTGATGATAAAATTTCTGAGCTCCTTTCATGGCAAGAGACAGAGCAGGGAAGAAAAGCTAGTCTTCCTAGAATTGAGGAGAGACACAAGGGAATGTTATTTGCGGAATGGGAACAAAAGTTGATGAAACCAGAAAGAGCCATATCAAGAGCTAAAAATATGATGAATAATATTATGCAACTGGTTAATGATAACTTGTATGCCACTAATTTGATCTCAGATTGTACCCCAGGAAAATTACCAAAAGTAAAAGAAGCTAATTCCAGGTGGAAAGAAGAGATAATCAATAAGAATCAACAGATTAGCAAACTTCAAGGAATTTCATGGGATATTATGTGGACTTATCTAATCAAGCCACACAGCCAACAGATGGCCATAAAATTCCTTTCGAATTCTATTCATTGTATCATTCATGAATTCTCTGATACTACGTATACTGGAAAACTACATTCAAGGCTAAGTCATCCAACAAAAGTGAAAGATATGCTCAAAATCTACCATCTAGGCACATTAAACACAAGAGACAATTAATGAATTGGTTTCATTTCAATATCGAAATTATGTTTCTAGATTTCTGATTAGATAGATTGTGGGAATAGTTTTATTTATTTTATTTTATTAAGTATCTATTTAAACCCCTTTCATGCATTTAGAAGGGGGTCCTGAATTTGTAATATTTTGACTTGGAGATTACATTTCTATACTTCATTGATTCTTATATTTTTATAAAGGATCACATCTGGTGGTTTTATGTGAAATTTCCTTTAACAATTCCATTTATGTATCTTGGAGTCCGTTTTACATTGAATTTGCTGGATTTGGATATCAAATTGCATCAGAAAATTATCAAGATGGATATGGTATTTCTATCTATTCATTGTTATTTTTCTTATGTTATGAGATATTCTCTTTAGAAATTTCTATCATTTATATGTACTCATTTTATAATATTTCTTTATACATATCATTTCTGAGTGTGTAGAAATATTTCATCTTTCATAAGTGTATGTAAATGGTATACTAAATGATGAATACAATGTGTTATTATAACTCTATTTAATTTCTTAAACAGAGTTATCTTTATTTGTTACTGCATATTTCAATTAAGCTGTAATACATTTTCATGGTTATTGGTTTAGTTGAAATAATTTTAAAGTTGTACTCATATTTGATACCCGGGTTTAATTCTAGATTTATTTATAAGTTATATATTAGATTAGATAGTTTATTTCATTCATTTAGTCCCATTTTCCATTCATCCAATCATTCCATCACCAACCCTTTTAAGTTATTAGGAAACTGGTCCTATCAATCCAGTCGGAGCCACCATACCAAATGGAAAAGGAGTTGTCCTAAGGTCCCGACCGGGTGGTTATCCCCCAATTTTTGAAGCAACGATTTTTGAGGCTTCAACATTTTTGGCGCTAGAAGGAGGGCATAAGATATGAATGGCAGATAAATCCAAATATACATGCCATTCTAAGAGTAACTCACCCTCATCACCTTCTTCAATTTCTTCGACATCTCAAATCACCAAAGAATAAATTGATAAGAGTATTCAAACACCCACTACCAAAGTCTCAATTCAATCAGATAATCCACCTCCTGAGTCTCCTGAAGTTGAATCTTTAGTTCATAAACTTCAAGGATTCTCATTTTCATTAGAAGAGTCTAAAATATCTAAAGGTAGTGTTACCTCACAATTTGTTTCTTCCAAACCTCTCACTAGGTCACAGAGTGAAAAACTTGGTATTCATCTAAATTAATTTCCTTTACCTAGTAGAGTTAAAACAAGAAGAACCCCATCAGAAACAGAGAGTGATATTAGTTCTTCATCACAAATTCAATCATCTATTTCCCAAGCCCCGGATCAGAAAAATTCAGTTGTCTCATCATCATCATCTTCTCAAACAACATCTGTCCAAACACTAATTATCTCTTCTAGTACTTCAACTATTACTACTCATACACCAGTTGTCACTTCTAGTTCTTTGATCATCATCACAAAAATGGAACAGAGACCATGGAATAGACCGTGAGCTATAAATGTGGTTGCACCTTTACATGATTTACCTGATCATCCTAAAAATTGGCTGCCAAAGTTTAGTCCAGATATTGGTATACAAGCGGAAGAACACATCAATAACTTTATGCTTGCTATAAATTTGAATGCAATAGAGCATAAAGATGTTGTATTTAGGTTATTCCGCTATACTTTGCAAGGGACAGCAGGATCGTGGTACTTTTCCTTACCTTCAGATTCTATTACAAGTTGGGATATGTTCGAAGAGAAATTTTTAACCAAATATGGAGATGATAAATCAATAGCTACCCTAATCAATGATCTCTCCAATTTAAAGACACAACCCAAAGAACCCATCAAAGATTTTAATTCTCAATTCAATAAAATCTTGAATAATATCCCTACAACATCTAAACCTAGTGAGCAGGTTAGAAGTGAATGGTATATTAATACTTTTCCTTCAAACATAGCAATTTTTGTAGATAGAGCTACAAAACCTACTTTAGTTGAGAATATGAAAGAAGCTATTTCATTTGAAAAACGAATGATTTCTCTAGATAAGAAAAATGTTATTGAGGAAAGAAAATCCAAGAAAGTCATATTTAAGGATGATTCAAAGAAGAAGACACCAAGAGATCCATATGACATGGAAGGCTTACTAAAATTTCTTAAAACCATGTCTAATGAGATGGTTGAGATTAAAAAGAAAGTAGCAGACACTTCTACAAAGAGACCATTCGGAAATTTCAAGAGAAATCAAGCTGAATCTAAACCTCCCAATTCAATCTCCAATGCAAAATCAGACGAGGAAGAAGAAGAAGATACTCCTGCAATATCAGATGAAGAAGAAGAAAGAGAAGAAATAGCTCAATTACATGGAATGTGGGATTTAATTCTCCCTAACTCGGACAGTGAAATGGAATAAGAAGCTATGCCTGTAAGTACAAGGAGAAAATCTACATTGGAACCTGTTCAATCTGTTTCTAAGAAGAAAGCTACAAATCCAAGTACCAAAGACAAATATCCTGCAAATAAATCTTCTCCCTTACCCACTCAGAATCAGCCATCATCTTCTAATCCTCCTACATCAAAATCTAAAACTTTGGTGGTATCAGATCCTATGGATTATAACATTGTTGAAGACATGAAAAATACTAGAGTGAACATTTCTTTACATGAACTCAGCAAACTTAAACATCAACAAAAGCTTCTATTAAAAGAATTAAATTCTACACCTATTACTCCTCTACCAAGTGGTGTAGTTGGAAAAGCAGCTAAAGGGATTGGTAAGCCACCAAACAAAGTAGATGCCATAGATACTTTTCTTATTGGAGAAAGATCAAATTCTTAGACACCTCCTTTTTGTTGACTTATGAAATCTAGAACAAGAATTTTCATAATTTTTTGATAGATTCCGGAGCATCCTCTAATATAATGCCTACTTCAGTCTGTGCGAAATTGAATATTGAACCACAAAATTCTGCAGTTCACATTGTACAATTGGATCGCTCTAAAGTTCAAGTTGTAGGAGAAATCAATTCAGTTACCATTAGATTAGCTTCCGATACTAGGATTGTTCAAAGAATTGATATTTTAATTACAAATATTCTTAAATTCTATGGATTAGTCTTAAGTAGGGATTGGTCTACAAAGCTTAATGGTTATATCGCAACTAATTATTCACATATGTGGCTTCCCTACGAAGGGAACCCAAATCAAATCAAAATTGAGCGCGAAAAACACATGACGCACACTGTAACTGAATTTGAACAACCAAATGAACCTGTGTCTTTCAACAAAAATATTATTGGAGGTTATTTTGCTGAGTCATTCCTTGGGAATTTTACTACACCACAATCACCCTTTTCTATAAATACTTTTGTTTCTCAAATTGAAAATTTTTCGCAATATGATTCTTCTAGAATTGTTAATGTTTCTGATACATCTGTAGATAAACATGTAGATAAGTCTTTATTTTGGTCATTATATTTTGATGGATCAAAATCTAGTGATGGAGCAGGAGCAGAATACATCCTAATTGATCCATAAGGAGAGAAAACCATGCTATCATGTAGACTATAATTTGAATGCACAAATAATACTGCAGAATATGAAGCCTTGATTCAAGGGCTTTATAAAGCTATAGGGTTAAATGTAAAATACTTGAAAGTATATGGTGATTCCAAAATTGTCATAAGAAAAGTAAGGAATACCATCCATTTTCTTTTAGGACATCTCAAAAATTATCAAACCCTAGTACAAGACCTTACCACTCAATTTCTAGCATTTAATATCTCTTCTATTCCTAGAAATCAAAACACATTAGCTGATTTGTTGGCTAATGTTGAATCCAAACTCCTCCCTGCTGAAGATTGCAGTCCTGATAGATTTTCAATAGAATTTATTTTTCACCCATTTGTTCCCTATAATATCACGAACTGGAGAGTATTCTACCACGATGAGGACATATTGAATTTCTTGACTTCGGAGAAATTATATGATGAACAAATTATTGATGAAGACGATCATGATCTGCAAATTATTTCAAAAAGTAATGAAAATCCTATTCCTAAACCTGTTGTTAAACTGGAGGATCTATATGATATTAAAGACAAATTCAAGAAAGTTACTAATGCTAAACTTCAAAGTTCAACTTTGAAGTTTGAATTAGTAAATCTTGGCTCTGACTCTAAACCTCAAAACGTTAATCTAGGACTCAATTTAACTCCAGAGGAAAGATCTGCTTTCATTAAACTTCTGAATAGGTATAAAAATGTTTTTTCTTGGAATTATGAAGACTTAAAAACTTATGATACTTTAGTTATTAAACACACAATTCCAATGTTGTCTGATGTTAAGCTTGTTCAACAGAAGTTAAAAAAGATTCATCCAAATCTTGAAAGTCAAATCAAAACAGAACTCAACAAACTTTTGAAATCCAAAATCATTTTTCCTGTAAGGCATTCTAATTGGGTTTCCAACATGGTACCTGTCAGGAAGAAGAATGATGATATTAGAATCTGTATTGATTTCAGAAATTTAAACAAGGCATGTTAAAAAGATAATTTTCCATTGCCAACTATGGAGAAAATACTCAAAAAGGTAGCTGGTTCTGAACTCATGTCTTTCCTTGATGGATTTTCAGGCTATAATCAAATTTTAGTACATCCATATGATAGGTTGAAAACCACTTTCAGAACCAAATGGGGAACCTATGCTTATCATAAAATGCCTTTTGGTTTAGTAAATGTAGGAGCTACTTTCCAAAGAGCCATGTATATAGCATTCAAGGGTCTGATGACATAATAGTATATTTAAAGAAGAGATCCAATCATCTACATGATCTAAATCAAATATTTGAAAGATGTAGAAGGTTTGGAATTTCTTTAAACCCAAAGAAATCATTCTTTTCTCTTAATGAAGGAAAACTCTTAGGGTTTGTTATGTCAAAAGATGGTATATATATCGATCCTGAAAGAGTTAAAGAAATTTATGATATTTCTTTACCTCATAACAAAAAATCCATGCAATCATTTTTAGGGCAGATTAATTTTGTAAAAAGATTCATTCCCGATTTTTCTCAGATTGTTTTACCTATGTAGAATATGATTAAGAAAAATTCAGTATTCAAATGGGGGTATAAAGAGAAATAAGCCTTTGATGCAATCAAACAGGTAATCATTAATGCACCTGCATTGAATACTCCTGATTTTTCTAAATATTTTATTCTGTATACTTTGGCCACCGAAACATCCTATGCTATTGTTTTAACATAGCTCAATGATCAACAAATAGAAGCACCAATTTATTTCTTCAGCTTGAATCTGCAAGGAGCTGAGCTGAATTATTCCGATGTAGAAAAACAAGCACTTGCTGTGTTTAATTCAATCAAACATTTTAGACCTTTTCTCGTAAAAACACATACAAAAATTATTGTCCCATTCTCCACAGTGAGGCAATTATTAATTCAAAAGGAAGTAGGAGAAAATAGGGCTAATTGGGTGACAGCTTTGCAAGAATATGATATTGATATTAATCCAGCCAAGATTTTTAGAGGTCAAGGTTTTTGCATATTATTAGTAGGATCCCATAACATACCAGAAAATCAAGATCCAGATAATGTTGTTCAAGTAAGTTAGATAAGTGTTACTGATTTTGAATCTCAGTATGCTGATTTGATCTTTTACTTGAAAAATGAGTATGCTCCTTCTAATCTTAGCTATAAGAATAAACATGCTTTAAGATTGAAGGCTACTAAATATGAAATCATTGATGTTGTGTTATTTATAAAGAATTATGATTCAATCCTATTAATATGTCTTGAAAATACTGAAGCAAAAAAGGTGTTCTAGGAATTACATGATGGACTAGTAGGAGGTCATTTTGGAGGTGATACCACAGCTCACAAAATCATCCATGCTGGATATTATTGGCCTACCATTTTCAAAGATACACGTGATTATGTGAGGAAGTGAAAAATTTATCGAACTGCTAGTGGAAGACAAAGGAAGCCGGCTTTTCCTTTGCAACCAGTAAACATTGAGCAACCATTTGAGAAATGGGGGCTTGACATCATTGGTGAGATAGTACCTCACTCTTCCAAACAGCACAAATACATCCTCACAGCAACATATAACTTCACAAAGTGGGTAGAAGCAATTCCTCTAAAGGTAGCCAATTTTGATGCAATTATTCATTTCATCAATCAATTCATCATTACCAGGTTTGGTGTACCTAACGCTCTTGTCTTCAACAATGCATCTTATTTTTCTGGAAATAGTATAATGGAATTTGAAATCAAAAGAGGTTTTAAATTTAAATATTCAGCAAATTATTATCCACAAGGTAATGGTTTAGCTGAATCTACTAACAAAAATCTCATCAAAATCATTAAAAGCACCATTGATCAAAATAAAAATGGCACAAGTCTTTAATTTTTGCACTATGGGATGATCGTATTACTCTGAAAGCTTCAATAGGAGCTTCACCTTTCAATTTAGTTTATGGAAAAGAAGTTGTGATACCATCAGATCTAGCTCTCCCATCATTAGCTCTAGTGCAATTTATTGAACAAAATCCTTCCTCATCTATTCAGTTGAGATTTGATCAAATCCTTAAATTAGAAGAATATAGAGAGAAATAAAAAAGTATTCATGAAAAACATCAACAGCTTGTAAAATCTTCTTTTGATTCAAGTTCCACCAACCCAAAAAATTTGTCAATTGGTGATCTTGTTTTGAAATGGGATAAAGCACATGAAGAAAAAGGTAAGCATACCAAATTTTAGAAAATGTGGCTTGGACCATTTCAGATTGCTGAAAACATAGGCTCATATAAATTCATACTCCAAGATTTAACAGGAAAGAGAGAATCTCTTCCTGTAAATGGGCTTGTCTTAAAGAAATTCTTTCATAAGGAGGTAACCCCTTCTTACTTGTACATATTCCTTTCTACAATTTTTGTTTGTTTTGTAAATAAAGGTTGTTAATAGTCTCTAATTGACTTTTTACTATTAGAAAATGTCTTAGGAAGAATATTATAAATACTTATTTTGTGTAAATAAGAATTTTTAGGGAAATGATTACAGTTTTGGATAGTTTAAAATAAAATGTTAAACTTTGAAAATTTGTTCAAAACATTTGCATGATCTTTTGAAACCTTGAGGAAAATGTAAATCATTATAAGTTTATTGAGCAGAGAAAGGTTATCTTTAAAAAGTAAAGACTTTTTCAAGATTTGGCACTAAAAAAAAACTATGAAAATTTTCATCCATTGATTCTTAAGGATAAACCTATTTCACCCCATCCATTTAGGTTGTGATTTTTTAGAATGTAATTCTAAGAAATTATATGGAAAAATTTAAGAGATAAGAGGTCTCATCACGAGCCTGCTTACCATGATCATAAGAGTTAATAAAACTGACATTACCAACAATGCATACCAAAACAGGGTAATGGCTTATAAAAGTAAGACAAGGGATCTCATCACGAGCCAGCTTGTTCAATTTAATTACAACTAGTGAATGACATTGTTACTAACTGGCTACCAAACCAAAACAATGGCTCTTAAACTAAAAAATAAATAAAAGACAAAAAACATGAGATAATATGTCTTATGAATTTATTTTTAAAGAGTCATAATCTTAGTTGGATGGGACAATGAAATGGTTAATGGTTAAAAGGTAACCCTTTCGAGAGTATAAACGTTTGTAGGTAGCAGTGGCAATGCCTATGACAATAGAGTATATTACAAAATCTAAACTTGGGAAGGCCCCTTACTTCATTATTATCAACCAATCAAAGCTTGAGAAAAATAGAAAATGTTTTTATCTTTGAGGAATTAGAAATAAATTGTAAGTGATTTTTTATTCTTTTTCAGAGTTAGATTTTATTTAAATTTTCTCTAAGATAGTTTTCATTATCTTTAAAAAATTTTACTTACTAGAAATATAGTATTCATTTTATTTTTTCAAAGATAACTGTTTCTTCCGAAATTTTGTGTATTTTGGTGATTCACTTAGAGAAAAGAGTGCTTCTAGGTTTTCTGCATCAATGCCCTTAGATGCCGTCCTATTTCTTCTATTCTCGTCCGGCCCTGCAGCAACTTTTACCCCGGTGCCTTCGCTCCCACGGAAGCTCTCCTTGCAGATCCGATACTGGCTTATTGGCTTTCAATCAGGTTCACACAGCACTGCCAAGTTTTCGACCATCCTGGCCACTGACTCACAAGCTCTGCGTAGGATTTGGCAAGAGGGGACTCTTTGGATCACTAACTCCCTACTTTTGTTACACAGCGTGGTGGCTCGGCTGAGCTACCTGGCTGCCTCCTACTTGACCGTCGACACTATGCCCTCCATAGTTTATTTTGCAGGGTTCTTCTCGATGCTGGCCCCTGATGTGGCATCCAAAGGCAGGGTTTATCCGACTCAAGTCAAGGGTTGGTTCTGTAGCCCTACGGATCCTCTAGAATAGATCCAGCCCTCTCCAATAATAGCTTGGGTCCTCATCAAATCCAATCCAAATTTTTTCAAATAGAGGTCTCTCTTCCAACGAGAAAAACCTTGCTCCTTTGGGTACAGTCTTCTTTTATGGGGCTTCTCCTCTCTAAGGCCCTCGAACAGAAACTGAGGATCCCTTCCTCTTGGTTCAGGCTCCTTTATGCTGGTATGCATCTTGTTGATAATCTACCTCTATCTTTTTACAATATAGAAAGGAATGCCACAGTGATTCTATCTTATCAACTAAGGGGAGGTGCAGCAGGGAAGTCCTCTGGTCCCAAGGGCTTTCCCTACAAGGAGGTTGTCAAGGCTCCCACTTCTTCTCCCTCTACCCCTACCCCGGAGGCTCCCAAGCCTTTCCTAGTAGATAAATTGGAAGAAGTTCCTTCAGTAAAAATAACCCACCCAGATTTGGCTGGGGTGCACCAATTCTATGAGGAAAATTCCCTCATCTACAGATTTAATGGTCTCTGGCTGCAATCAGAAGATCTCTACAACTAGGTTCACTCCACTTATACCAAGCACTGCAAGATCATTTTGTGCTCCAAGGGTTTTTTCATTGTCATTCTAGCTGATAGCAAGGATTGTCAAACTGCCCTCACAGGTGGTCCTTGGTTCTGAGGTAAGGCCGGGCTTTTCTTAACCCCCTGGTTTCGAGACTTTGATCCCTCCACGGCAGTCATTACCAAACTCCCGATCTAGGTTTGGCTTCCCAACCTGCCTGCTCACCTTTGGCATTGTGCGGTATTCAAAGCTATTGGGAATACTCTAGGGAATTTCCTTGCCACAGATCCGTCAAGAGGCCTGAAGGGTATCTACACCTACGAGAGAATATGTGCAGAAATTGATATCAACAAAGGACTTTTGGACCATATCATTCTCAAAGTTGGGGATTTCTCTTGGCCGCAGCCTCTTGAATATGAGAACACAGCTTTTTGCTGTCGGCACTATCATCAGACTGGGCATCTCTAAAACTCATGTGCTCAATTTATACCGAGTCGGAAATATGGTAAACGCAAACCAAAAAATAAAAGTTGGAAACCTTTTGACCCCCCCCCCCCTTGGAGGATTTTGACTCCAGAAGCTCAGAAGAAGAAGGAAGTGATTCAGATGAAGAAATTGCAACTCAACAACAACCTTCTCCCTCCGATGTCCCCGAGAGGCCCCCTGTCTCCTTGAATTTGTTCGAAAATGCCCGGCAGCTCCTCCTGGGAGCCGTAGTGATCTGCAAGTGGTATCCATCCCCCTAGGCCCCGATGGCTGGGTCAAATTGGTCAACAAGAAAGGGAAGAAATTTCGCATTGCGCACTCAGCCCCTTCTGGTTAGGATTTTAGTCTTTCCTCCTGGTTAATCTTGTTTCTCTTTTTTTGCTTCATGTAGCCTTTTCTGCTACTACTGCGAGCCCATGGGCAGTTTTCATGTCTCCATCTATCTATGTTGGCTACTCAAGTCAAGTCTATCTAAGTTGGTTACTCTTGTTATGTATGGGGATCACGGTTTTCCGGTGATCTTCCACGAGCATAACCCTTTGTAATTTATGTACATTTGATGCTTTTAATACAACTGCTGAATTACACAAAAAAAAAAAGATATTGTTTCTTCCAATGAATAGCTAATTTCTGTACTGTACAACAACCCTCCCCATTTCTAAATTTTTAGAATAAATTTCATATAGAAATAGGTCCCCTTTTTTCTATTTAGATAGGAATAAAGACTTAGAGGAAATATGATCATTTTGAATAAAAATAGAGGTTCATTGTTAAAATAGCATATATTGCATAGCATGTGTTTATAAACAAATGCAACATTGAAATAATTTCTGATCCGATGGAATATAAAGACTTTATCACATAACAGTATTTAAATGGAAAAAGTCCGACGTACAGTAATTGTAATCGGAAATCAGAGATATCTTAAGTTTTATATTTGTTTTTCAAAAACTCCGATGTGATTGAACCAATCACAATCTCAAATCGCAAAGGTTTTAAACTTTCATATTTGTTTTGATGCGATTGATCGCAATCATTAATATAGAATGCACTTGTTTTATAAATCTCCAATGCGATGGGCCCCACTGCCATCGCAAATCACAAATCGCAAATCACAAATGCAATCTCTTTATTTTATCAATGGCACAACTCCGATGCGATACGATCAATCACAATCAAATTTCGGAGAAACAAGCGATATTCACTCATGATATTATAATCTTCGATGCGATGGACCCCACTGTAATCGCAATCGTAAAATCGGCTAACATCGTTTATAACTCATTTCTTTTGAAAAGAGCCGATGCGATATATATCATCGCAATTGGAAATCGAAGAAAATCACGAAATATTATTTGTTATCCCTTTTGAAAATTTCTGATGCGATTAATACTTAAGCTTCATATTTTACATTGCGCATATGCTATTTATTCATCGCAATCGCATGATTCAAAGGAAAAGTTTTATGTTTTCATTTCAAAAGCCGTCGATATGCGATTGTACCTTTATTATTAATAGAAAATCAAACAAATAATGATTATTAATTCTATTTCAAATGCATTGACTGTGACTTCTAAAGAGAGCATTTAGGTTTAATATGGAAATTAATAAATAGAAATCAATGAATAGATCTTTCATATAGGTGTATTCATTATTCTCTTTATATCGCTTCTGAAAGCTTTTCCTCCATTGAAGAACCAAAGAACACCCAACCCTTTCATTCACAGAGCGAGGGAAACGCTACCAGATACCGAAATATCAAAGAGATACAGGAAAGAAAAAGTTGTTGTCGCTACAAAAGCCCCTTTTTCACCATGGTACCTAAAGAGAAACCAAATAAAATTAAGCTGGTCATAGACACGTCATGCCAAGTTCTTGGAAAACTATCTTGGGAAGAAGTATATAACCTCATTGAAAGGGAAAATCCTAAGGTCACTGTGGTGAAGGAAACAATTCTTGACGAGGATGATTCAAAGTATGATTTAGAAAATTATCTTCAAGCACTTGCAAATTCGTTCCTACACCGAATTTTTTCTCGGGAAAACATTTTACCATACTAGATGTGATTCGATGGGTGATTGAAAATGTGGCCATCCAGAATAGGACATTTGTTTCAGCTTCTGGAGCAACATTCGGGTCATTTAAAGAAGAGGACATTAAAGCAATGTATCACCTTCTGGACCCACAAAAAATCTACAACAAATCCTTCATCAAGGAATTTGCTGCAAGTAATGAAAATTAGTCGGAGCCGATTATAGAATGGAGAAGGGCTCCCTAAAAGCACAAAAACAAGGAATCAGGTATGTACTCAGTGGAATCCCTTTCGCTTCCATACTGTTATGCCACAGCAATGATGTGCAGATTATTCGAAAATGACAATTCAGCTAGGTTCTCTATAGAAATGGCACCTTTAATCCATTCTGCTGTAAATTCCAAAATAATGGACTAGGCTATCATTCTTTCTGATAAGATAGCCAATAGGATTATTGAGTATAGGAAGGACAAAAACACAGGAAATACTACTCCTTTTTACTTTTGTGCCTATATTCTAGATGCCTTATGCTTCAATTATGAATTTCCCATGTTAGGATGGAAATGGACCCTTAAAGACCCTGCTCCTATTCATATATATCACAAATTCTTGTGGAAAGTTCATTTCAAAAACCATGTTTATAGAATCTGTCACAGTTTCCTTATCCCCATTTTTCAAACCATTTTCAACTAATTCCCTCCTAGACTTTCTAAAAAGGCTAAAGTTGATTTATCCTCAAATGGGGATTGGTTCAAAGAAGAAGGATTCACGTATATCAGAGTTTTTGGGAGTATTGTAGAACCCCACATTCTTCCTCTATATGTTCCAGATAAACTGTTAGCACATGAAATTTCATATTAGCTAATAGTAGAAGGCATGTCCAGGTCTTTGAAGAATAACAAGAAGCTAATGTGGCCTACTTTTCCTTTTAAATGTGAAGATTATACTCTCAATAATTTTGTTCATGTTGAGAAAGAAGTTAGCAAGATAACCAATCTCAAGATTTCAATAGTCCCAAGAAGACAATATGACCCAAATAAGGTGGCTTTCGATTTTACCACTTCAGTTTCAATTGCTCAATTTGAACACGAACCAGATGAGTTCGATGATTTATTTGTTTCTGTAGATAATTTTTCACAAGTTTATAATTTGGCCAAGTCCAAATTCTAGACTGAAGATATGAATAATTTTATGTTATTTAGAAGCCAGAGATTACTCAAATCTCCTCTGGATCAATTAAGAATTCCTATGCAAGAGGCTGTGTCACAAAAGAAAGAAAAAGAGGATACATCTGGCAAAGCAGTAACAGAAACTTCTACTAGCAAGTTCATTATACAGACACAGAAATAAGTAACAGGAAGTAATCATGTTATGCAAAAAGAAGACATTAGCAGAAGAGATGATAATGAGAAGAAAGAAACAGCTGCTAAAATTGATGTACATATTGATCAGCAGTCTACAACTCATACAGAAAAGAAAATCACAGGTGCTAACACCAATGTGAATACTGAAAAGGAGGACATAGGCAATGAAGCTATTACACAAGCAATAATAGGAGATATGAACAATAATCCAGATTTACAACTCGGAAGAGAGAAAACTACTGATAAAGTAGTAGAATCTGCTGAACTTATTGTTTCTTCCCATTTTTTGAGCTAATATAATCAATTTTCCCAACAAATAGGATTACAAAATAATCCCCAATTTAAAGATCTAGAAGATCAGGATATGGAAGTCATTCTCAAAAATCCTACTGGTGAAATTATGTTGAAAGTAGAGGAAATTCCTCCTCTAGACATATTCTATAGTCCCAAACATAGGGTTGTTGTGAGAAATTAGAGGAAGAGGAGAAGAAATGATCAGGATGCACTTTCAACATCACAGGTGGAGTTTATGAATATTGTTTATACAGATGCTGAGGTGAATCTGTCAGAGTATCTCACCAAATTATCTCAATACGCAGGTGCCTGTAGTGCTACAACTATAGACAAAGCTTCTGAAGTCTCTCAATTGATGAAACAAAAAGACTTACAGATAGCTATCTTGGAAGAATAGGCCATAGAGCATCATCAAAAGCTTGTTAAGCTAGAAAAACAATTGCAAGATTAGGAGCTCAGATCTAAACAGCCAGAAGAGCAGCTTAGCATTGAAAAGAAGAAGATTGATGAACAAGCCTTGAACACACAGCAATAGTTGAGTCAAGAGGTAGAAAAACTACAAAATCTTCTGCAAAGTGACAAAAATACAAAGATTGAACAAGAGAAAATTTTCCGATCAGCATTGGACAAGTTCAAGGATTATCCTAAATTAGAGCAATTCAAAAATGAAGCCCTTGAAACAAATAAATTGCTATCTCAGCAGTTGAATGAGTTTTGTTTGAAATTGACATAAGATGAGCCTTTGTGCAAAATAACATCATCTTTAATAGATGAAGTAGTCACTATCACGCAAGAAATTGATGATGCTGCTGATAAAATTTCTGAGTTCCTTTCATGGCAGGATACAGAGCAGGGAAGAAAAGCTAGTCTTCCTAGAATTGAGGAGAGACACAAGGAAATTTTATTTGCAGGATGGGAAAAGTAGTTGAAGAAATAAAAAAGAGCCATATCAAGAGCTAAAAATATGATGAATAATATTAGTGGCTTGTATGCCACTAATTTGATCTTAGATTGTACCCCAGGAAAATTACCGAAAGTAAAAGAAGCTGATTCCAGGTGGAAGGAAGAGATAATCAATAAGAATCAAAAGATTATCAAACTTCAAGGAATTTCATGGGATATTATGTGGACTTATCTAATCAAGCCACACAGCCAAAAAATGGCCATCAAATTCCTTTCGAATGTTATTCATTGTATCATTCCTGAATTCTCTGATGCTACGTATACTGTGCAGCTACATTCAAGGCTAAGTCATCCAATAGAAGTGAAAGATATGCTCAAAATCTACCATTTGGGCACATTAAACACAGGAGACAATCAATGAATCGATTTCACTTGAAGATCGCAATTATGTTTCTAGATTTCCGATTAGATAGATTGTAGGAATGGTTTTAGTTACTTTGTTTTACTAAGTATCTATTTAAACCCCTTTCATGCATTTAGAAAGGGGTCCTGAATTTGTAATATTTTGACTTGGAGATTACATTTCTGTACTCCATTGATTCTTATATTTTTATAAAGGATCACATCTGGTGGTTCTATGCAAAATTTCCTTTAAGAATTGCATTTATGTATCTTGGAGTCTGTTTTGCATTGAAGTTGTTGGATTTGGATATCTAATTGCATCGGAAAAGTATCAAGATGGATATGGTATTTCTATATATTAACTGTTAATTTTCTTATGTTATGAGATATTCTCTTTAGAAATTGTTATCATTTATATGTACTCATTTTATAATATTTCTTTATACATATCATTTCTGAGTGTGTAGAAATATTTCATCTTTCATAAGTGTATGTAAATGGTATACTAAATGATGAATACAATGTGCTATTATAACTTTGTTTAATTTCTTAAACAGAGTTATCTTTATTTGTTACTTCATATTTCAACTAAGCTATAATACATTTTCATTTTTATTGGTTTAGTTAAAACAATTTTAAAGTTGTATTCATATTTGATACCCGGGTTTAATTCTAGATTTATTTATAATTTATAGATTAGATTAGATAGTTTATTTCGGTCATTTAGTCCAATTTTCCATTCATCCAATCATTCTATCACCAACCCTTTTAATTTATTAGGAAACTGGTCCTATCAATCCAGTTGGAGCCACCATACCAAATGGAAAAACGAGTTTTCCTAAGGTCCCGACCGGGTGGTTATCCCCTAATGTTTGAAGCAGCGATTTTCGAGGCTTCAACAGGAATTTGATGAAATGGAAAAAATATTCATCTTCCTAAAGACTCAACTAGAAGAGGAAAAATGGATAGAAGTAGCGAGAAAAATAAAAGGAGGAAACTATGAGAAGGTAGAAGTTGAAATCATTTCTTTATGAAAGGAACTAGAGAAAACAATTGATTAGTTGAATAAAAGCTGTTAGTCATCAGTATTTTTCATTATCTATAGATGACAAAATATTGGTTCTAGATTTCTAAAAAAAAAATTCTTTAAACATTGTGAGTTTTAGAAATCTCACTACCTTCATTATCCTTATGGAATTTTTTTTCACTATTTCATTGATTTTCCATTCCATGGTCACCTTATCACTCCTTTAAACTCTTCCTAAGCTTATACCTATCATTTTCAGTCTCTTTCCCTGCCTGTAACTTCATTGGCTCTATTTTTCCCTTGCCCATAAGTCCATTTTCCATCTAGGGTTTCCCATAGCCAACTCATTCCCATGATCCCCAAGCTCCTCAAGTATTGATGGTCTCAAAACTATTTCTGAAGGCTCTTTAGATAAATCAAGTACATTGGATTTTGGATCTTCAATACAACACTTTGACAAATAATCTAATTTTCACTTGAAGACTCCAAGCCAATTTTCAGTCAAATACTAGGTCAAAGAACCCCCCATTAGGTCAATTAGGGTTTCATATGTTCCAAGGTCATAATTTACAAAGAAGACTACCATCCAGTTTCAGAGTCTGCAAATGAGGTAATGGACAAGCTTGACACTTTTGCAGAAATGTTGAAATTTCCATCAGCATAAGAATTGATAAGGGAGAAGGTCTGCTCCTAAGTCAATACAAATCACAACAGAAGAAAGGGAAACACTTGTTCTTGTAGAGAATTAGGGTTTTTATCATGATTGGGCTAGCAGTGTGCCAAGCATGGATCAAATGCAGAAATTACCATGGAGGAGGCACATCAAAAATCAAACATAAAGAAAAGTATTTTAGAGATGATTGGTGAAATATGGTAGAAAGGTGAGGTAAACTGGGCATAAGTGAATGAACTTGAAAGGGCTATAGAGAACTTAGAAGACAACATTGATAATTGTCTTAAAGCAGTCCAGACACCTAGGGTTTTGGGAAAGTGGCCACATAAGGTAAAGGGTACGAGCTCAACTCCATGCTGCAAGCAAAGGAATGATTTTGAAGAAGACATTGTTTGATGATCACAAAGGTCTCAAGATCAGTTTTCCATACCTAAAGGAACAAAGGGAAAGGTCCAAATCACCATTTCAGGCACTTGCAAAGAAAAAGTGTGAAATTGTTAATGAGAAAAGGTGAAAATTTGAGTTAACTTTATGATGGAAACAATAGAGGATTTTGAAGCTACTTTTGTGTGTAAACATCACAAAAATCATCAAGATAAACATGTCAAGTCTTCAAGGAACAAAAGGAAGATCCACCTCAAGTGTTTCCAGTCACCTGCAAGCAGAAAGGCATAAAGAGTATCAGTGAAAGTGAAAAACAAGAGTTTTAGACATTTGAAAGTGGGTTGCAAAGATAAGTCAAATGCCACATACCTATATACCTCATTTAACACTTCAGACAAATTATTGTGCCCTTGCAAAGAATTAAAAATTTCAAAGGGAGATTTTTTTTTAGTTTTTCAGGTCAAAATTTGGCTAAGTGTTATGGCGTTGCACACCTAGAAAGTGGCGCTGCACCCCTAGCATATTTTCCCGTGTATTTTCTTAAGGCACCGCGTGCCTGGCAAGTCATTGCACCTTTGCCCGACTTGCCTGACAGGCCCACCAAAGAAAGCCTTCGGTGTTGTACCCTTGGTCTAGGCACTATGCGCTTGGCCAGGAGGACCCTACAAGAAAATTAACTCTCCAAATCACCTCCAGACCACTTCAAATCATCATCAAGGCTTCTCCAAGCACTAGCAAAGAATATAAATTAGAGCAAGGGTGGTTGCATTGGTTAAAATTTTTTCATCCATCAAGGCTTGACATAGCACTCAATCCCTTACATTAAAAATAGATTTACATTACATGCCCTCTTTCCTATCAGTTTTATACCAGTGCAAGGATTTTCAACATAGATTTTAAACAAGGAGCTAAGGTTGTCATTGGGTTTTGCTTCACACTAAGCCTAATATGCATATACCCTCATTTTCTCAGCTTCTCATCCTTACTCCTCCATCTCCTCCTGCTGATCATGTTTCTCCATCCACTCACATTCCCTCACCTCATGAATCATCCACCTCGCCGTCTACACACAATAGTTAACCTCAGGACGACCCTCCTTCATCACCCTCTCATAATGCATCAGACAATGAGGGAAATGACAATGAGCAATAAAATGTCAATGAGAGAGAGGGAAATAATGAATCAAGCAATGAAGAAGAAGGAAATGAGGCAAGTAGTGATGAGGCACAAATCAGTGGATCATATATGGGCAGTAAATCACATGTCAGTGAGGTAGATGCCAATGAGTATGAAAAGAATGAAGCACATAGAAATGATGATGATGGCAGCATGTCAAAGAGCCATGAAGAAAGCAGTAAGGCTGATAAAAATGAGGCATATGAAGAATATGGTGAGACCAAGGAGGCTAAATAAAAATATAACCTTGAAAACCTAGTTGATCTGTCTCCTACAAAGCCTCCCAAACATAATCAGCTGAACAAAATCCAACTTTGGGCACATTTTTGCACTTGTGAATTTTCGATTGTTTTGAAGGGCCAAAGGCGCAGCGCCACTGGCATTGCACTCTTTTTTGGAGCAATATTTTGAGGATTGGTTTAAATTTTTAGATTCATCAGGTAAAGGGCATCATGCACACAAAATTTCATATCATTTGGAGCATATTTGGTTTTCCAAAAGTGCCAAAAACACCCAAAAAAACCACCTTTCTATCCTATTTTCAGAGTTGGCGCTGTGCCCTGAGAAGTATTGAGATAATGCGTTTTTGGGCCGGAAAATGGACACCAAATTAAAAACTAAAGAAATTTTTGGAAAGTAGACTTGACAATCTTTCCAATAAGCTATCATGGAGCTCATTTGGACTTTGGGAAGGCCTTCAAAACTCAGCTGCAAGATGACCTATTTTTCCGGTGCAGGCGCTGCGCCCTTGCCTGCAAAGTCAACAAAAGACAAGAATTTATTGAAAAAGATATTTTTAAAGAATTTTGATTCAAATCGCTCCTATTTGTCTCAAAATTTATGTTAGGAGATATTTTTCATTTATTAGATTAGGATATTTGTGCCTTGGGCCTTGCATGGTCTCAAAGGACAAATTTGGCATTTATGAGTAGTTAATGATATTTTCAAACCCTAGTTAGGGTTTTGGTCCTCCTTGCTTGTTAAATACAACATTGAGGCCTCATTTTAGATGTAGGTTGGTTGTTATTTGATTGTGGATAAAAGCCTCATAGACTTTGAGTTGTGAGGAGTTTTTGGCTTTGGAGCATTGTGAAGATTTTGAACTTAATATCAATGAGACAAGCACTTTTCACGATTCATGAACATGGCTAATGGTGATGTATTTCTCATTTTGTACTTGTCATCTTCTGTTTAAAATATTGTTTCATCTTTCTCTTGCAATAAAATATACATTTTAGCTTAAGATATTGTGTCAAAAGCACCTTAATTCTGTCTGCTTCTCTTGCTCTCATGTTTTCTTCTGCTAGGTCAGTTTAGAGAATTCTTAGTTGCTCTCTAATCCCACTCAACTTGTTTATCTCAAGAATGATTTAATGGAGTCAGTGCCAAAGTAGTTTATGGTTAGCCCTGCCCTTTATGGCTTGCCCTGCCCTTTTGTCCATCTTGAATGGTTTCTTTGAAGTTCTTTGTAGTTTTATTAAGGAATTTAGGAGTTACCTACTCTTTGATCATTACTACTTGTTATCTTAAATGTCTTTTTTGCCTGAAGGTTAATTCACTAGAGACTTTACAATTTTACTGCTCTCTGGGGTTTGCTGGATTATTGTCTTGATGTTTACTTGCTAGGGTTTGGTCAAAGAAGTATGGTATTCCCTATCTTTGGTTATTTATTTATGCATAGTATTCTTAAAGACCTTTCTTGTTGTAGTATTTGTTAAAGGATTCTTAACTTCCGTTTGCACCTACTTTGTTCACAATTTAACGTTCACTTCACTCACCTAAGCCTTGAAGATCCATTTAGCTTTGTTATACTTTCCCTCCGAAGCATCCTTGACCCATTGTTGTACCTTTCAAGACCTTTTGCATTATCCATAGCCCAATGGTCTAAACCTCTCCTACTCTATATATTTTTCTTGACAACCTACCCAACCAACCAAACAAACAAACAAACCCTAATCCTTATAACTAGCCTAAAATCAAAACCCTAACAGCTATCAAGTTACATATTTTACACAAATATAGAGAGATTCCTCTCTGAGGCCAGGAAGGCTAGGTCCTAGGACTCCAATTATTGGTTTGATGTTACCCTTGTACATTTGGTCTCGCTAATATGACAAATTACAGGGACCTAACATATTGATGATCACAGTGGGACCTTCACAATCAATGACAATCTAAGTATTCCTTAGGACCTCATAAAACCAAAAAAACATCCTTATATTGGTATTTAGTTGTTGATGGTGGACAACAAGTACATCCTTAAACAGTAAGAATCCTCCACCCGGTGACTCCACTGGTCTTTAGTAGCCCTATTGACCCCACTAGTTCTCACAGATTCCCCTAGGAATGTAGTAATCAATCCTAATATTGTTGATGGTGGAAAAAAAGGTTGAAATCATCCACCTGGTGACTCCACAAGTCTCAATAGACCTAAATACTCCACTGGTAGAAGACTCTAGACTGGTTGAAAAGATGCAGTGAACCTTTTTGATTGATAGAAATGGATCCAAGGATACAACAGAGATATGCTCCAATGAATAGATATCACATCCCTAGATTCCCACACAAAATGCCTCAGATAAATTTGTTTTCAAACCTGCCTATGTTTCAAGATGAAAAATTTGATGACCCCTTGTTACATCTCATCAAATTTCATATACATGTATGGAAGTTAAAGGTTGAATGGCATGAGGACTACCTCATGAAAAAATTTATGGCAACATTAGAGGGTAAGGTAAGGGAATGGTATGAAGGCCTAGACCTTGGCACCTTGTTTTCTTTGAAGGATTTCCACAAGGTATTTTATGAACATTATAAAGAATATTTTCCATCTCTATCATTAGCTGAAAATTGTTGTGATAAATCTAAATATATCATATAATACCTTGCAAACATTGATGAAGATTTAGGAAATTGGCATCCTAAAGATCTATTAGAGGAAATTCATGCATTTCATACTCAAGATAACTATTATGACAGCCAATATGAGTTGGTTGAGGATGAAATCAATTAGGAAATAAAGGAAGATCCGCAGGATCTCTTTGAAGGCACAAGTGATGATTCACCATCTCTTCTAGGTGAGGCTCAAGAAGACATTTAGCCTCAGAATCAGCCTTCACAAGAGAAAGCGAACTATTGTAGTTCTATCCCAAGAAAGAGAAAAATGCCTCCTCTTTTAACTGAAGAGGAAATAAATCATATTCTAAACATGTAGCCAGCCTCTAAACCTTCATGTGAATAGAACATTTCTATTTATTCTCATGCTAATCCTAGCTAACACAGATCAAAAAATGGATTTGTAGATCAATTCAAGGAAAAAAAATATGATAATCCAATATGTTTGATTGGTGACATTACTTATATTGATGATTTTCCAAAATTTGATCAGTATGATGATCGTTATGTTCCCGAAACAGAAGATAATATTGTAGAGCAATCAGCAGTTGGTTTGTGGGAGGAAGTCCAGTGTCATCGACTTGAAAATAGTAATAAGCCAATACATATCAACTATGACATTGATGAGGAAAGTCTAGAAAATTTGGAAGTAAGTAAAGGATATTTGAGTCTTTGTTCTACTTCATTTCAGTCCATTAGAAATAACTTTCATGTGATTGGAAATCAGCAATCATTCAGTTTTGATGTTGAGGTTGGGGAAGATAATAAACTTCCTGAAAAAGTTGCTAATGAGAAGACTTTTCCTGAAATGAATGAGGAAATAATTTGCGACATAGAATTCTCCTTATCTCCATATTTGCAAGCACCAAGTTCCATTAATTTCAAATTGCAGATGAAGGCTTTGTAATTGATAAACACAAGAGAGTTGTTGTTTTGCATTCTCAAGAAGACGTATTGCCAAAGAGTACTCCTAATCATCAACATGATGGCCTTCACACATAATTCATCCCACTCAATCAGAACATTTCAGGTTTTCTAGAAAACAACATTGCAATATATGATGAGTCTGTCAGTATAGATGATCATGAGGAAGAGGTGGAGTTTATTTCCCAAAAGAATCCCAAGATTAGCCAAGTGGAGGAAGGAGTAGTTTGGGGTGAAGGTTATTCAAAACCTCAGATCTAGGTATTGTTTCAAGATCCCTTTGTTGATTTATTAGAGACATTTGAAGAGGGAGTAAAATATGTCAAAAGAAGTTTTATGCAAAGTTTAAAGAAAATTTTAGGCATTACTATTCAAATACAATTGAGGTGGGAGTGGCATTTTGATTTTTTTAGCACACTCAAAGAGCTGAAGCAAGATCACTCATGGAATCATCTACTTGATTGGTTATATTGGAAAAGGGAGTTCACCAAATGATTATATATCATATGTAAGTTAGATTAGGATAGATTAGGTATGAAAATAAGCTCATCACTATGAGCATCTTTCTAGCTTTAGTTTCAAATTGTTTTGGCAAAAAATGGAAGAAAAATGAAAAACACAAAAATAGAGAAAAGAAGAAAAAGAGGCTAGGAAAAAAAAATGAAAAAAGAGAAGAGATACAGCCCCATACCAAAAGGAATATGTCTAAAAGTGTGAAATTCTAAATTCCACTACTTGAGAAAGAAAAGTCTTGTTCAGTCATCTAGCCTAACCATTATTGAACTTGTTTTAAATTTCTGTTGATAGGTTAGTGAAGGAAGACTTGCCAAACCATGTAAGATTGGCTTGTCAGTAGATTAGATGAGGAAAATATGCTGGTTCCAAAGCTTAAATCTGAACCAAAGAAAAATGAGAGGGATGCATAACAAACTCCAAATTGTTTGCCCTCAAGTTTTTAGTTTTTCTTGTACAAAAATAAAATCTGTGTGTAGCATGTCCAAATGCCACAGCCCATGACAAATCAAATTGCTTAAATTTGGTTTGATCATGTTTTGAATTTCATGTTAGTAGGTTAGAAAATGGAAATATGTCAAACAGCTTAACCTTGACAAATAAGTAGAGTAGGAAGAGAATAAGAGAGTTCATTAGCCTAATTTTAACTCTTGGATGACATAAGGGTACAAGTAGATAGTTTTTATGCTTTCAAAAGAAGATAATGTCAAGGGTTTTCCAGTCCAAGTGCACCCAAAAGAAAAAAAAAATGTTAGGCAAAGTATGATGGGTAGGTAGAACTGATATTGAAGCAATCATGTCTTTTCAGATTTTATGCCAATCATAGCTTCAAGAGAACATCAAAAAATGAAGGAAGAGGGATCTGCCAAGTATAAGTAAGGTACTGGTCTTCAAAACTCAGAGATATGAAATCTGAGGTCTTGGACACCTGCTGAAAAGGAGCTTCCCTCCCCAAGTGGAGCCACTATTAGTCATCAATATTTTTCATTATCTATAGATGACTAAATATTGGTTCTGGATTTCTAAAAAACACATTCTTTAAACATTGTGAGTTTTAGAAATCTCACTGCCTTCATTATCCTTATGGATATTTTTTTCACTATTTCATCAGCTTGCCATTCCATGGTCACCCTATCACTCCTTAAAACTCTTCCTAATCTTATACCTATAATTTTCAGTCTCCTTCCTTTCCTGTAACTTCATTGGCTCTATTTTTACCTTGCCCAAAACTCCATTTTCCATCTAGGGTTTCCCATAGCCAACTCCTTCCCATGATCCCCAAGTTCCTCAAGCATTTATGGTCTCAAAACTATTTCTATAGGATCTTTAGATAAATCAAGTACATTCTATTTTGGATCTTCAATACAACACTTTGACAAATATTCTTGTTTTTCACTTGAAGACTCGAAGCAAATTTTCATTCAAAGACTAGGTCAAAGAATCCCCCACTAGGTCAATTAGGGTTTCATATTTTCTAAGGTCATCATTTCCAGAGAAGACTACCATTCAGTTTTGGAGTCTGTACATGAGGTAATGGAAAAGCTTGACACTTTTGCAAAAATTTTAAAATTTCCATCAGCAAAAGAATTGATAAGGTCGATGATCTGCTCCTAATTCAAGACAACTCACATTATAATAAAGGGAAACACTTGTTCTTGTAGAGAACTAGGGATTTTAGCTTGATTGGGCCAACAATGTGCCAAGCAGGGATCAAATCCATAAATGACCATGGAGGAGGCACACCAAAAATAAAACATGAAGAAAAGTATTTTAGAGATTATTGGTGAAATATGGTAGAAAGGTGAGGTAAACTGGACAAAAGTGAATGAACTTGAAAGGGCTATAGAGAACTTAGAATACAACAACGATAATTGTCTTAAAGAAGTCAAAACACCTAGGGCTTTGGGAAAGTGGCCACATAAGGTAAAGGGTATGAGTTCAACTCCATGCTACAAGAAAATGAATTATTTTGAAGTTGCCACTATTTGATCATCACAAAGGTGTCAAAATTAGTTTTCCATACCTCAAGGAACAAAGGGAAAGGTCCAAATCACCATTTAAGTCACCTGTAGAGAAAAAATGTGAAATTGTTAATGAGAAAAGTTGAAAATTTGAGTTAACTTGATTATGGAAACAATAGAGGATTTTGAAGCTACTCTTGTGTGTAAACACCACCAAAATCATCAAGATATACATGTCAAGTATTCAAGGAGCAAAAGAAAGAGCCACCTCAAGTGTTTCCAGTCACCTACAAGCAGAAAGGCATAAAGAGTATCAGTGAAAGTGACAAACAAGAGTTTTAGACATTTGAAAGTGGGTTGCAAAGATAAATTAAATGCCACATACCTATAGACCTCATTTAAGACTTCAGTCAAATTATTGTGCCCTTGCAAAGAATTAGAAATTTCAAAGGGAGAAGTTTTTTTAGTTTTTCAGGTCAAAATTCAACTAAGTATTGTGGCGTTGCGCCCTTGGCTTGGTGCTGCACGTCTAGAAAGTGGCGCAGCACTGTTGGCATATTTTCCCATGTATTTTCTTAAGGCATTGCGCCTTTGCCCAACTTGCTCGACAGGCACAACAAAGAAAGCCTTTGGTGCTGCGCGTTTGGATGGGAGGGCCCTCCAAGCAAATGAACCCTCCAAATCACCTCCAGACTGCTTCAAATCATCACCAAGGCTTCTCCAAGCACTAGCAGAGAATATCAATCAAAACAAGGGTGGTTGAATTGGTTAAAAGTTTGTCATCCATCAAGGGTTGACATAGCACTCAATCCCTTACATTATAAATATATTTACATTACATGCCTTCTTTCCTATTTGTTTTATATCAGTGTAAGGATTTTCAACACATAGTTTAAACTAGCAGTTGAGGTTTTCATTGGGTTTTTCCTCTCACTTAGCCTACTATGCATATTCCCTCATTTTCTGAATCTCTCATCCTTACTAATCCATCACCTCCTATTGATCATGTTTCTCCATCCACTCACATTCCCTCACTTCAAGACTCATCCACCTCACCATACACGCACATTCCTTCACCTCAGGACAACCCTCCTTCATCACCCTCTCACAATGCATCATGCAATGAGGGAAATGACAAGCAATCAAATGTCAATGAGAGAGAGGGCAATAGTGAATCAAGAAATGAAGAAGAAGGCAATGAGGAAAGTATTTTTGAGGCACAAATTAGTGGATCAGATGAGGATAGTAAAGCACATGTCAGTGAGTCAGATGCCAATGAGTTTGAAAATAATGAAGCACATAGCAGTGATGATGATGGAAGCAGGTCAAAGAGCCATGAATAAAGCAGTAAGGCTGATAACAATGAGGCCTATGAAGCATATGGTGAGACTAAGGAGGCTAAAGAAAAATATAACCTTGAAAACTTGGTTGATCCATCCCTTGAAAAGCCTCCCAAACATAATCAGCTGAACAAAATCCAACTTTGGGCACATTTTTGCACTTGTAAATTTTTTATTGTTTTGAAGGGCCAAAGGCATAGCACCACTGGCATTGCGCCCTTTTTTGGGGCACTATTTTGAGGAGTGGTTTACATTTTCAGATTCATCAGGCCAATTTCATGATGCACACAACATTTCAGATCATTTGGAGCAGATTTGGTCCTCCAAATGTGCCAAAAAAACCCAAAAAACCACCTTTTTGCCCTATTTTCAGAGCTAGCATTGTGCCTTGACAAGTCTTGGGAGAATGTGTTTTTTGGCAGAAAATAGGAGTGAAATGAAAAAATAAAATCATTTTTGGAAATTAGACTTGACATTCTTTCCAATGAGCTATCATGGAGCTCCTTTTGACACTGGGAAGGCCTTCAAAACTCAGTTGCACGATGACCTATTTTTCCGGTGCAAGTGCTGCACCCATGCCTGCAAAGTCAACAAAAGACACAAATTTATTGAAAAATATATTTTTGAAGACTTTTGAGGCAAATCACTCCTATTTGGATCAGAATTTATGTTAGGAGATATTTTGCATTTATTAGATTAGGATATTTGTGCCTTGGGCCTTGCATGGTCTCAGAGGACAAATTTGGCATTTATGAGTAGTTAATGATATTTTAAAACCCTAGTTAGGGTTTTGGTCTTCCTTTATTTTTAAATACAACATTTATGCCTCATTGTATATGTTGTTTGGTTGTTGGTTGATTGTGAAGAAAAACCTCATAGAATTTGAGTTGCGAGGAGTTTTTGGCTTTGGAGCATTGTGAAGATTTTGAACTGAATATCAATGAGACAAGCACTTTGCAAGATCCATGAACATAGCTAATGGTGATGCATTTCTCATTTTTTACTTGTCATATTCTATTTAACATATTTTTTCATCTTTCTCTTGCAATATAATAGAAATTTTAGCTTAAGATATGCTATCAAAAGCACCTTAAGTCTGTCTGCTTCTCTTGCTCTCATGTTTTCTTCTGCTAGGTTAGTTTAGAGAATTATTAGTTGCTCTCTAATCCCACTCAACTTGTTTAACTCAAGAAATATTTAATGGAGCCATTGCCAAAGTATTTTATTGTTAGCCTTGCCCTTTGGAATCACTTAAACATTATTTTTGAGGTCTTTTCTTCAAAGTATTTCTAATTAGGGTTTGACTGAAGAGGTTTGTGGCTTGCCCTGCCCTTTTTTCCATCTTGAATGGTTGCTTTGAAGTTCTTTGTAGTTTGATTAATGAATTTAGGAGTTCCCTACTCTTTGGGCGTTACTACTTGTTATCTTAAATGTTTTCTTTTCCCGAAGGTTAAAACACTAGAGACTTTACAATTTTACTGCTCTCTAGGGTTTGCTGGATTATTTTATTGATGTTTACTTGCTAGGGTTTGGTCAAAGAAGTATGGTATGCCCTGTCTTTGGTTATTTATTTATGAATAGTGTTGTTAAAGACCTTTCTTGTTGTAGTATTTTTTAAAGGATTCTTAACTTCCCTTTGCACCTACTTTGTTCACAATTTAATGTTCACTTCACTCACCTAAGCCTTGAAGATCCATTTAGCTTTGTTATACTTGTCCTCTGAAGAATCCTTGACCTATTGTTGTACCTTTCAAGACCTTTTACAGAATCCATAGCCCAATGGTCTGAAGCTATCCTACTCTATCTGTTTTTCTTGACAACTTACCCAACCAAACAAACAAACAAACAAACCCTAATCCTTATAACTAGCCTAAAATCAAAACCTTAACAGCTATCAAGTTACATATTTTACACAAATATAGAGAGAACCCTCTCTGAGTCCAGGAAGGCTAGGTCCTAGGACTCCAAAGGCTGGTTTGATGTTACCCTTGTACATTTGATCTTACTAATCTGACAAATTATGAGGACCTAACAGAAGCTTGAAGTTTTAAAAGAGTGTCGAAATATTAGATAAATTTCTCAATTTCTGAAGGTCACCATTCATTAAGTCAGGTGTTCGCTACAATGAAAAACAAAATACCCTCGAGGGAGATGCAAGCATTAAGTTAAAAAACCATCAAAAAAGGGAAATAGAGAAAAGCCTAAAGGTTATGTTAATATTACCAAAAAATTTGTCAAAAATGAAATTAGAAATAACCAAGGAAATGGGGACCATCAAAAACCTAATTTTTCTCACAACAACAAGAAGAATGATTTTAGAAGAGTTGTTCCACCAAGAAGGCCTTTCACAAATTGGTACCAAAATCTCTTCCTTGGCTATTATTTTTCTTGCAATAATTTTGGTCATACAACAATAGATTGTAGAGATAATGTGAGAATTGATCATGTGAGAGATAGGAATAGAGGATATTATAAGACATTAAAGTATTATTATGTGAGAAACAAAACCAAAACTTCTCATGGGTTTGTTGATAAAAAATATAACTCATTTTCTCCCCTACTTGATTACAATATTGAATGTTATAAGTGAAATAATTAGGGGCAGATAGAACATGAATATATAAGTAGCATGATAAAGTATCCTAAACAAAAAAGGAAGAATATGTTCTTACCAAGCATAGAGAATAATACACAAAGGTGTTGTTGTAGTCACTCCTAAAAACCTCCAAATTTCCTCACCCTTTCAAAAAATTTAGGCCCTTGCATTAAGTCCATACCTTCCACTCACTTCCAAAGCTCTATCTTGGAATTTTGATAGTAACACAAGCCTCGTGGGTCCCTTCAAAATTCCAACATTCAAGGAATCAAAGTTCATTTTCTATTTAGGTCAGAGGTCGCATGAAGTATGCTTTCATGTGCTTAAAAGTTGTGACCCTGTGACCCATCTCTTTTTTACTAAGTAAAGTCACTAAGTCAGAACAAATACTTTTTTGACCTTTGACTTAGTATGCAACCTCGCACTAATGGGGTTGCTAGGTCACAAACCTACCTCCTCAATCAATTCTATGACTTCGAGAATTATCAACTTCACGACCTGATTATTGGAGGTCGCTAGGTCAGAAGGTCAATAAGTCACAAAAGAGGCAAATGCACACCCCTTGCAACCCTTCTCGAAACCTCACATGTGTGACTTTTTATATATAAATGGGTCATCTGACCAGTCATTTAAACATTGTGTTTGGGAGCTCGTAGGATAGAGAAGCTTGGTGACTCAAAGAGGCGTGTGACCCTTCCAAGTAAGTGAAATTTTATCTTCCCTACTATCATTATTCATTTCCATTTTCCCTATTATTCCCCTTGACTTTATGCCTTACATGATTCGGGGTTTTTTATCCACCTTTCATGGAACTCCATATCTCATTTCAACCCTGCAACCCCCTAGCCAACCATTTTCCCTTCTAAATCATTTTACGCCTAGTTATTCCGTCCCATCTCTCTCCCAACTATGCTTCCCCTCTCGGAGACTTATATTTTTAGTCCAACAAAGCCATAAGGACCCATCGCAAGCCTCATCTCCTTTCACCAAACTACCCTAAAGAATAGGTGGTGCAACCAAAATCCACGATAGGAAAAATTACATGACCTTGAGACTTTCGTGACCTTGCGAGGTAGTGACCCTTACGACTCCCAAAACCTTGCGACCTCCCTTACATATGTGACCCGGAAATCCCCACGAACTACAACTATGCAACCTACCTCAAACTATGACTTAAAATACCCTAGTTGCTAAGTTGTGCTTCTTCTTCTTTTCAGTTCATGTGATCCCTGACCCATCAACCTCGCTTAAGTACAATTACTCTTAGAGACCTTTATAAGAGCTGTAAATCCTTAATTTGAATTTTTCTTCTAGTTTTAAATCATTCATATTGTCTCTTTGATCATGGGATTTTTTGTTTGAAATGCCAGGAAATTTCAATCTCAAGTGCATTGCAATAGCCTCTTTCTGTGGTGATATTCCATCTCTAGTAGTCAAGCCTTCCTATAAGAGCGTTGAAAGAAACATACAGGAGAGTTACCATGGCCCACCACCTCTTATATATAGGGAAACAACATGAAAACTCGACAAGAACACCAAGTTCTCATGTTTCGATGTGTATACATAGTTTTCCAATCCAAACATCCTTGTGGACCGGGAGGACTTCAAGGTATATCTTGATATCAAAATATCTAGACTCCACAAGGTGGCCTTGCATCTGCCTGCTTTCTCATGCACATAAACCATCGACTAGATCATACAAAACACTGACACAGATCGATGGTTAGTCGGGAATCACATAGGTGAAGCCTTCGCCGCCATCTCATCAACGTATATTATTTCTTATTATAGGTTTCTCGATAAGGAAGAGACCTTGAATACCTAGTTTTTGTTAGAGTTATCGGTCCTACAAAGGAAATTTTACGATCTTGGTGGAAATATCCCTCTAAGTTCTAGGTGAAGAATTATCAAGTATACAGGATAGAAGGCCTCAGGAAGGTGTATCATCTATTAGTCCTGATGATGAACCGATTATGTGGGTGGCCTCACATTGATATGTTTCTTGGGACATGGGTCCCTCTCATGTATGTTTTCTCCACCAGAGGCATGATCTTCAACTGGGGAAACATCCTTTCTTCTACATTAAATATCGACATACATGTGACCAAGTATCTAGAGGTAGAAAAAACTTCATAATTCTACATGGCCTCATATCTATTATATGCGGTATGTGTGAGATGTCATTTCGACAACTAGACAACAAATGTGGCAAATCCTGTACACCAGCATTACCAGATCTTTTGGGACCCGAGTTATAAAACTATGCATGAGTCTGCCTATGAGACATTCATCGCTCCATTGTACTGATTTCTCTTTGGATAAGATCCTCCCTAAATGTTGAAGAGAGAGATGGAAACCATTGCTCAAGTAGCATATTAGTTTACTAATTAAGAGGGCACATTCATCAAAGTATTTGGCTCATAAAAACCTCCTCAGGGACTTCCCAGGTTCGCCACAAAAATATTATTACTACAGGTGGTTTGCTATCCGATGAATACAGTATTTTATAAGATGTTGAGTAAGGGGAAGAATAATCCATGCCTCGCCTTCCCCCTCGCCATCGAGCATACACTATTGAAATATTCAAATAAGTTGAGGCAAAAGCTAAGGAGATGAAGGGGTTCCATTTTGTTACCTTGAGTCACCATACTTATGACACTAAAAGGGTGGTACCATCTCATTTCTAATTTTAACTGGTCATACCCTCATACCAAGTAATGTCACGATGATAAAATCAGGAACTCATAAAATGCAACTAGGGAATTCAGCCTGAGTGAACAACAAGAGAAAGATAATGAATAGGTTGAAAACTTCCAAGAGAACGTAAGTCTGCAAGATAGGTCAGCCTTTCTCAAGAGGAATAAATAGAAACAAAAGGCAAGGGGGTAAATGAAGAAGCAGAAAAGGAAAATAAATAGAGGACCTTCCCAGCAAAAAAAATGAAGATGAAGATGACGAAACCATAGAGGATAAAAATGAAACATTGGCCAGGAAAAAGTAGGAGCACAAGAGGGAAAGGGAAGAAGAATTTAGGTGGGCACAGGAATAAGGAGATCAGCCTCTCGAAGACCATCTAGAAAGTAAATGACATGAATAATAAAGGAGAAAGAAACAATAGGAGGAAGAATGCTAAAAAAGGAATAAGAATAAAGAAGAGAAGGAAATGAAGAATAGAGGAAGAGATGACAGAAAAAGGAGCTAGATGAGAAATGAAAGCAAGAAGAAGAACTCAAGAATAAGCATGAACAAGAAGATCAAGAAAAGAAGAGAATGGAGGAGGAACAAAGGAAGAAGCTTGAGGAGGAAAAGAGAAAGCAAGAAGAGGAGTAAAAGAGACAGTAGGAATATGCCGACAAGAAATCTCAATAAGAGCTTGAGCAGCAATGAAAACATCAATAACTTAACATGCAAGTTGAAATTCCTCCAATTTACCTTCCTCCATCTAATTCCATCACTGGAGGGCATTTTCCTCTCAAAGAGTTGGTTTATGCCGATGAGGCATAAGAGGAAGTACTAGACCTAATGAGACTTACTTTTGACCAAGTCTATTGTAATATTATGCAGGAGAGGAGGAAATACTAGGCCAAGAAACCTACAAAGCCTTTATCTGTGACTACGAAGAAGGAAATTTTCCTAGATAGAATGATAAATCTTGAGATGATTTCCATGGCCAAGTTAACCTTTGTGACCACAATTGAACTAAATATGGGAAGGATGACAAAACAAATTGTGGAACTCCAGGACAAGCTTTATGCATCCGAACAGAGGGTCACCAAAGCAGAAGAAGATAGGTAGAGGCTGGAAGAAGAGGATCAAACATTTCACATGAACCACTCAAGCATGAAGCAGTTACATGCATCAATCAAGGAAGAGGTCGAGACCCTAAGAGGAGCCATGGGAATTTTTTATGAAGAGATGCTAAAGTTGCACCAAATAGTGTTACACTTCTTGTGCATACAGACTAAAACAAAATATAAGTCTGCATTGTTGAAGTATACTATCACTGCAATTAACAATATTCATGAGTGGACCAAAAAGTATTTGGAGGAACATACAACTCTTCCCATGAAAGAATAGATTATCACCAAGAATGAAAAGTTCCATATTCACATTAAGCTTCAGTATCGGGATATATTGGCGAGAGATGTGGATTAAGTTCTCATCTCTTACAAACATCTTCTGAGTGGTATAAAGTCTGTAGTTGAGATTCATGGAGTTCCTTCTATTGGAGTTATGGGAGAAATATGTAAATAATAAGAATTCCTCAAATAACTCCATACATTCCTTGATTCATTCAGATATGCAGCACATTAGAGGATTTATTGATCACAAAATAGAATATCACCCAGTACGTGACAAAGCTAAAAAATATTTACACCAAGCTGGTAACCTTATCAAATTAGATCAAGGTCAAGAAGGGCACTCTCATTCCAGATGGACTTGAGTATCTCCATATACATGATGAAGATACTCAGTAGGTGATGACAGTAGCTTTCAAGTATAAGCTTTGGTGCTCCTATCTCATGAAGAAACTACAAATAGATGTTTGAGATTTAGATATTACCAAGTTGTTAGATTAGTGTCCAAATTTTTTTGTACATAGTAAGAAATGATAACATAGATTCTAGTAGGAATATGAAGAGTCATAAGGAAGCCCAAGAGTCATGAGGAAGTCCAAGAGTCAAGGGTATCCAAAGGTTCACCCTCTTTTCTATAAATATACCCTAATGACACATTGTAATGGACTTTTAGATTTGGAATTATTCTAGTGTATATTGTTTTGAGAGTTAAGGATATTATAATGAATGAAAGGAGTAGTTGTCATTTTTTACTCTTGGATTTGATGGGGATCTTGTATTATGGTGCCATGGATATTATCACATTAATGAATGGGAAGTTCCTGTGAGTTTGGCATGTCGTCTTTTCATGTTTCTTCCTATGATGTGAGGTTTCTCTTACAACAAACGGATGGTATATGTCATGTATTCATTATGCTTATGTCAGTGAAATATTTTATTGATGTTAGCATTATATTATTTTAGACTACGCGTTTAATTATGGTTTATGTGGTTATTAATCACGAACTTATTCATGATTGATAATTTATCTTTGTATGTGTGAATCTCACTTAATGTTTTGCTAGCATTACTTTTCTTGAGGTTTATTATATGCGATCATGTTGTTTCTATTCATGGTATATGTTCTATTGGGAATTCATCGGTTATTAACTTGCATTTTTTGAATTCTCTTTTGTTATCCTTCCATTAATAATCTTCCTTTCATCCGAAGAAAACCTCAACCAGCGAAATGGCACCCGGGCCTACATATTGTATGTTGCTTGTAAACCAAATGGTGGAGATTTTGATTGGGATTTTGCATCGGGGATATCCCCTAGCTATTGGTAGAACATTCTATCCCGTCAATAGGTGTGTAAAAGGAATCCAAAATAATATAAGAGGAATAACGTGGAATTGCACTATATTCTAAGAACAGTATAATCCAATGGTATAATGATAATGGATCTTCAAAATACACGATAGGGATTAGAACAAATTTCTCACCTAAAAGGAAGAAAAAAGAGGTAGCACAACCTTTGGGGCTAATGCCTTTGTATGGATAGTTGGAGGGGTTATGGTTAGTCTTGATGATGGAAAGACTAAGATACAAAATATCTTGCATGTTGAAGGGTTAAAACACAATATTATAAGTGTTAATCAATTGTGTGATCAAGGTTGCAACATCACATTTCATTCTAAAGGATGTTATATAAGGAAATAAATTTTAGGAATATCATTAGAAAATGAAAATAGACCCTTGATAAATGTATATGTTCTTGATGAAGTTAAGGGAGAAAAATATTGTATGAGAAAATAAGATGAAAAATGGTTATGGTACAGAAGGATGGGTCATATAAACTTTGACAATATAGCTATAAATCTCAACAAGACATAAGAAGTAAGAGATATACCAAGGATGTAAAAACTTATGAACCTTAATTGTAAGCCATGATAACATGGGAAGCATATGAGAGTTAGCTGCAAAACAAAGGAGTACTCAACATCAAATACATTGGAACTTGTACACATGGAATTACACAAGGTAGTATGAATATAAACTTTAAAAGGTTAGAGTTATTTTATGTTTTTTATTGATTATTACACTTACACAAGGTAGTACGAACATAAAATTTAAAAGGTTAGAGTTATTTATGTTTTTTATTGATGATTACACGTGAATTACATGGGTTACATTTACTAAAGAAAAATATGAGTGTTATAGGCCATTTTTTCACATCCGATCAAGTGAGCCTCCTAATGGGATCAATCAACATCCTATTCCCCATTGTCATCATTTTTCACAAAGCCCTAAGCGTGTACGTTTCATCCCTCAAATTTTCAACCATAAAATTCTCTATGTAAGCCAGTCAACACTCCCTGCAAGCTTACTGGAGCGCAATCACCTACAGGTTGATCCATTATGGTCAGCGTTGGTCACCAACAAGTTGCTCCCCTTTTCACTTGTGTTGGTTCTAGAATTCTGGGAGAATGATCGAGATTCCGAAAGCTTCACCTTCTATGATTTTCCAAAAAAAATTTCAACTACTTGCCTTATATTGATATTCGAATCCTATCCTACCCTACTTTGAATTTTTCACCACTTATCCTTTGATCTTATCCCTCCATTAAAGGTGGATCTAAAACATTTGAATGGTAATTGGATAATAAATCCAAATTTACCCCACTCTTACCTATATTTACCCTCTCATATGCAAGAGGTAATGAATGGTTGGATTTGGAGAGTGATTCAGCCCTTATACTATTACAATAAGTAGTTATCATCTAACACATAGGGTGATTGGAGGTGCATATTGTGATAAGGAAAGGAGCTCTTTTACAAGATAAATTGCCACTCATGGTTGTAATCTCCTTTTATTTATTGTAATGCAAATAATTTCCTGTTTTCATATATGTGATGTTGTTATTTCACTTATTTCAATAACATGTTGATCTATTGGACATAGTATTTAGATGATACTGCATACATCTTGTATTTTCTTTGCTTGTGTTATCTGACTATGAAGGTTCTAATTTTGACGATTGGAGCTAGAATTAGAGCTTCCAAGCTAAAGAAGGAGTGAAGTGATCGATGAATTCCAGGTAGGCATCACTCTATCATCTATTTACTTTAAGGAAAATCATTGAGTTCCTTGTCTCTTCATTGTTCTAGGTTGACCACCAAACCTAGGGTAGATAACTTTGTCCACAATCATAAATCCTGTATAACAATGAGGATTTGAGAAGTTTAAATATTTCAAAGCCTTAGTTGAAAATGTGATTGATTTAAAAATCAATTACTTAGAATCACACAAAGGAGGTGAGTTTATCTGAAATGAATTTGATGAATTTTGTGAGAATCATGGAATCAATAGACATGTTTCAGCAACAAGGGCTCCACAACAAAATGGATTTGTAGAAAGGAAGAAATGAATTGTATAGGAAATGGCTAGAACAATGTTAAATGAATCCAAACTACCTAAAACCTTTTCAAGAGAAGAAATCAACACAATAGTATACTTTTCTAAAAAAACACAAATTAAAGTGAATAATGGTAAGACAACTTATGAATTATGGAAAGGTAGACCAACTATAGTCAAATAATTTAAATTATTCATGAGAAAAAACTATATAAAAATAAATGAACATAATTTAATCAATTTTGATTCTAAAATATATGAAGGTATCTTTCCTCGCTATGCATATAAAAAGAAGGCATATTAATTTTACAAGAAAATTCTACACAAGGTGGTAAAAAGTATTAATGTAGGAGTGGATGAAGAAATACCTCAAAATTAAAAGTCACGAACAATATAAAATATAGAGGAAATCTATAGAGTGATAAAAAGAAGAAGAAGAGGGAGAAAAAAAGAAAGAACAAGCCAAAATCCAAAGACACCATCTAGACTTGTTCAAAAATATCATCCAAAAAATCAAATTTTTGGTGATAAGTCATATTTTAGTAATAAAAATATAATAATTTAGACTAGAAGAGGTTTGGTAAGTACACCAAAATAAGAAAAATATTCTTTATTATCCAAAATATAGCCCAAGAACTTTACAGAAGCTAGTGAATATAGTAATTTAGTTCATGCTATGGAAGACATTAAGGGAATTTTGAGGTCTAAAATGGGCCTCCTAAGAAAAATGTACAACCAAAATAGACTTTATAAGAACTAATAGGATTCAGGTTGATGATGTCAACCATGGGAGATGATTCACCATTTTTTAAGTAAAAGGGTAAAATGATTAAAAAATAATAAAACTACTTTTTCAACTCATATTTTCAACTTATCTCCCAAAGTTTTTTCTCAAATTTCAACCGAGAGTACTCGTTGGATGAAAAATTTAATTCCTCATCCAAGGAGTACCCATGTTGCATACTTTCAATGGACCCTGCTACATGAAAAATAAGAAATACATAAAAAAAAGTGTGATTGCAATCATGTTTTTAATGTATTTCTCATTTTTCGTGTAGAAGGGTCCATTGAAAGTATGTAACATGGGTACTCTTTGGATGAAGAATTAAATTTTTCATCCAACGAGTAATCCTACTCGAAATTTGAGTAAAAGCTTTGGGAGATAAGTTGAAAATAAGAGTTGAAAACGTATTTTTTTCTTTTGTACCTCTAAAATTTGATGATGTAATCAAATCTTATTTTATTATTTCTAGTATTGTATTATAATATCCTTAGGAGGCCCATTTTAGACCTCAAAATTCCCCTAATGAGAACTTAATCACATTGAGAAGAATGAGTCATGGGAACTTGCACCTAGACCAAAAGACGAGAATGTGATTTGCATTAAATCTGTCTTTAGAAACAAGTTGAATGAAGAGAGACAAGTAGTATTAAATAAAAAAATATTAAAATTTAAAGGGTATGCTCAAGTTTAGAGTCTTGAATTTGAAGAAACCCAAATGTTTTTGAAATTTGAGTGTTTCAAGAACTTCAAAGTCTATTAAATAGATGTAAAGTAAACATTTATAAATGGAAATATAGAAGAAGGTGCATATATTGAAAAAAATAGAAGGATTTAAATAGTTAGAAAATGAATATCATGTATGTAGATTAAATAAAGAACTCTATGTAGTAAAGAAATCTCCCAGATATTGCTATTAAAGAATTTAGAAATACCTACAACAACAAGGCTCCAAAAGAGGAGTTGTAGAAAACAATATTTACATCAAAATAGAAAATAGAAATATCTTAATTATTTTGGTTTATGTGGATGACATAATTTTTGGAATTAATGCTAACAAAATGAGCCAAAAGTTTGTAGAATAAATGTAAAATAAAATGGGATGTCCATGCTTCGAGAATTGCCATTATTTCTAGGTTTGCAGATTTCTCAATCTAGCAAAGGCATATTCATTTCTTAGAAAAAAAAAACAAGGCATCAAAGAAATTTGGAATGGAATATTGTGAACCTATCAATACACCCATGATCATAATATGTAGATTGAGAAAAGATGGTGAATCCAAAAAAAGTAAAGCAAACATTGTACAAGTAAATGATTCACAACCTACTATATTTGAAAACTTCAAGGACATACAACATGAAAGTAGTAGGATTTGTTGCATGATTTCAATCTGCACCAATGGAGACTCATGTGAGTTTGTCTTGTGGTATCCAAGAAGTAATTACTTCACTATAATAACATATATAGGTGTAGATTGGTGATCCAACATTATGAAGGGAATAAAATGAAATATATATTTATAAAAAAACACAAAGATACAATGAATTTTCACTTCTATTAACAAATGGAAGGTGTTGAAATTGCAAAAATGTAGAATGAAACAAAATAGCTCAAATGCTGGTAGCTCATCTTTGAGAAGAGATGTGATGGCTATGCATATTCACCAGAATGAGTTACAATGAGGATGAAAGACCATTTTTAACATCATAGGAAATGAGGAAACCCTAAACATCCAAAAACCTAACCTTAGGAGATGAAACACTAAAAGGATTATGGGGCCCACTAGCATTAGTTGGTACATAAAATTTCTAGAGTCATAAATTTTTCATATAGCATCCATTTGGAAAATCACTATTCTATTGGAATGTTGAAAATGCAGCAAAAAAATCATAATTTAATTTTTTCTTTGATTAAATTAGGAGAGAATTCAAAATTCCTTGTCAACAGATAGCTTGTAAAAGTTAATTAAGTTATTTTCACTTAGTTGGCTTAGCTAATTCGAGTTAGAGGGTGAACTTGAGTTGGCTACACTGATTCCTAAATTTTAGGAGGCTAGGTTGAGTTAATTTCAATTGTAACAATTTAATTCAATTAAATTGAGTTATTGTCAGTTAAACTAGTTCCAAATGTTGGAGGAACTAGTGGGAGGTATAGTAGTGGGGTGTGTACTCAGTGATCAACTATTTAACTGCTCAATCAACCTAAATAAACTCATGGATGCATAACATTAGAGATACCAAATTGATATTCAAGTTCAAGGGTAATGTACTATTAGTTGTGAACTAGTTCAAGTTGTATAGGTGGTGCATGAAGTTGGAGGATTGACCTAAAGGAATTGCACAATCCACATGACATAATTTCCTATTTAATAGGGATGATTCCCAAGGAAACAATGCAAGGAATTAGGAGCTTAGAGGCTTGAAAAAATGGCTAAGTATTGGAAAAGGTTAGTCAGTCGCGTAAAGGATAGAATATATAGGTGCAATTTGAGGTCAAGGTTGAGAAAAGCATATTGTATTCATCCAGATTATTTGATTAATGCAATATAGATAGTAAGGGGTTTTGAGCAGTTCCTTTTCCCTAGATAAATATTTGTGTATGTGTCTTGAATATTGATGCATGTTATTGATTCTTGTTCTTGATCGTGAATTTACTTCTACATATTGGTAGAGTAGATCATTGCATTTTGATTTAGAAAATTTCATAAGCATATTGAATTTACAATTAAAATTCTACATGGTATCAGAGCTAGATTCAATGTAAAGGAGAATTCATTGTCATTGCATGATCATGGTTGCAAATTAGTTTGCAAGATTTATTTAGGACTGAGAAGATGGTTTTCAATGTAATAAAGCTTAAGTATGCGCTTGAGGGATGCTTGAATTATTTTTGAAATTTGCAACGAGAAATAGTGAAATTGGCATCAAGAAATGAAATCCATAAAATGGCACCTAAAAATGGTACCATATGAGGCTTTTGATTTAATTTTCCTTTAATTAAATTGGAAGAAAATTTTTAATTTCATCTCATGACAACTTGTATTAGTTAACTGAGTCAGGAAGACTTATTTAGCTTAGGAAATTCAAGATAGAGGTCAAAGAGGATGCATGAAATGGAATTTTCTATTTTTAGGGGGTCCATATATAGTTATTTGTGAGTTGTAATTAGTTAACTCAATTAATTGAGTTACAATCAATTTAAATAGTTCTCAGTAAGAGATGAGCTAGTGAGAGGTCAAGTGAATTAAATATGATTTAATTCAAAAGAAGTGATAAATTAGTTAATTGATAATTCACTATAAATAGTTGTTGCATGTTAGTTCTAAGGAAGACCCAGTTGAGACTGAAGTTAAAGGGAAGATATATATTACTTTTACTATTAGAAAATTGTATAGGTCATGCATGAGGTCATCAAGAAGGACTTGAAGGATTGCGCAATAATTAATTGGTATTTTCCTAATTAATAGAGGCTCAATTATCCTAAGAATGTGTAATAAAGGGAGGCCAGATAGAGTCAATCAAAAGGTTAAATACTTGACCAATTTTTCTTAGATTGCAAGCCAAATTCAAGCAAGATCGGAGTGAGACAATCAGCAGAGTGCAAAGCTTTCTCAATGCAAGGAATAGAATTATATTGTTTAATGATATTGACCATATGAAATATAGAGATAGAGGGGTTTTCAACAGTTTCTTTCTACATATACATATTGTGTTGTGGGATTGATTATTTCTTTCTCTTTAATGTTACGTGTTTTTGTGATCGTGTTTTGTTTCCACAAGTTGTAGAAGGATTCAATATCTTGTTTTAGTACATTATAAGATTGGTTTGAATCCCATTGGTAGATTTTATACATGGTATCAATGTGTTAGGAATCACAATAAAAGATAAGAATATAGTTTTGTCTTGAAAATGTTCGAATTTGTAGATTTATTCTTCAGGATCCAGCGGTAGATCAAGATGTATTTCAATGGCTTGAGATTCGAATTTTCTCTTGAGAGAAATTAAAATACATAGCATGGAAGGATAGGATGGAGGTAGTGTTGGAGGACAATAGGTTTAAGGAATTCATAGATACTGATATTCCCAAGCCCATAGCAACGGATGCTCAAACTATAAATGCATGGAAGAAAAAGGTAGCAAAGGAAGGAAGGATCTTGTTAAAGGGAGTTAGAGATCATATTGTCTTGATTATCCATGGTAAGGTGACTTCATATGCTATGTGCAAGGCCTTGACATATATGTTTCATAATATCAGTGACCATAGGAAGTTGGCGCTGAAAGACAAGCTCATAAATATCAATATGGAGGAGGGCGACATTATCTAGAAATACTTGATGAAGTTCACTCAGTGTCGAGATGAGCTTGGAAGTTTTTGGGTGACTATTTTTGATGATGATTTGGTGATCCTAACACTTCTAGGCCTTCCCAAGGGCTAGCATAGTTACCAAGACTATGTGAATGGGAGGGAGAAGTTACTAGACTGGGAGCGTTTTTTTTTCTGACTTGGTAATAAAAGAGATAAGGCAGAGCACCAGAGATAGAAACTCTAAAAAATAAAAAGAAGAATATTTTTCATTGGTGAGAGAAGGCAAGAAATCCAAGGGAAAGAATTCCCAAGGTGAAGAGGGAAAGAGAAAATTTTCTAAGATTAAGTGTTTTCACTATCATGAGCACGGGCACTATGCCTCGAATCATCCACAAAAGAAGGCAAGCAAGAAGGAGCCTGCAGTTGCAGTAGGTGAAGTGCTAGCTTCACAATTCAAGCTTGATTTTACTCTCATTACATGCATGGCCAACACTGTAATGGGATGCATGTCATATCTACACAATTATGCCTTGTTCCATATGAAGGGGAACATATATCTCTCCAATGACTTGGAGGAGAAGGACCTTCAACAGAACATAGAGTTTTGAGATGACAAGAGGTATAGTGCAACTGACATAGGTACAGTTACCTTTCAAAGGGATTCTGGCTCCCCTTTCATTTGGACATATGTTTTTTATTTTCTGGGACTAAGGAATAATCTTTTCTCCATAACAATATTGGAAGACCGTGGTTATGACGTCATATTTAGAAAAGGAAAGGTGTTCCTTAGACACATCCCCACGAGATGAGTGAAAAAAATCAGTGCAATAGTCAAGAACCTATATGCTCTTGAGGTCGCAGACGCATGAAAATATTTGAAGAGAAAAGTAGAGGTTAAAGACTTGGTGGTTGAGAGGGAACCTCTCAAATTGTAGCCTCAGAAGCAGTCTCATAAAATTATGGAGTAGCCAAAATTATAGAAGTAGAGAGGAGACCGAGTGGAGGCATCCACAAAAGCAGAGACCTCCAGGAGGGGCAATTTCGAGCCAGATGGGAAGAGGGATAAAATTTAGGCATACCTCAAGGTGAGAGGTGGAGTGATGAGTAGACATAATCCCAAGAGAAGAAATTTAGGCATGATCCATTGAGATCTCTTGTATCATGGATTGAACTTGGATATGAGGAGCCCACAGTAGTAGGAAGGATAAATAATATTGATGCAGTCATATGTCAGGAAGACAAAAATCAGAGTGACATATGTCAGTTACTAGAGTGCATATCAGAGTTGGTAGTAATGTAAAGGGAATAGATGCAGAGTAAAAAACAGTGTAGATATTTCATTTGATAATGCTGTAATTGATAGAAACCAGAGAGTCTGATGACAGATGCATCATACTGATTCAATTTTTTTTTAGGCTATTTAGTTCCAGTAGTTACAGGAGAAAATGACACTAGATAAGTGTTGCATGCAAAGCATTCCAAAGATATCAGATCAGGATAGATAGAATTCCTTTGTTGTTGAGAGGGAGTATTGAAATTTTCAACAATAAATAGTGAAATTTGAATCCAAAAATTAAATCTAGAATATGGCATCCAGAAATGTTACCATATGAGGCTTTTGATTTAATTTTCCCTTAATTAAATTGGAAGAAAAATTGTAATTTCATCTCATGACAACTTGTATTAGTTAATTGAGTCAGGAAGACTTAGTTAGCTTAAGAAATTCTAGTTAGAGTTCAAAGAGGATGCATTCAAAGGAATTTTCCATTTTTAGGGGGTCCATATATCGTTATTTGTGAGTTGTAGTTAGCTAACTCGATTAATTGAGTTAAAATTAGTTTAACTAGTTCTAACTAAGAGATGATCTAGTGAGAGGTCAAGTGAATTAAATCTAATTTAATTCAATAGTAGTGATCAATCAGTTCAATAATAATTCACTACAAATAACTCTTGCATGTCATTTCTAAGGAAGACCTAGTTGAGACTGAAGTTAAAGGGAAGAGATATAGTAGTTGTACTATTATAAAATTTTAAAAGTCATGAATGAGGTCATTAGGAAGGCCTTGAAGTTTTCATACTCATTAATTGGTATTTTCCTAATTAATAGGGGCTCAATTAGCCCAATATGCGTAAGAAATGTAGAATAAGAAGAGGCAAGCAAAAGGTTAAATACTTGCCTGATTTTTCTTAGATTTCAAGCCAGGTTCAAGAAAGATCAAAGTGAGACAGTCAACAGAGTGTAGAGGTTTCTCAGTGTGAGGAATAGCATTGTATTGTTTCATGATATTGACCATATGAAATATAGAGATAGAGGGATTTTGAGTAGTTTCTTTCCCCATATACATCTTATGTTGTGTGATTGATTATTTCTTTCTCTTTCATGTTATGTGATAGTGTGAAACTATTTTATTTTTGCAAATTATATAAGGATTTAGTATATTGTTTTAGTACATTATAAGATTGGTTTGAATATTGTTGGTATATTTCTACATTATGTTGCAAGTAAGGACATGATGGAGGTAGTACTAAAGGATAATGGGTTGAAGGAATACATTGATAGTAATGTTTTGAAACCAACAGTTACTGATGCACAAAATCTAGTAGAATGGAAGAAGTGTGTTGCTAGGGAAAGGAGAATCATATTGGAGGGAGTGTGATACCATATTGTCTCGAATATCCACAGGAAAGAGACTCCATATGCAATGTGGAAAGCACTGCAATTTTTTTCCCAGAATAATAGTGACCACATGAAGCTGGCAGTTGAGGACATGCTTTGAAGCATCAAGATGCAAAAGAATGAAACAATTCTGTAGTACATGAGAAATATTACACAATGTTGTGATGATCTTGGTGGGGTTGTTGTTATTGTCCATGAAGAAGATTTTCTAGCTCTAGCTCTTTTGGGTCTTCCCGAGAGCTAGCATAGTTATTAAGATTTCATAAATGATAGAGTGAAACTACCAATTTGGGGGAAGTTATGGTTTGATCTAATGTAGAAAGAAATAAGTCAGAGAAATAGAGACAAGACCTCATCCAAAGAAGAGGAGGAGGAATTTTCATTAGTCAGAAAAGGAAGGAATGCCACGGGGAAGAATTCCCAATATGAGGCTAATTTCAGCCCAGAGGGAAAGAATAAAGACTTTTCTAAAATCAAGTGCTTTCACTGTCATTAATTTAGACATTATGCCATGAAATGTCCACAGAAGAAGGCAAGCAAGAAGGAGCATGCAATAGCAGCAGCAGGTGAAGCTCTAGCTTCACAATTTGAGCTTGATTTTACTCTCATTTCATGCATGGAAAGCACAATAATAGGAAGAATGTGGTATCTCAACAATTGTGCCACATACCATATGACAGGGAATAAAGATCTCTTCTGTTACTTGGAGAAGAAATACCTCGAGCATAACATTGATTTTAGAGACGACATGAGGTATAGCGTGACCGACATTAGTATAGTTACTTTTCAGAGGGTGTTTGGCTCCCCTCTAATGCTCAAGAATGATTTTTTTGTTTCAGGTCTAAAGAAGAATATGGTTTCCATTGCGGTGATGGAAGATTGTGGCTACGATGTGATATTTAGCAAAGGAAAGACATTCTTAAGGAACATCACCATGGGACAAGTGAAGAAAATGAGTGTGTGAGTCAAGAACATGTATGCACTTGAGGTAGAATATGCATGAAAAACTTTGAGGAGTAAGGAAAAGGGTAGATACTTGGTGGTTGAGAGGGAGAATGATTTACCTCTCAACATGCAACCTCAAAAGAACTCTTGGGAAGTTGTGGAACAACCAAAAATGGAGAAGCAGAGAAGAGTACGAGTGGATAAATCCACTAAATTAGATACCTCCAGCAAGGGGAGATTTCGAGCTAAGTGGGCAGTAGGAGCACATGAAACCATACCTCCAGGTGTAATGTGGGGTGATGTGAAGCAATAGTCCCAGGAGTGCAGAAATTTGGGAAGGTTCCATTGAGGTGTTTTGTCTCATGGTCATTACCTTTCTACAAGGGCCCAAAATATTCAGTATCAGGAGGATTAGTGTTAGTGGATACTAAGGAGTGCAAATTAGTGTTGACACCAGAGTAAGAGGCTCAATAGTAGAGTCAACAACAACACCTTTTTCCTAGTAGATAGTTGCAGACACAATTGATTCAATGTTTTTTTGGATGCTTTTAAGTTACAGATGTTGTAGTAGTAGCAACAACAGTGAAAGATGTTTCATGTTTTAAATTCCAAAGGTGATAGGTCAGGGTATATGTGAATCCATTTCTTGCTGAGAAGGAGTGTTGAAAATTCAACAAGAAATTCCTAATTTAATTTTTTCTTTGATTAAATTAGGAGAAAATTTGAAATTCCATGTCAGCAGACAACTTGTAAAAGTTAACTTTGTTATTTTCACTTAGTTAGCTTAGTTATTTCAAGTTATATGGAGAAATTTATTTGTGTACAATGATTCCTAAATTTTAGGAGCCTAGGGTGAGTTAATTTCAGTTGTAACAATTTAATTAAGTTAAATTGAGTTATGGTCAGTTAAACTAGTTCCAACTATTGGAAGAACTAGTGGGAGGTCTAGTAGTTAGGTGTGTACTTAGTGATCAACCAGTTAACTGATCAATCAACCTAAATTAAATCATGCATGCAAAAAATCGTGTTACCCAATTGAGATTGGAGTTTAATGGTAGTGTATAATCATTTTTAAACTAGTTCAAGTTGTACATGTGGTGCATGCAGTTGGATGATTGACCTAAAGGAATTGCACAATCCAGATGAGGTAATTTCATATTTAATATGGGATAATTCTCAAGGAAACAATGCAAGGAATTAATATCTTGTCGGCTTGAAAAATTGGCTAAGTGTTGGCAAAGGTCAGTCAGTTAGGCAGAGGATATAAGATATAGGTGTTGGATGAGCTCAAGGTTGAGCAAAGCATATTGTATTCATCCATATTCTTTAATTGATGCAATACAAACAGTAAGGGATTTTGAGAAGTTTCTTTCCCCTAGATAAATATTTGTATATGTGTGTTTAATATTGATGCATGTTATTTATTCTTGTTCTCGATTGTGAATTTACTTATGCAGATTGGTAGAGTAGATCCTTGTCTTTTGATTTAGAAAATTTCATGAGAAGACTAAATTTACAAATAAATTTCTACATGCTATCAGAGCTTATGGGAACCACTAGCATTAGTTGGTACACCATATTTCTAGAGTCATAAATTCTATACATAGTATCCATTTGGCACACTTAGTAGAATGTGTTGAAACTGTAAAAATGTAGAATGAAACAAACTAACTCCTATGATGGTAGATTATATTTGAGAAGAGATGTGAAAACTACCTGCCTTTATCAGAGTGAGTTAGACTGAGGATGAAAGGCCATTTTTAACATCATAGGAAACAAAGAAACCCTAATAATCCAAAAACCTATCCCTAGGCGATAAAACAATAAAAGGATTATGGGAACCACTAGCATTAATTGGTACATCATCTTTCTAGTGTCATAAATTTTGCATATAATATCCATTTGGCACACTTAGTAGTCTATTGGAAAGTTCTAGCTAATGACTACACATTTCAACTAACCGAAGCTATGTATATGGCTATACCCTCGGTCTTTTCCATGTCAAAAAACATCATTTCGGGCCTCAAAACAACCCAAAAATTTTGGACCCAAAAAACTGTAGAAAAACTACTAAGATGGAAAATTGTGCTTTGAGCTAATGGAGTAGGTGGTGGCCACTGCTATCCACTTGTATCAATTGGGTAGGAAATAGGATGAAAATAAAAGTACATGTGGAGGACCATTCTTTCTATAAATTTTCTAGTATCATGCTTGATCAAGAAGTAAGCTTTAATATCTCTATCCACAACAGAAGATGAATATATTGCAAAAACAACATGTTGCACACAAGTTCTCTGGATGAACAAGACATTAAAGGGTATCAAGATAGAATATGATCAACCAATCTCAATCATCTGTGACAAAAAAAGTGCAATAAAAATTTCAATGAGTCTTTATATGCACTTAAAAGATGAAGCACATTCCCATCAAGTATCACTTATTTAGAGAACATGTAGCCTAACAAAGTGGTAAGCTAGAATACATTGCCACCAAGGAATAGGTTGTTGATATTTTTACCAAACCATTTCCTAGAGAAAATTTTGAATATCTTAGATGGAATATGGGAGTGGTATCCCTCTCATCTTATTAGTAAAGAAAATGATAACAATCCCAAGGGGAGTATCCCTTTGCGATTGATGTCAAAGGGAGACAAGTTGAAGATAGAGGAAGAATTGAAGATACAAGAAGAGTTTCAGATAGAGGGAGTACTACAGTATTGTTGCAAAATTGAGTAATACTTTACATCAATTAAAAAGGGGGATATTGTAGGAAATATTTTTTCATTGATGTCAAAGACAAGGGGACTTTATAGGTTTCCAAGATAAAGCTTGCAATATGAATATTATTGGAAATATTGTTTGGATACCTGGATTATTTTATGACCATCTCATATACCCTATATTTTAAGGTCATTCTAATATAAATAACTAGCTAAAATGGGAACCTATAATATACAGTTTAAAATCTTATTATGGTACCTTTCAGTTGGTATATGTCACTCCCTAGGAGATATGAAATATTCTATTAGGTTGAACCAAATAGAAAGTATATATTGGCCTAAACAATTTTACAAGTCAACCCCATATGCGAAGAAAAAATCACTATAACTAAAGGATAGATGAGTGAATTTGAAAACAATCCAAGAGAATATATCTAAGATGTACAAGAGAAGATGTGGCACATTCTTGAAGTTACAAAGACGAAGTAAAAATGTGATTTATGGAGTGAAAAAATCATCTTGGCATTTTCATAATAAATTTTCTTTCGAGATGTTTCACATCATGAAATTTTGAGGAGACAGAGATTAAATATTCATTTACTTGTGATAAAACCTTTAGGAATTGGTTCACAATAGTTTCTGAGAGAATCCCTTAGGAAGTTAGGTTTTGTGATTGATCTTTAAATTTTTTTCATATGAGTCATATTGGGATTTTTTCTATAAATTAATTTTTGGTACATTTAAAACATTGAAACTTTGAGGAAACATAGGTGATATTTCTAGGTGCATTTGATCAAAATATCATAATTTTTTCTTCACTATAATTTTGGAGATATGGCATATGGAAGTTATGGTTTCGGAGTAGTCCTAAAATCAGTTTCAATCAATTTAGTTTGGAATTTTCACTATAAATTTTTTCTGGGGTGTTTTAGAGCGTGAAATTTTTAGAGACATGTGGAGACATGAATTAGTACCTTAGGTAAAAAATTTAGACTCTTTTTCAAAAGAATTTCAAAGATATGCCTTGTGGAAGTTATGCGTTTTTAATGATCCTAAAATCAACTTCAAAAAGGGCAGCTTGGAATTTTTTATATAGATTCTTTTCTGGGACTTTTTAGATTGTGAAATTTCTAAATATCTAAGGAAACATACAAAAATGCATTAGGTAAAAATATCATAATCGTATTTGTAAAATTGAATACATGGCACCATATATAATTTCATTCTTGTAAAGAGTCCAAAACAACAAGTTTTGGGAGAAGAATACATAGTAAAGGTAGAAGCAGCAAGCATACCTAGTGAAGGAAGAATCAACTAATAAGCCTAATGAATGCAAAAGAAACAAGTATACCTAGTGAAGGATGAAGCTACAATCATACCTAGTGAAGGTAGAACAATTCAACATACTTGGTGAAGGTATAAGTAGCAAGAACACTTAGTAAATTAGGTTGGTGCCTATGAATACTTGCAGTAGTGGGGATTGGTGTCACCAAGAGGTTGGCGCCTATCAATATCTACAGTGGCGGGGATTGGTGTCTCGAGTAGGTTGGTTCCTACAAATATTTTCAATAATGGGGATTGGTGTCTCTAATATGTTGGTGCCTACAAATAATTATAAAATGAAGTTTTTTTGTTTTTCTCCAAAAAGGATTTCCACGTAGACCTTGTGTTCCATGTTCTAGAGTTGATATATCTCATATTTTATTGTTTTCTTATGGTTACTAAATTTAAATAAGTTAAAATTTTCTTATACTAATTCAACCCCTCTCCATATAAGTACTTGCTCAAAAAATTTAATAAATTAATGAGAGCAACATATATTTCCTTTAAAACACACTATCGTTAGTTTAATGCAGATGTGTGATGACATTATATGATCCATAAAAGAAGAACTTGCTAGGTATATAAAAAGGGTGGTGTTATCCAAGATAACAATTAGCTTTATTTTTTATTCAATTGGTAAAATTAGTTAGGGATTTGAGTTTTTCTTCAAAATAATCACATTTATAAAGGTTATTCTTGTCATAAAATTAGCTTGTAGGGTCATTATGAACTTTATTAGTGTGTCATAATAAAGTGAAAATAAAAAACTCCATGATTCGTAGGCTCATTTTCTCATGATTAAAAATTTGACAATTCAATAAAATTTCATAGCAACTCCGATTAGAAAAGCTCAGGGTTTGCTATGGAAGTTCCTGACACTTCTCTAGAAGATTTGCCTTCTAAAACACTGATTCCACTACAGAAGTTCATTGTTGTGGTAATGGTAAGGAAAAGGTGATTTTTTTTAGAAGCGATCATGGTCAGAGTCATGTGGGTCATGATTACATATCATTTGTCTTATCCCTCATTCCAAAATATACGTACACCTTATATAGTCATTACCTTTTTCGTCCTCTTTTCATTTTTGAAATAGTTTTCTCTCATAAGCTCAGTTTCCTTCTCATTCAAGCTACTCTTTCTATCCATAGCTCGGTCTTGATTGGCTTGTGAGCTGGTGTAGTTGTCTTTAGGGTAGGTCTATAGGTGTCATAGATGCTCTTGTTGTCTTTGGGATATTTTTAGTTGTCAATAAAGAAACTCACTATTGGTAGGCTAAATTGCTTTATTTTTAACCCATTTCCTACTTCAAACTCACGACATAAGGCCTCTATTTTAACCTTGGAACCTCCTCATTCCTACACTATTCCAAGAATTATGTCCATTCCGACACTAGCTTTGTATTTTCATATTTAAGGCTTGTCATGGACTTACTTAATTATTTTATGGATTTTATACCTTTAATTTATCTTTGCAACTAATATTTTCTTTCCTAAAGTATTTGGTAAGCAACGTATTAATCATTATGTAGTATAGTCGAGTATAGGTAGGATTCCTGCACCAGTGATAGTTCCTGCACTCCTGTGACAACTCACTACCTACATGGATATCTCGTTCAAAATCAATCATCTAGATTTGGGCTCAGAGCAGAGATAAATCAGTAAGATGTTAGATATTGGGATGAAAACTAAATGCTTAGATTAGTATTTCGTTACAGCCAAAAGGCTTAGTTTGTAACTTTGTTGTAATTTTGTTACATCAGCAAACCTAAAGGGTTGTATATAATGTAGAATTCAGATAGAGGTAGCTAGTGATGCTACTGTAATTTTTGTGATTGTAATTTTACTGGTATCACCCTCTTTCTAGGCTGGATTCCACTTCAGTATGTAAATTTTCTTATTTGAAATATAATATAAAGGGATTGTGCCATGTTGTTTCAATTCTACATTTTAACTTTATGATGATGCATTGCTAAATGCTGAGTTTCTAGGCTTCTTAAACATGGAAATGAGTTGGTTGGCTAGGGCCCAACCAACCCAGCTCATTCTCCCTCTTGTTTTCCCTCTCGTTAAAGGTGTGTTAATTTCGTTTGAATGCAAAGCATGAATTAAATAGTTATTTCAATTATTTCGCAAGCATAGGTTCAATTTCATTTGCAGTTATTGTGTGACGGATCTGTGGTGTGCATGCTTAACTAAGTTTGATTTTAACTTGTGTAATTTTTCCTTTTCAAACCTTAGTTTATTTCCGTGAGAATTGTGCAAGCACATTTTCCTATACTAGTGCATTTTCAGTTCTACAATTTGATTCCTTTGGTTCATTCTAGAAAAGTCTTTACGTTCTTTTCTTTCATAAGATTTTGATTTGTTTCTGCAAGTAAGTGTTCATTTCTAGACAAAAGTATTTTTTTAATATTAAGAGTCAAAAATTAAGAATTAAATGTGCTTTGATGAGTAAGGAATACATGTTGCTATGATGCAAGGATTTGTACCTACACTTTACACTCTTAAGGAAAGGATGAAACTTCATATTAAATTATTAAATGAACCTTTTGAATTAAAAATGTTAAAGAGGTAGATTTGATGTATACGAATAAACCATCATAGGAACAAGCCTACTCTCATAATTACATGAAATAGTTCCTTGTTTGAAGAAAAGTGTGCCTTGACTTTCAAAGTCAATTCTTGTTTTGATATTAAGTTTGGTTGAAGCCTCTTTCTGCATGTGGAACCTATTTTCAGAGTTATATTTACCTTTGCAAATTATTTTCTTAGTTAAGACGATTTTTATTCTTTTTTGAAAGTAATCTGAAAACTTAGTGCGGGAATCTCTATTCCGATACAAGAATCAATATCCTGATATAGGAACAGAGTGATATAGTCCTAAGTCTTAGAGCCCCTGCATGAGGATTAAAGTATTTAGTACAAGTACAGAATATACTTCCAATGTATAAAATTTATTCCAGTACTGATGCAAGAACATTGTTGAAGTACATGAATGACAATTTAGTGCAGGAAGGAATATCTTTAAAGAATACAGACACCTTCAAGTGTCCAACTATTAATCTAGCATACAACTATACTGAAGGTAAACATAAATATTCATTCCATCAATCATGATTGTTCACAGAAGTTTGAGAGTTCCTTTTATTTATTTCTTTGCAAAGTAAATTCTTTCATATTCCAACACTAGAATTTATTTGGTGTTATTTTCCATGTGATCATTATTTTCAGTTCTGAAATATTGTAATTAAGGAAGTAGGAATAGAGTTAGGAAAATTTCATATCACTTTTGGAATTTCCTATTTTTTGCCTCTAAGTTTTACAAAACCCCGGGTTGAAAATTATGTGTTGAATGAGTATGTTGAACCGCAATTCTTGCACCCAACATTTTGGCACCATTGTTGGGGAGGCAATATGAAATTGGTTAGAAATTTATATTTTCTGCAATAGGGGTAAGTCTGCTATTATTTTTTCTTTAGTGTGCTTCTATTGTTTGAAGGATTTTATAGGTGTTGATTTCTTATTTTAAATTGAAACATTTTATTGAGTTCTTGTTTTGTCATTTTTTGAGATGAATGCCTAAAAGGGGTAGGGGTCCGAAGCCCAATATCGGCTGAGGAGTCACTGATAAATCTGAAACTTTTTCTCACATTGGGCCTTCTCTTTTCAGGAGAAAGTCCAAACAAACATATACCCATCACGCAGGAACTGCCCACTTGGGCTCTGGTGACAGTAATTCGGGTGTGACACAAACAACGAAGGGGAAGAAGGAGACTGATAGAATTCAAATTAAATCAACTCATAGTAGACCTTCTCAACCTATTGAGAGCATTTCATTTAGAGGTACAAGGATTGTTGATCATGAAGACCGTGCTGAGGGGAGTGGAGAAAATTAGGTAAATGAGGAACAATCCACCTTCAGATTTTTTATTGTGGATCCAGACATAGTTGTGAAAATGAAGAATATTCCTCCATCAACTCTTCCTCATTTCTATGGTAAGTTACATGAAGACCCATATTATTTCTTGTTTGAGTTTGACATATTTTGTAGAAGCTATGATTACTGCTCAGACGCTTATAAGTTAAAGTTTTTTCTTGCAACTCTCAAGGACTTAGCATTATGTTGGTTCATGGGATTAGGAGGAAACACTATAGCTTCTTGGGAGTAGATGAAGAGATTTTTTTATTGAAATATCAGGAATATTGTAAAACTAGAGAGATGCAGGATGAATTTTTCACCATTGTGCAATGTGATTATGAGACCTTGGAAGATTATCTAGAAATATTTCTGTATATCCTCCAAAGGTCAAAACACAAGTTTTATCTAAGTAATATTAGAACCTTGTTCTTACGTGGGCTTACTGATGATGATAGAAATAACTTAAATCTGTTAGGACAAGGGGATATTTCTCATAAACCTTTTGATCAGATTTATGACCTGTGTAGAAAATTCTCAAGGAATCAGTCTAGATCCAGTAAAGGAACTCGAAGTATAAATAGAAAAGCTAGATCTATGGATGCTATGATTATTTGGTTGGGGAAAAAAATGGAAAATATGAAGATTGAAATAATGAATATTGTTAGAAAAAAAGTAGACTCTTTAAAATTTCAACAAAAAAACTTACAAGAACAAGAGTCATTGTATATTTTTTGTCCAAATTGTAGGAAAAAGCATCCTTTAAGAGAATTACTTAATGATGTTAAAGGAATTAATAAATGTGTGATTTATGCATAGAACCATGCCACTGAAAAATGCCCCTCCATACCTAGATTGAAAGCAGTATTTGAAGGAGGGAAACTTTAGCCTGATACATTGCATGCTATGGGAGCATGAAAAATTTTTCCTCAGGTAGGTGCAGGTATGGCTCCTGAACTTTCCCCACATTTTTTTATTTATAATTCACAACCATATTCCTATCATAATACTAATCACTCTCAAGCATGGTAGCATGGGAACCACTTTCAATATGTACATCCTTCCCAACCTTGGAAATAAGGTTACAGAGGGCCAAACCATTCACTTAATTCCTATCATGCACCTATGCAATAATATCCACCTACATATGAACCTTACCCAATTCCACAACCATCATTTCCCTAGATAAGTCAGCCAATGCCACCATTACCTTTACCTTTGTTGTTCGGACCTCCTCAACTGCCTCGTAAGCCCATACCAAATTTGAATAATAAAGCGGTACAAATGATCCACTCTATTAAACTGCTTCTTCCACCTAGTTATCGGTCTATGCTAGTTGGGGTCAATGATCTCCAAATAAGATCAGGGAAGGTAGTAACATCAGAAAAAAAAAATCATCCCATGGTGATTATATAAACTCCTAACCATTCTTTGAGCGATGTCACCATTCATCCCATTCTCGTACCTTCATAGTGTTTTCCATCATCTTCAAACCGACCTCCCTATCCAGAGAGTCTAGTTGTGGAGAGGAGTGACCTCGTTCCTGAGTCTAGCTTGGATTCTGGGCTTAGGAATATTTTTACTAAGGTCCCTTTGCTGGAAGTTATCAAAGAGATCCCCATCTTTATAAAAATCATTAAGGAAATCTCTCTCAATAAGTCAAGAAGGAAAAGAGTAGAACCTAAAACCATTCAATTTTTTCGAAGAGCAGCAGAGTTAATGACAGGGTGTGTGCAAATGGAAAAATATACCAACCCTGGAAACCCCGTTGTCTCTATTTAGATAGGTGATGTCCTTGTCTCCAATGTTCTTATAGACTTGGGGGCAACCATTAATGTTATGACCAAGAAAACCATGGATTAACTTGGTTTGGTCCACATTTGTCCTACTCCTAATGTGCTTGAATTCGAAGATAGATCTAAAATCAAGTTGGAGGGAGTATTGGAAGATGTGGTTGTTTTTATAGACTCTTGGGAATATCCCGCTGATTTCATTGTGCCTCATCCAAATAATCTTGTGGGAGGAAATCCCTTGATCTTGGGACGACCTTGGCTTCCTACTGTCGATGCTTACATTGGATGTCATTCCGGTGACATGTACATTTCCCATGGATATTCTAGGAAGAAATTCACCTTATATCCACTTGCTATATCTATCTAGGAGCTTCAATATACCTTATGGCTAGATTACAGTAGTGACGAGGATACTCAATCAGTTTCGATGATATATGTAATATTCCTTTTTTGGGATTCTAAAGATTCTATGTCAGAGATGGACTATAGAGGCATCTACTGGCTATGTCACCTCTAAAAAGAGGGTGAGAACCAAAGGCTACCTGGCCAACTATAGACTCTACCTATAGAACTTGGAATAATCCCATTCAGGAATCTCAATAAGGCCTTCAATGAAAGCGTTGTATAAGAAAATATGAGCAAGAATAATGTAGATCAGGGCTGGGATCCCCTAATTTATGTTGTATGTGACTTATATATGAAATTTCATCAGAAAAAAATAATTTTAAGCTCATTAAACATATCTCCGAGAAACAAGACTAGCTAGAAATCAGCCAAAGAGAGAAGTTGCTACAACATGAAAACCCCAGCTACTAGAATTGCGCAGATTTGACTGAAACTTAGAGGAGGAAAGAAAAATATCTGATACTTCAGTAATATAATATTAAATCAGATTTACATATGAGCTTATTGTATTTAAAACTGATTACAAAAGAACTAGAGAAAGATCCCTTCAGAAATTAGAGCTGCAACTAGAAATAAACTGCAGAGATACATAGACAGCGTTATTTTTCAGATGGTTCAGCTGTTGTAAATTAAATTTCAGATATATGAAATATGTATGGATGAAACATCAGATCTAATACAGATCTAGAAGCTACAAGACTTTAAGAAAAATTTCCAATTGGAATTACATCAAAATATTGCATATTAAGCTGCAGATCTGAATTACAATATACTGTGCTGCAGAAAACCTAGAAATTTCTGAAGATAACTTTTATTTCTGAAACAGATCATATCTAAAGAGACATGGATCAGAAAACCAATCCATGTATCACCAAGGTAGGGCAAGCCTAACACCAAGAGATCTTCCTCCAAACTGATAGCAAACTGAAACAAAGAAACCCTCTTACAAAATAACGCGCTATAGAGAAGAAATTGCGCAGAGGGTGAAGGAGACTGAATACATGGAATGAAATTACAGATCTGATACAAAATATATATCAGCTAGCTCTTTGGAGTCTAAATAACACTCTCCAATAGAGAAATCTTCTCAAAAACAACTAGATCTAAGCAGATCTAAAATGCCACTTGCTACAAAAGATAGCATCTGCAAAACCCTCAATGGGCCAACACTGCTCATGAAAGATGGAGCTTGGTCTCAAACCAGATAGTGGAAAAATTCAGTAAATAACTCCTCCAATTATCCTCAAAGGAAGATATGAAACCCCTAAATAGGAATTCCAAACATAATCCTCCACTAAAAAACAGAGAATGGTATTTGTCTAAGCAGACAAATACTTCAAAAATATAATTCATCAACAACCTCTCCAAGTGTCTTCTCCTCCTTTTTATAGCATGAGAAAGTCTTTGAAAACCCTAAACCACTTGGATGAGTTATTCCTTTTCACATTAGAAGCTCCCTTCTAGAACTTCACAGTCCTTTTTGGAGATACAATGAAGATAGACAGCGCAGTTGACTTGGTCAAGGTGGACCCAATCTTGGCTCAAAACCTCTTTCACACCTGCAAGTGATTATTTGTATAGCCCAGATTTTCCTTTGTTCACATGGGCATTGATTTATTTAGACTTCTTAGGATGTTTACATGTGATACTTTATTCATTTATTCATAAAACATAAATTAAATCAAAATTGAATGTATCCTCTTAGCTAAGGCTAAGTAGGAACATTACAGTCCTCCCCCTCAAATTTTTTCTTATCCTCAAGCAACTGGTAGGGTAAGAGCTATGTTTCTTCTCTTTCTCCATTGATGACAACATCAAGAATCAAGATCTCATCATGAAGTAAGTGTTCACCAAGGCAATACATCAAAAACTTCTCCTCCAATGCTAGCATGATAGGTGCATAGTCTTCCCCTTCAGGAGTGTAAAACTCAACAGAAATAAACATGGGTAAACCAATGTCACATCTGAAACATGTATCATGAAGTAATAGATAAAGTTCCATCCCATGTGGTACATACACACTAATTAATTTTTTCCCATACATAGCCATAAACAAAACCAATATGTCATCTATGTATGGTAGCAAAATTACATAAAGGAAAACTAAAATTTGCACATGAGGAGGTGGGTCACAATCCCACATAAGGTACCAGCATAGTGCACCCCTTGTTTTGAGTAGATATAATTGTGATAGGTGGTATTCCCACCACATCTCTACTGCATGGGTCACTTTGACATGGCTGAAGTTGAAGCCCTCATTGGGTGCTTTTGGGAAGCATCCATCATGATAAGTAATCTCCCTTTGCACCTCAAGGGAGTGGCCAACTTTGGAACCTTTCTTGGCCTCTTCATTACCATGAGATCTCCATGAAAAAGTGATCCTTGTAGGAGCCATGGAATGCATACATATGGTAAGAGAATGTTCCAAATCAAAAAAATAAACTTGCTCTATAAGATTAGATTTCTTACCATACAAACCTCCCATACTCATAGAGTTAGGCATGGGCTTTTCCCCTCTTTTGAGAGAAAAAAGAGATGGTTGAAATATATCCTACATAGGATCCATTGGCTGCCCCATATCCACATAAATATTGCACTCTTGTAAGTGCTGATTTAGTTCCTCCCATTCATAATGTTGATTTACTTCCTCCTCCATACCCTCCCAATCAAAACTCTCCAAGATTAGGGAGTAGATTTTTGCTGATTGCATGTAGCTGGAAAGGAACTCCTTGTGTGCCATTTGTAGTATTTCTTGCTTAAGCTTGGAGGCTTGAGACAAGAATACTTTACCAAGATGATAGATGACCCCTTCATGGACCATATAGCCTCCTCCTTGATTTATTCCATCTAATATCATCCCGCTGTGCAGATCTTTGGAGTACTCCACAAGGAGTTGAGATCTCCAATATGGATCTACACTTCTCAACAAGGACAACATTATTGATGTGTCTAAGTTGGTGCTTGACTTGTTTCTTCTTGTTTCTTTGGCACTATGCATGCCAAAAGTGTTTGTGGGAAGGTTGATCCTCCCCCTTGCTTCCTCCCACAGCGTTGTGACTCTTTCTTCCATAGTTTCAGCACTTGGTGAATCTTTCCCCATAGGATCTAATGGCACCCCAAGTGGCTTTCCATGCTGTAGGAATGTCTCTTGCAGCCTTCTAATGAACATGAGGGAAGGAACTATAAATTCCTTGCCCCCACTGTGAAATTCCATATTTTTTGTGTGGGTAGAGACATCAAGTGAAGGGTAGGTGTGCATGCCTTGAATAACTTGTTTCTTCCCACTCTTCAAGTCCACCCACTCCATCTACAAGGCCCTCCAATCAATGGTGACTTTTCCCAAAGTAATCAACCATTGGACACCCAAGATGAGGTTGGTTTCTGGTATGTCCACTACAAAGAAGTGGTCTCTCAAAGTGTAGGTCCCCATAGTCACAGAAAGTGATGGAACATACTGCATGCACTGCATAGTTCTATCCCCCGAAACCAAAACAGAGAACCCATCAAAATAATCCATAGGGATCCCCATCCTCTACACAAAGTGAGCATCAATAAAGTTGTGGGTTTCCCCACTATCAATCAGAATAGATACTCTTTGGTCCATAACTGAACCCTACACTCTAAGAGTCAAATATTTGGGCACTCCTCTCAAAGAAGCAAGAGTCCCACTGGTTGGAGAAAATGCTCCTTCTTCTTCTCTGGATGATGATTGATCCTCCTCATCATCATCACTAGTGTTGTGACCTCTCCTAGGTCCATCATTTCCCTCTTTCTCCTCGCAATCAGAGAAGACTTCAATATAGTGTGCTCTCCTAGCAGCACACCTATGTCTAGGCATCCATGGCTCTTGACAAGTGAAACATAATTTATTTTTCCTCAACTCCCTCTAGAGATCATTGTTAAGGAGCTTCTTAAATGATATCTCCTTAGGTGGAGCATATTTCCCTTCCTTCCCTTTATAAGAGTGAGTGGCTTTGCTTGGGAAGGTTGCCTTTGCTCTTGGCAAGGCATCTTGGAAATCTCTTGTTCTTTCAATGGCATCATGCAAAGTGGTGGGTTTGGTTGACTTGACCAACCCATGCAAAGGTTCTTCCAAGCCATATATGAACATATAGACTCTCCTCGCAACTGAAAGATCAGGAACCATTACAAATAGCCTCAAAAATTTAGAGATATAGGCTTCAACATCTCCTGTCTACTTAAGATTTTCCAAGCTTATCAAAGGGGCCTCCGGATCCTTCCGATCAAATATTTCCACTAGACTCCTAGTGAACTTAGCATAAGTGGACACATTGCTGTGCCCCAATGTATAAAGTCCATGAAACCACCAGTTGAGGGCTTCTCCATCAAAATGCGGTGCAACAATCTTAATGGCTTCCGCTTCAGGCACTTTATTCAGCTAGAAATAGATGTCCAACTTTTCCACCCATGATTTAGCTGAACAAGAGGGTGATCCATCAAACTTAGGCAAGAAGAACATGCCCATGGTGTGGTGCCTCCCATGAAGGAAACCTCCATCTCTATACTACTGCAATGGCCTCCTCCGGTCCTTGAGATGGCAGAAGTCTTGAAAGCTCAAGTTATCCTTGAAACTTTGACTTTGTGAATTATATTCTACAAATTTTCCTTCCAAAGAGGTTGAATCTTGAAGCCCTTCATTCTCTATAGCCAAGAAGGTAGGCATTGTAGAGCATTGTGAGATCTGTGGAGCTTGTGGCAAGCTCACAGGTGGACCAGTATCAAACTGAGACATTTCAGAACTTTCTCCTTGATGGAGTCTTCCAAGGGAATCCCTCATTCTATCTATCCTCATCTCCTTTATCTCCTTGGATATATCTTGCATGGTTTCCAAGATATTTTTTTCAAACTCTTCTGCCTCCTTATCTTTATCATTTAATTCAGGGGCTTTCCCCTTGTATTGACCCTTGTCAAGGTCAACAGTAGTATATTCATACTTTTTATGACTTATATTTTGGTATCTCCTATCCCTCTCAGAAAGAGGATCTTCATATTCGAAATGCAACATGACTGTGGCTCCAATGCTAGCACAAGATGTGCCAAGAATGGAGCTCCGATACCACTATAATATTCCTTTTTGGGGATTCTCAAGATTCTATGTCAGAGATGGACTACAAAGGAATTTATTGGTTATGTCACCTCTTAAAAGAGGGTGAGAACCAGAGGCTACATGGGCAACTATATACTCTACCTATAGAACTTGGAATAATCCCATTCAGGAATGCCAACAAGGCCTTCAATGAAAATGTTGTATAAGAAAATATGAGCAAGAATAATGCAAATCAGGGCTAGGATCCCCTCATTTATGTTTTATGTGACTTATATGTGAAATTTTATCAGAAATAAATAATTTTAAGCTCATTAAACAGATCTCCCAGAAACAAGACTAGCTAGAAATTAGACAAAGAGAGAAGCTGCTGCAACATGAAAACCCCAGCTACTAGAATTGCGTAGATTTGACTGAAACTCAGAGGAGAATAGCCAAAGATCTGATACTTTAGTAATATAGCAGTAAATCAGATTTACATATGAGCTTATTGTCTTTACAACTGATTACAAAAGAACTAGGGCAAGATCCCTTCAGAAATTAGAGCTGCAACTAGAAATATACTGCAGAAATACATAGACAGCGTTATTTTTCAGATGGTTCAGTTGCTGTAAATTATGTTTCATATCTCTGACATGTGTATGGATGAAACATTAGATCTAATACAGATCTGGAATCTAAAAGACTTTAAGAACAAGTTCCAATTGGAATTACATCAAAATATTGCATATTAAGCTATAGATCTGAATTACAATATACTGTGCTGCAGAAAACCTAGAAATTTCTAAAGATAACTTTTATTGCTGAAATAAATCAGATCTAAATAAACATGGATCAGCAACCCAATCCATGGATAACCAAGGGAAGGGAAGCCTAACACCAAGAGATCTTCCTCCAAGCTGATAGAAAACTGAAACAAAGAAGCCCTCTCACAAAATAACGCAGTATAGAGTAGAAACTGCGCAGAGGGTGAAGGAGACTGAATACATGGAATGAAATTACAAATCTGATACAAAATATAGATCAGCTATCTCTTTGGAGGCTAAAGAACACTCTCCAATAGAGAAATCTTCTCAAAAACAACTAGATCTAAGTAGATCTAAAATTCCACTTGCTACAAAAGATAGCAGCTGCAAAACCCTCAATGGTCCAGCACTGCTCATGAAAGATGGAGGTTGGTCTCAAACCAGATAGTGGCCAAATTTAGCAAAGAAATCATCCAATGATCCTCAAGGGAAGAGATGAAACCCATAAATAGGAATTCCAAATACAATCCTCCACGAATGGTATTTGTCTAAGCAGACAAATACTTCAGAAATATAATTCATCAACAACCTCTTCAAGTGTCTTCTCCTCCTTTTTATAGCATGAGAAAGTATTTGCAAACCCTAAACCAGTTGGATGAGTTGGTCCTTTTCACATTAGAGGCTCCCTTATAGAACTGTGCAGTCCCTTTTGGAGATACAATGAACATAGACAATGCAGTTGACTTGGTCAAGGTGGACCCAATCTTGGCTCAAAACCTCTTTCACACCTGCAAGTGATTATTTGTATAGCCCATATTTTCCTTTGTTCACATGGGCATTGATTTATTTAAACTTCTTAGGAGTTTTACATGTCCTCCTTTATTCATTTATTCATAAAACACAAATTAAATCAAAATTGAATGTCTCCTCTTAGCTAAGGCTAAGTAGGAACATTACAATATATCATTATACCGAGTCGATTTAGGAGGGTAAGACACAATACTTCTTGAAAAATCTAGATACCATGCCCAATTTTGAGTCATAATGTCAAATATTTAGTCTGATTTTCAAAAATTCATGATTCCCAACCTTCCTCACCACAGTCTCTAGCAGCACCTCTTTGTACTCTTGAGCCATAAACCACTCTTGTTGAGATTAGTCCAGGAAAATATTTACATATTAGCTCAAACTTGGATGCATCCCAACAAGATCATATTGTAAATTTGTTGCAAAACCATCTTGATTCCTTTGCATGGGGATATGAGGACATGAAAGGCATCCCTCATGAAACTTGTACTCATCACATTTATATTCAGGAGGGAGCCCAACCTGTTCAACAACCCCAGAGATGCATGAACCCAGATCTAAGAGAAGTTGTTAAGGAAGAATTGAAAAATATCTTAGATGCTAATTTTATTTATCCTATATCTGATAGCCAGTGTGTCTCTTCATTTGTGTTAGTCTCGAAGAAATATGGGAGATGGCACATTTTCATTGTTTGCCGAGAACTGGAAAAAGCCACTCTTAAGTATTACTTTCCCCTTCCTTTCATCGATCAGGTGCTTGATACCCTCACCAGTAAAAAGTACTTTTCTTTTTTAGATGGCTTTAGTGGTTATAACCAGATACAGATCGCACACGAGGATTAAGATAAGACCACCTTTACATGCCCATGGGGGACATTTCCATACCGAGTGCTTCCTTTTGGGTTGTGTAATGCCCCAACCACCTTTCAGAGGGTAGTGTTGGCTATTTTTGCTGACCTTGAGTGTGTATAAATATATATGGATGAATTTTTGTTATTTGGTGATTCATTTTCTGAATCCCTCAAAAATATAGAAAAAATGCTTTCTAGTTACCAAGAATATCACCTTCCTTTGAGTGATAAAAAGTGTAGATTAATGTGCAAAGCAGGAGTAGTTCTTGGCCACCTCATTTCTAACAAATTTATCCACGTTAACCCAACTAAGATATGGGTTATTTTGTGTCTTTGTGCACCCAAAACAGAAAGGGAAGTGAGAGGATTCCTCGGACATGTGGGCTACTATAGGAGATTCATTGAGAACTTTTCTAGGATAGCTACCCCCTTTTCCAACTATTAGCTAAGGACATGTTGTGGTGAAACACAACCCCCCCCCCCTCCCCCCCCCCCATTTTTTACTTTTAAATGAAAAATGGGGACCCTTTTAAACGATCACTTGATAGTGCTACTATTAAAATTCTAAAATGAGGAAAGGCCTAAATGAGTTCGATTTGTTCTTATTAATTTGTTTTTACCTCATTTTCGATTAGTCGTTGTGAAATGCACTTGTTTGAAGGAATTTTATTATATTTGTTATATTTTTAGGGACCCTTCATTTTCCAACTCCCTTCCTTATTGGCATTTTGAAAAAATTCTTGACTTTTTGAAACTTTACCACTTGCCTCATGGTTTTGATCATATTTTTTTACACCTCCTTGTTGCCTTTTGCATTCATGGAAATATTTTCATGAATGATCAATTGAAGACAAAGTGGCACCTTCTGTTGCCACATTCCCTTTCATTTCATATTGAGTCTCATGCGTTGTTTATCTTTTATACTTGATTTGACATGTGCATCCATAAAAATATGGATCATTAATTAATTTTTCTTTAACCATATTGTAAATATATTTAATAATACAAAACCACTCTTTTGTATGTAACACATATTGTATATATGTATAGTTAAAATATTTTGTAAATATTTAAAATGTATATAATAAAACAAAATAAGAAGCATGTACATATGTATAAAGAATTATTAACATAACTATATATGATATCCCTATACATGACCATGGCCCTTTTTATTAAAACATGAAGATTACCTAAAACACAAACATTACACCCTTTTTCTTTGTGTTTACGTTTGAATTCCAAAAACGCATGCATATATACATATGAAGGCACAACATAACAAACTTTAAACCATTAATGAATTATGCCTTGAACCTGGTAATATTTCTTTTGTACCAGAAAAAAATAAAAGGGGGAAAATCAAAATATGATATTCTTGCCACGTATTAGTAACTAGGGATATGTGGATAAGCTTTGACTGACCAACGTGACACATTATCCACAACAATTGAAGTTTGATTACCCCAATCTACTAGTGGTAGCTAAATTAATATGAATCTCTAGATATAACTTCATATCATGTAAATCAAGCAATTACGGACACATTTCTCATCACGCCGAGATCTAAATACGAAAAATGATATCTTGTTGAGATTTCGTTTGGCCGAATAAGAATGATTTAATTGTTTGTGTTGTAGAAACGAGGCACGATAACTTCACGACAGACAAATCAAACTTGTATTGTTTCCATTATTCACTCGCTTCTGTTGGAATTTTCTCCACTGTATGGTGTTATCATTGGCATGGGTCCTCTCCACTCTTTTCTCAGAATGGATAACTCACAACCACTCACAAGTTGGATATTGGTTATTGGATATGGAAGTTATTAAAGATGGAGAAGGCGAGATTTTGAGCATGAAATCAAGGAAATCAAACAAACTCAAAAGGCCTATTAAAGAAGCAGGAATATACATGACAAAGGGGGGAACCATAGGGAAAATTTTCTTGAAATCAGTTTCTCAACAGTTTGAAGGAGACGCTACAGGACTAGAAGAAGAAGGGGTCGCGATCTAGCATAGGGGATTTTTTTGCTATCATTCAATCTGCACTTTTGGCATTTCTGTTTTTTGTAGAGGAGGTGATTGTAAAGATTGTAAGAGATTTTTTGGCCTTTGTAATATTTCTTAGCATTTCTACATGTAATAAAATCATAGGTCTCAAATTTTCAATGACTGCATATTTTGTAAGAAAAGCTTTGGCATTATTTTGAATTTCCATTCATGAGTATTTCTACCTGAACGCTGAATTTTTTATTTATGTCTAAGTTTTGTAATTTGATTTCGATTTCTATTCTAAAACATATTTCTTATTGATACTTAACATTTCTGTTGGTTCAATTTTGATATGATTTGAAGCTTTACAGGAGCTATCTCCAAGACGCAGAACGAGATCGGATCTATAACAAATTCACTGAAATATATTTGCAATTAAATAATAATTTCTTATATTTAATTCGTAAATGTATTTTTCTTTTATCTCATTAATTAAATATGAATTTCTTCTATTAGTTAATGAAAACTACATCGTGAATTCGATCATAAACCAGTCCTTCCCCCTATTTTATAATCAATTTTTGATTTCTATTCTAAAACATATTTCTTATTAATACTTAACATTTCTGTTGGTTTAATTTTGATATGATTTGAAGCTTTGCAGGAGTTATCTCCAAGAGGAAAAATGAGAGCGGATCTATAACGAATTCACTGAAATATATTTGTGATTAAATAATAATTTCTTATATTTAATTCGTAAATGTATTTTGCTTTTATCTCATTAATTAAATATGAATTTCTTCTTTTAGTTAATGAAAACTACATGTCGATCATAAACCATTCCTTCCCCCTATTTTATAATTGATTTTCGATTTCTATTCTAAAATATATTTCTTGTTGATACTTAACATTTTTGTTGGTTCAATTATGATATGATTTGAAGCTTTGCAGGAGCTATCTCCAAGAGGCAGAATGAAATCGGATCTATAACAAATTCACTGAAATATATTTGTGATTAAATAATAATTTCTGATATTTAACTCGTAAATGTATTTTGCTTTTATCCCATTAATTAATAAGAATTTCTTATTTTAATTAATGGAAACTACATAGTGAATTCAATCATAAACCTGTCTTTCCCCTATTTTTATTTAATTTTCTCTTGGATTAAGAGAGGGTTATCCCATCTTAGTCCGAGATAGGATTTTAGTCTTAGATTTAATTTTGTATCTGTAAATGAAATCTACATAAAAGGCAAACATTTTTGGTTCTGAGTGGCACAATTCAGCTCTTATATTAGTCAACTATTTTTTATTGATTTTAATCTTTATCCAAAAATTTAAAAAATCAATCATAAAGACTAATGTAATATAGTGTATATTAGTCCATATATTGTTAATTAATAACAATTAACATTAGAAATCATTTTCCTTTTTCTTATTATAGTTAGCCTTAACATACTAATTACTCATTAATTTGTAACATACACTTTCAATAAATAATAATTAGAATAATTTTAACTTTAATTATGGTAGTGCATTTAAATAAATCTTATTAAATGTTTACTTAGAATAATAGTAATAGTATTTAGTTAACTTCATTTTATAGTTTATTATAGATATATTATAATCTTATAATAAACTAGATTAAATATTTAGAATTATTATTAGAACTATATTAGTGATATATAAGAATATATTATAGTTTAAGGTATATAGTATAGTTAGTCAATTAGCATAATAACATAGGATATATTATTTTAGATTTTACATATGAGATAAATAGGAATACTTTAGCACTTAACAAAGACTTTAACGATAAATGCAACATTAACAGTGTGTTACTTTAGGATTAATAAATAGTACTAAATTAACAAGTTTCATAGGAATAACATTATCATAGTGTCGTTTAGCATTAACAATTAAAAGTAATTTAATAATATAAAGTCAGTTAGGTTAGAATAGTTAGGCTAATTGTAAGACATAACTTAGCCGTGGCTTGGCTGAGCCCCAGATTAGCTTAAGGATCAACTCTCTTGCCTAATCAGCAAGAGAGCTGATCTGATATCTCTTCTCCGTTAATGAATGAAAGTTGTATTTTAATTAATCGAAGTTTGGGAAAAGGTAACTGGACCTGATCCAGGGTAAAACCTTAACACCCCTTAACCAAGACCTTTTACTTCGGCTGATAAATAGAATTGCGTTTAATTAAAGACGTTAAAGAACTTAAATGAACAACTGTAGCTGTAAATAAGAGGAACATAAATGAACAAGATCAGCAATCATAAGAACACGTCGTTTGATGACGGAGTTCATCCAGGAGGGACTACATCTCCGGGCCTCGGTGTCAAGATGGTGTAGGCCGCTGCATTATGTGTTGTGAGAAGAAGATGTACATGGATATGTTTCCCTATGACATACAAGGAAAAATTGCCCTCATGCAGGAGTGGCTTGACTTCTTTAAGAGATGTTCCACTGTAGAACTCTCATACATAAAGAAAAGCTCCTATCAGTATGACCATAGCTGACATGTAGCAAATAAGAGTATCCCGCCAATCCTGGCAAACAAGGGATCTCAAAAATACACATAGAAAATAAGAGCATCCCGCCAATGTGGCATAAAAGGGGCTCATACATGACACAAATCCATAGCTGAAAGTACATCAATAAAAACACAAAGCAAGATCCCACAACTCATGAATCAACAGGGATCTGCAAGACATAATGCATCTCAACGAGAAATAAATAAAGAAGTACATGAAAATCACATCATATACCTCACGCTGCCATTTTCTGAAGGCTAAGCAGCTCTGCGGCAGAATCTGAAAACACCATCAATCTTGTGGCGTCGAGAAAGTGGAAAATGACTGCTCACATGTGCAAATCCGACACCGGCATAGTCCACTTCCAAAAGTGGCTGGAAAATCAAAAACTCAGATGCAGAAACTGAGTACGCCATCAGACTCGTGGCGCTGAGTAGTGCTGAAACGACATAAAATTTGTCCCATTTGGACAAAGTCGAAATTTCGCCCTCCTGAAAATTTGCCTCAATCGAGGTTCCGCCTGCCTCTTTTCTGGCTCATGGTTCCACTGCACCTGTAATTAAAAAAGCATAAATCTGGAAATACGTGCGCGCTGCTCAATTCCCTGGGCGCACTGATCTGCAATCAAAAATATTAAACTTGAATTCCGTGCGTGCTCTCCTGCTCCTCCATGGCTTGGGCACACTGTAAAAATTCGGGTTTATATACAAAACGCTGGGCGGAATTACCCAAGTCAGCAGTTGGGCGCATTGGTAAACATTGGAATTCGTTGAGGAGAGGTCGGGGGGTCAAATCCCGCCCCTCCCAACATAGCACGACATAATTTTAATAAAACCCGCATTTGTTTTAAATGGGGGGGTCGGGTCCGCCTTGGGCGGCCCGCCCAACAATCCACGGTTCAAACATTGTTCAAACATTAAATAATTGTTGGGTCATTGTTTAAATTTGTGGTGTTTGTTTTAAGTTGACCGGGATGTGGAGCCGCCGCGTGGGCGGACCGGCAGACCCGCCGGTGGTGGGTTCGACTCCCACCGGCTCCGATATAATATATATATATATTTAATATTTTTTTGGTTGCCCGGTTGCGTGGGGTCCGGCGGGGGTCATGGCCCGCCGACCCATTTTTTAATATATTTTTGTTTATATAAAACAAACTGTGTATTTTTGAAAAATCTGATTTTGACCGTAGGAGTCATTTTAACCAGGCCACAATTTCGCTCGGAATCTGGCCTGAGCTTGCCGAAATCCGGTGGCCGGGTTTCAGCAAAATTTTTGCCTCCTTAAGGCTGCCCAGTCACCAAGTCAACCTGGAACTTTGACCGCTTATAACTTCTTCATACGGACTCGGAATTGAGTGCCGTCTGCGCCTTTGGATTCAGAATTACGAAATCTACAACTTCAACCTGGTTTGAGAGCAATCCGAACACTTTGATTTTTGAGCCTTTTACTCAAGCCTCTTGTACCTATACCTGATTATTCCACCTGGATCAAACCTCCCCACTGAGGAGCTTGTGCTCCTCCAAAAGCATTAAGCTTTACATATCATCAAATGTCTGCAACTGTCATTGAAAGGCACATCCCCACATGACTCCTTCACCTGGCGTACTTCAGAATCAAGATGCAAAGCCATCATGTACAACTGCTACAATGTGATGTCTGAAAAGGCACATCCCTTGAAGACTCCTTCACCTTACGTACTTCAGAATCAAGATGCAAAGCCAACACCTGCAACTGCTGAAATGCAAATGTCTGAAAAGGCACATCCCATGAAGACTCCTTCACCTCACGTACTTCGGAATCAAGATGCAAAGCCAACACCTGCAACTGTTGAAATGCAAATGTCTGAAAAGGCACATCCCATGAAGACTCCTTCACCTCACGTACTTCAGAATCGGAATGCCAACACCTGAAATTTGTTGCAACACAAATGTTTGAGAAGGCACATCCCTCGAAGACCCCTTCACTTCTCATCCTTCGGAATCAAGATTCAAAGCCAACACCTGCCTAAAGCTGCAATGTTCATTACATTCTCAATGTGACCAATAATGACCCAGATGTTTCCATACTTGCCACGAGTTTATAACATGCACTCGGTGGTCAAGCTTACAGCAAAATGGAAATCATACCTCAACAAAATTACAAGACCAGACCTCATCGTCGCATTTCGAAGTGATGGCAAAACTCCTCATCACTTTTACATGAAAGAAATGCATCAGACGACTCATACAACATGACCGAAACATAATCTTCGCATCTCAAAGTGATGGCAACATATCATCACTTTTACATGAGAGAGATCTAACACACGACTCATAAAACAAGGCCAAAAACAATATCATGGTCGCTTAAACGAGTGATGGAAACACATCATCACTTTCATAATAAAATGCGACAAATGACTTACAACATGGCCATGACAAGCTTAACATATCTAGAAAAAAAACAATCTAGAAGAACCACTGCTCATTTATTAAAACGAGTGGATCATTTCCCTGTGGCGAACTTGCTTGTCGATCAGCTCTTTCGACTGGTGCATGCACGGGTGCTTTGTCTTTACGACACTGCTCTGGATGAAGTTTCCAGCATGTGGCTCTTTGGTGGCCACTTCGGTCACAATGGGTGCAAAAGTTCTTTTTCCTCCAAACCTGCTTAACTGATTTCTTTTCCTGTTGGGGAGAAGGCTTTTCGTGCCTCTTCCTTCTTTGTGCTGCCATCCTCTTCCAGCACTTAGAAATCACATGGTTATTTAAACCACAAAAATAACAAGTTTTATGATGCCATATTTTACGACCGTGGTTATCAACATTCTTATAGTCAAAATGCACTCTGGAATAATGAGACTTAGTATACCTTCTGCGGTGGTCTCCGGTGCCATTATGATGATGGGAGCTCGCCTCGGTTCCTTCATTTCAACGTTCACTGCCGTGGAATGATGGCGAAGTGTCCCTATCATTCCTCTTCCTTGGAGAGTTCATCATTATCTGTTTTCCTTTGATGTCCTTCGAACATCCTTCGTCAATGTACCCCAAACCTGCATAACGAGGTCATTGCACAACCTCCAATGGTTCGGTGATGCCTTGGCCACGAATGCCAAGTCCTCCTCCTCTATACCCCATTTTAGTGAGGAGCCTCATGCCGGTACCTGTGATTGGTATCTCCACACTTCCAACTGAAATGACATCATGTGAAGAAACTGAAGAAAAATCAACACTATTTACCTTAGGTGTTGATTGCGAAACAGATGAAGAAAGTTGTTGTAAGCCTTCGTCGCGCTTCACTTCCGTCACTGCCTCTGACACGGCTTGTAGCTGAAGCTGCATCTGCTGCATCTCCTCCTTCTCTTTCTGTAGGAATGCTTTTAAGGCATCATGATCTCTCTGAAGAGTTTCGTTGTTGCATTTCAAATCTTCCCACGCCTCTGTCGTGGCTTGCAACTGAAGCTGCAACTGCTACTTCTCCTCCTTCTCTTCATGTAGGAACGCCCTTAAGGCATCATGATCTGCTTGCAGAATTTCATTGTTGCGCTTCCAATCTTCCCACGCTTCTGTTGTGGCTTGCAACTGCAGCTGCAACTGTTGTTTTTCCTCCTCCTCTTTGTGTAGGAGGGTCTTCAATTCTTCGTTCTCTGCTACTTGTTTTTCGTACGCCTCGTACAATATGTCCGCTTTCTCGGATACCCTGAGCATGGTTTCATACATGTCCTTGACACTCTCCATGTCTCAAGTCAGTGAACGTTCAATGTCCACGCCTGCAATCCAACCAGCAAGAATACCTGCTCCGATACCACTTGATCCAGGGTAAAATCTTGATACCCTTAACCAAGACCTTTTACTTCGGCTGATAAATAGAATTGCATTTAATTAAAAACGTTAAAGAACTGAAATGAACAATTGTAGCTGAAAATAAGAGGAACATAAAAGATCAAGATCAGCAATCATAAGAACACGTCGTTTGATGACGGAGTTCGTCCAGGAGGGACTACATCTCCGGGCCTCAGTGTCAAGATGGTGTAGGCCACTGCATTATGTGTTGTGAGAAGAAGATGTACATGGATATGTTTCCCGATGACATACAAGGAAAAATTTCCCTCACACAGGAGTGGCTTGACTTCTTTAAGAGATGTTCCACTGCAAAACTCTCATACATAAAGAAAGACTCCTATCAATATGACCATAGCTGACATGTAGCAAATAAGAGTATCCTGCCAATCCTGGCAAACAAGGGATCTCAACAATACACATAGCAAATAAGAGCATCCCGCCAATGTGGCATAAAAGGGGCTCATACATGACACAAATCCATAGCTGAAAGTACATCAAAACAACACAAAGCAAGATCCCACGACTCATGTATCAACCGGGATCTGCAAGACATAATGCATCTCAACGAGAAATAAATGAATAAGTACATGGAATACACATCATATACCTCATGCTGCCATTTGCTGAAGGCTGAGAAGCTCTGCGGCAGAATCTGAAAACACCATCAATCTTGTGGCGTCGAGAAAGTGGAAAACAACTGCTCACATGTGCAAATCTGACACCGGCATAACCCACTTCCAAAAGTGGCTGGAAAATAAAAAAATCAGATGTAGAAACTGAGTACGCCATCAGACTCGTGGCGCTGAGTAGTGCTGAAACGACATAAAATTTGTCCCATTTGGACAAAGTCGAAATTTCGCCCTCCTGAAAATTTGCCTCAATCGAGGTTCCGCCTGCCTCTTTTCTGGCTCATGGTTCCACTGCACCTGTAATTAAAAAAGCATAAATCTGGAAATACGTGCGCGCTGCTCCATTCCCTGGGTGCACTGATCTGCAATTAAAAATATTAAACTTGAATTCCGTGCGTGCTCTCCTGCTCCTCCATGGCTTGGGCGCACTATAAAAATTCGGGTTTATATACAAAACGCTGGGCGGAATTACCCAAGTCAGCAGTTGGGCGCATTGGTAAACATTGGAATTCGTTGAGGAGAGGTCGGGGGGTCAAATCCCGCCCCTCCCAACATAGCACGACATAATTTTAATAAAACCCGCATTTGTTTTAAATGGGGGGGTTGGGTCCGCCTTGGGCGGCCCGCCCAACAACCCACGGTTCAAACATTGTTCAAACATTAAATAATTTTTGGGCCGTTGTTTAAATTTGTGGTGTTTGTTTTAAGTTGACCGGGATGTGGAGCCGCCGTGTGGGCGGACCGGCAGACCCGCCGGTGGTGGGTTCGACTCCCACCGGCTCCGATATAATATATATATATATATTTAATATTTTTTTGGTTGCCCGGTTGCGTGGGGTCCGGCGGGGGTCATGGCCCGCCGACCCATTTTTTAATATATTTTTGTTTATATAAAACAAACTGTGTATTTTTGAAAAATCTGATTTTGACCGTAGGAGTCATTTTAACCAGGCCACAATTTCGCCCGGAATCTGGCCTGAGCTTGCCGAAATCCGGTGGCCGGGTTTCAGCGAAATTTTTGCCTCCTTAAGGCTGCCCAGTCACCAAGTCAACCTGGAACTTTGACCGCTTATAACTTCTTCATACGGACTCAGAATTGAGTGCCGTCTACGCCTTTGGATTCAGAATTACGAAATCTACAACTTCAACCTGGTTCGAGAGCAATCCGAACACTTTGATTTTCCAGCCACTTTTGGAAGTGGACTATGCCGGTGTCGGATTTGCACATGTGAGCAGTCGTTTTCCACTTTCTCGACGCCAAAATATTGATGGTGTTTTCAGATTCTGCCGCAGAGCTGATCAGCCTTCAGCAAATGGCAGCGTGAGGTATATGATGTGATTTTCATGTACTTCTTTATTTATTTCTCGTTGAGATGCATTATGTCTTGCAGATCCCTGTTGATTCATGAGTTGTGGGATCTTGCTTTGTGTTTTTATTGATGTACTTTCAGCTATGGATTTGTGTCATGTATGAGCCCCTTTTATGCCACATTGGCGGGATGCTCTTATTTGCTATGTGTATTTTTGAGATCCCTGGTTTGCCAGGATTGGCGGGATACTCTTATTTGCTACATGTCAGCTATGGTCATACTGATAGGAGTCTTTCTTTATGTATGAGAGTTCTGCAGTGGAACATCTCTTAAAGAAGTCAAGCCACTCCTGCATGAGGGCAATTTTTCCTTGTATGTCATAGGGAAACATATCCATGTACATCTCTTCTTACAGCACATAATGCAGCGGCCTACACCATCTTGACACCGAGGCCCGGAGATGTAGTCCCTCCTGGACGAACTCCGTCATCAAACAACGTGTTCTTATGATTGCTGATCTTGTTCATTTATGTTCCTCTTATTTACAGCTACAGTTGTTCATTTAAGTTCTTTAACGTCTTTAATTAAATGCAATTCTATTTATCAGCCGAAGTAAAAGGTCTTGGTTAAGGGGTGTTAAGGTTTTACCCTGGATCAGGACCTAATTCAACCAGTCGGAGCCACTACTCCAAATGGAAAAGGAGCTACTTTAAGCTCCAGACCGGGTGGTTATCCCCCAATGTTGATACAGCAATTTTCGAGGCTTCAACAGGACAATGAGTTTTCTTGGTCCATAGCTTGCAAACATTATTTTGAGACCTTAAAGGAAAATTTAGTATAGGCACTACTTTTGAGAGGACCTAACTAGTCCCTTTCATTTCATATTTCCTCTGATGCCTCAGACACTGCTATTGGCACATATTTAGGACAATAAAAAATAAATCATATGCTATCTACTTCATCAGTAAAAATTTGTCACCCTCTGAATTGAGTTACACTATGACTAAGAAATATATTTTAGCTGTGATCTTTGCTACTAATAAATTTAGACACTACATAATAGGATATGAAGTATTTTTGCATACTAATCATTCTAAAATAAGATATTTGATGAATAAACCATTGACTAGGGGTAGAGTGACTAGGTGGTTACTTTTTCTTTAGGAATTTAATGTTACTATTGGTGATACACCAGGAAAGTATAATGTTTTTGTTTATTATCTTTCTAGATTAAATAATCATGGTGAAGTAATTCCTGTCGATGATGATTTCCCTGACGAACATCATTTTCCTGTGTCAACAAAATCCTCGTGGTTTTCTAACATATCGAGTTATTTAGTCACCGGAAACACCCCACCTCACTTATATACTCGTGAAAAATGGAATATCATACAAAAGAGTGTTGCATATTCTTGGGTTCAAGGAGACCTCTTTTACATCAGACCAGATTCTTATTATTTGTAGATGTGTAAGAGAGTATGAAGTGTTTGAAATCTTGAAATATGCTCATGACGAACCTTGCAGAGGTCATTTCGAATATAAGAGAATTGCATACAAGATTCTACGAGTTGGATATTTTTGTCCTTCCTTGTTTAAGGATGCCAAACAATATGTAAAGCAATGTGATAGTTTTCAGCGAATGGCCCAAATGAACCAAGCTAATGAAATGCATTTATGTCCCCAAGCTATGATTGAGCCCTTTGAAAAATGGGCTATTGATTTTTTAGGACCCATAAATCCGACATATTTAAATAAAAGGCATATATTGGTTTGCACATATTTTGTTACAAAATGGGTAGAATCTAAAGCTGTTTATTTTGCTATTGAAAGAGTTGTTGTAGACTTTTTATTTACTGAAATAATTACTAGATTTGGTGTCCCTAGAGAAATTGTTTCTGACATTGGGCTGCAATTTATTTCTAATCTGGTATAGGGTGTAATGGATCAATATAAAATTCGGCATAGGAAATCCAAAATGTATCACTTGCAAGAAAATGGCTAGATGGAATCCAAAAATAAGTTAATCGACTCCATCCTCACCAAAACAGTGAACATGCATAGAAAGGATTGGGCTAGCAGATTGCAGGAAGCCTTATGGGCATATCGAACCGCTTGGAGAAACACCACGGGAAATACACCATATGGCCAGGTATATAGGAAACGAGTCCTTTTGACGATAGAATTCCATATCAATACCTTCCGGACTGCAGTTCAGTTGGGACTAGATCTCTTAGAGGCACATCGACATCGTTGTAATATTCCAAAATAGGAAAAACATGAATATTGAACACAAAACTGGAAAATATAGTAAACATCAACATATAAAATACATGAGAAATTCACTAAGCCATTTTAATATAATAAATAGCATAAATTAAGTACAAGAACTCGAGGAAGAGACACTCAAGCTAGGCAAAACAAGCCTAAAATGACCTTATACATCATGACATAAGAAACTGTTGCTGCTTAAACTACTGGGAGGATATGACCTCACAATCCTAATGGAAATAATTGCTATTGGAAACTAGGAATGCATAGATCTACCGATAGAGTGCTCAAAAAATGTCAGGATCAGAGATCTGGGCTTTCTAGCATAATCCCAAGATAACCTAGAAAGGGTTTCTGGCAATACCAATGATGAAAAATGCAGCCCTAGGGCTGAATTATGCTCTACATATGGGTAACAATTGGGAGGTGGTGATATGATGAGAAAATAGATGATAATCCTCCCCACTAACTTTATGGATGAAGGAATACTTGTTGAGATTCAACAAGATGATGAGCTTAGCAAAAAGAGTCGCCTTCACTAAGCGGGCCCACAGACTATTTTCGGTGCAAGTCTATTTTTAGACTATGTCTATTTTTAGACATGGTGATCATATTTCAGAAGTTTCAGGATGTTATTTGTGGATGGTTGATCAAGTTGGAAAAATATATGAAATTCTATTTTTATAATATTGGGCGAAGTCTATTTATAGATCGCTGATTTAGAAATAGATGCATGTCGATTATTATTAGCTCTTAATAATAATCAGACTCTAAACATCAACTTATTCTCTTAGATCACTTAGTTTCAGTGCACAAATGTGGAAAATCAGTGGAATGAGGGAATTACACAATTCCCAAGGGTTTACTGGAGTTCATGCATGGAGTACTCAGTTAGAACTCAAGTGGCAAAGTTATTATAGAGTTGGAAGAGTAGTTTATGGAGTTGTATTCAGTTTAACTCAGTTAGACTCAGTTGAGCTAGTTGTATCTAGTCTAACTGAATGATACACTAGTGAGAGTGGAGTGACTTAATTAGATAATTAATTCAAAAATAATAACTCATTAATTAACTGAAAAATACAACAGTTAACTACAATGCATGGAAGTTCCAGTGGAGACCCAGTGAAGAGATAGGTGAAAGGGCAAGATAGACTATATGTTGTGACTATAGTGATGCATTGATTGCATCACACACACATTGGAGTTTCCAATGAGGATTGCACAGTCAAGGCAAGGGTAATTTGAATTCATTCAGAGCTATTCTTTAGTAGGGATTGCGCAGTGGAGGCAGGCTAGCAGGGGGCAAAGATCAGTGCATGGATTTGCAGATTTTTCCTGATTAGCGTGTGACGATTGTATTGTACTGAGAGCTTGATGTACTAAGCTTTGTATGAGGATTGTTACATCATCTCCATGATACATAATATATGATAGTTTGGATTTTTAGCTTCAGTATTTCCCGTTAAACAGTTGTGTTATGTGTGATTGTTTTTATTTATGCTTCACATGTGTGTGCATTTAATTTTCGGCAAAATATTAACAGTGGAATGATTCTGTATTTTGCAAGAATTTAAATATTGTGTGATGAGGGGAATCTAGGACATATGCATTCTTAATGTATATAATTTCTACACTACTCCCCTCACTGAAAAATAAGTTCAAAAACTTGGGTTATCAACCCTCCACTGAAATTGCCCTCCTAGATTGCAAAATTCCTAAAGGAGACTGTGCTGCTGAAGGTGGCTGAAGATTGACCTGATGTCAAATGATGGAATGTAGCTCAAATAACCTCTCCTGAGTGGGAATTCTAAGTCCCTTGAGGATGAGGGTGGGATTTTTTCTTAGAAACATCCTTGTGCTAAACAGCACAACAGACTCCGCTAAAAAGTTGAAGCATGCAGAAAGTCATAAAAGACAATTCATAAAAAATATTCAGAATACTTTCTATGGCTGCCATTACCTTCCTTATATGCTTTTTCAGCCTCATCCTGTAATGTTCCAAAATGGAAATCAGCATCTTTTACACCATTGGAGAACTCATTTGTCAGAAATATGAACAAGGCTATGTAAGAGATGGACTGAGAGGGCTTTTACCAGTTATGTCACCTCTAAAGAGAGGATGAGAACCGGAGGCTAGCTAGCCCTTTCTCGACTCGCCATAGCTATGCAACATTATTCCTCAAGAAGACCTGCCTAAAAGGGTGAGCTACAAAAATACATAAACATGAGCCGGGAAAATATAGTTGGAATGCATGGGAACTTAGAAATGAAATAAACCATAATAGCCTCCTCATTGATAATATGGTAGCAGAAATGTGTACAAGATCTTGAGGAAATGATCACTCAAGCTTAAGTAGATCCTTCACTAAAGACACAAGTACAATGAACATGAAATACACTGCTACATATATTATGCCCAACTATGATTACACATTCTATGAAGGAGGACTCAGAAAAATAATGATACGATGAAGATATATCAATATGAAGCTCAAATAAATAAGGGGGAGATGGATCCTAGCCCCTGTAAACTATACTAAACAATCCCTAAAGGGATTGGCTACAATACATACAAAATGGAAAATCTGCAAAAATGTCAGAGTTGTTGGAGCAACTGCAACTCTAAAATTAGAACATGAAGGAGATGGCTAAGTAATGCTACATAAAATGTATATACCTCCTCCAATGGAAATCTAGAGTGAAAGGCTGATCCTTTCACCAAAGATTCACCCTCCAAAATGTCGGTGCAACCCCTCATTGCAATTTAACTCAAGAACTGTGCAGTCAAGGAGAGGGACTGCGTTGTAGGTGATAGGAAGAGATTGGCATCCTGCCAAGATATGATAAATGGAGCTGATATCTCTCCTATTGATCTCACAGATGCATAAAATCTTCTTCCTCTGAAATCTGAGCTCCAGAATGATGATGTGGGAACCTCCACTGCAACCCAGCAACACAATGGCTCTTGCTGCAAGAATCACTGCAATGAAAGGAATAGCTTTGGCCTTGAGCCAAGATGTGGAGAAGATGAATATCAAACCTTCAAGAGCTTCTCAAGAAGGGAGGGAATCTTGCACAGGAAATCCCTTGTGCTAAATAGCACAGCTATCTCAGTTGTGCAACTGTAGAAAGCAAAGGAATTCGAAATATCTAAGCTAACCCAAAATGGTTGATTTCCCCTCATTTTATGAAAATGAAGGCTCCTTAGCCATGGACCCCACACATTAGGGTTTCCTCCTCCTCATGCAATTTCGTAGGCTTCCCAAGAAATCCGCACGTCCATCTATTGCGCAGTTTGACTTGGTCAACATGACCTAGCCCTCTTTGTAATTAACCCTTTTCACACATGGGGTGTGCAAACAAGCTCCAATGATGCTCCTCTTTCATAATGTGAGGGATTTTATTGATTTTTTCCATAACCATGGGCCTTCTTACCCATTTATTTAGTTGCAATATGATAAAAGAAAAAATTTAATGTTCCATTTAGCCATGTACTAAAATGGGAACATTACAGTCCTCCCCTCCCAAATGTTGCTTGTCCTCAAGCAACTGCAAGGATAGAACTGGAAAAACCTCCACTCAAGGCATGGAGTCTCAAATATGTTGAGGAACACCTCCCCAATGTAGATCCTCCATCCCCCAAACAATGATCCATAAAAAGTGAGTTACCTCCCAACATGGCAACTCCTGACAATCATCTTCCACCTTTGGCTCCTGCAATATAGGTGGGCTAAAAATCTTCTCTTGGTAGGAAAAATGGCCTACCCCACGCTGTCCTCCTCTCCACTTAGGATAAGTGCAGAGTATATGTTGATCTTGGGCTGCAATGATGTTTCCTTCTAGTGGCAAGATGAAGACAAGACCTCCAAGAATCTCTCCTCCATTGTTATGAAACATGCTTAAGTCCTCCATCATGCAAATGGATTGGCTCAAGAGTGAATCTCCCCCCATCCTCAAAGAGAAGAGAAGTGGTTGTGCTAACTCCTCCAAGAAGTTGTGTATCTCCTCCATCTGCACCTAATCTATGCATATCCTCTTATGTTGATCTGTCAATGTCATGCAAGAGAAATGATCCTGTGGAATACTCCACCAACAATCCAGAGCTCCCACATGGATCCATCGTCCATAGTGACAGTGCTGATGACTCCTCATGAAGGATATTTATCACATGATCATCTCCTTCTTTGACATCTCCTATGGCAAAGATGCAAGTTGGAAGGCGGCTAACCTTCCCTTGCTGCTTCGGCCATAGCGCAGAATATGAAATGAGAGTGGGGAAAAATGATGTTGAGAGAGTTTGTCTCTCCTCCTTGAGTCTACCCAAGTCTCTCAGCGCTGTAAAGCTGTCTCCCAAGTTCTCCACCCTCCTGAAATCAATGAATGGTGCCTCAACATGTGAAGCATCTCTCATCATCTGCTGATATAGTGGGTTCCCCGGAAAAATGTCTCCATGCAATGAGACATCATCATCAAAAGGTGACTACATATATGAATGAACAAGTATGTCCATACTTCCACTGTGCAATCCAATCACCCTCTTAGGTGCATCAACCACATAAGATAGACAGGGATGTGGGCTCCTCATCACATCATGCTGGCAATCCTCCCTATCTTCTCCTGGTATCTCCATGGTTCCACACCTGCTCAACAATGGCACATGTAAAACATGAGTTCTGCCTTGATCTCCATGCTTGAGATCCTGGGGACTTACTTGCAAAGATGCAAGAATCCCTCTACTCGGAGCAAGAACTCCTCCTTCCTCTGCATGAGGCACTAGATAATCTCTAGGTGGCACAGTGCTATTGCCCTCATCTTATCCAACATAAATGGGCAACCCCCCAATAATGTTGCTGCAAATGTGGAATCCCTTCCAAAGTGGAAGTGATCCCCGATCAAAGGCCAAGGAGTATCCCCTTTGCACCATGATAGTGCCATCTTATACTCTTGCAACATCATAAAATAAATGAGAGAAAATATGCCCTTGCTCTCCAAAAATTGACCCCAGCAACAAATGTTTTTGCTGCTTCCTCATGATCTCATCATAAATATATGTGATGAAGAGTATGTTGAACTCCTATACCAATAGGTGTCATTTTTCATAGATAAACTTGACAGATACATGCCATATGTCAAACCTTTTTCTTGTTGCAAAGGTGTTCCATATTTTCAAAAAATCAAAAAATTTAAAAAATGTAAAGAGGGTATACCCTAAAAGAAAAATCAAAGGGTAAAAAGAATAAAATGGTCAAAAAAGTGAAAGAAATGAACCCCAAACAAAAAGAAAGGCCAAGGAAAGTGTGCAAATCTAAATGCCACTACTATTTCATTTTCTGTAATAAAGCAATTGTGTGCAGCTTGTTAAACTTTTGCCACAATTTATGAAGAGTCAAACTGTTTAAACTTGACTCATTCATTTTTTCAATTTCACGTTGTAGAATAGAGAATAAATATCTGGCTAAACAGTTTAATCTTGGAAGATAAGTAGATAATTAGAGTGAATAAAAGGAGCTCAACAGTTTAATCTGAGCCCTTGGATGTAATAAGGTTAGATTTAAATAGATGTCCATATGAAAAAAGAAAAAGTGTGATAAGGTTTTTCCAGTCTAAGTGCACCCTAATAAAGAAGAGAAAATGGTAGAGTAAGTAGATAGGGTAGGTAGATGGTGCTGCAGAATTATATGTGATGAATGATGGCTCTAAAGTGTTTAATTTTTTACTTTCATCACAAGTGCTAAGGCAGACAATATACTGAAAGCATTTCACAGAAAGCAAAGTCAAAATCATTAACTTCCCATCTCACTTTTTCCCTAAAAATTCACTAATTCCCCCAAAGTATTGAGGTATTTGAAGATTAAAGGGGCTCAAGGCATTTCCTTGACTTTTGGAGGGACCGGACCCTTGGCCCAATAATTGAAAAATACCTAAGTACTTGAAGTTATCCATTATCACATTCATTCACCTCTCAAAATATTTTCCTAAGTAAAATCCCATTTTACTTAGGAAAATCCTTCAATTTTTCATAGAAAACCCTCAAAATCACTTTTTAATCTAAGTCTAAGTGATGAAAACATTATAATGCTATTTACCTTTGAATTCTCACTTTCTTGGTTATATTTAAGTTTTTTGAGTTTACATTGTCCCTTGTCATATTAACTCTAATTTATCTATTAACTCCCTATGAAAATCACTTTTTCCTATTATATATAAATCCTTTTGTAATAATATTCCCAAAACCCATGTATTATAGCTATTTTAGCCAAAAGTATTTTATTCCAACTTATTCAAATAAAAAACCCACAATATGTTCCCTTTTGGCTAAAATATAACATTAAATCTATTCCTGCCCCCTATGGTAATAAATCATATTGATTTAATCACCATATATTAAAAAATATACGAAAAAGGTTTAAACATATGTATATATGTTTAAAACAGAAAAGTAAACCCAAATTTTAATTAAAACTAAACTTTGAAATATCATCCCTGTGCATTTAACATTTCCCGACCATTTTTCCATATGGGATTAATTAATCCTTAAGATTAATTAATAACCTCCCCGCCAATCAAACACCTCCTGAAATAATTAATTAACTGTTAATTACAACTGGCACGCGCCTGTTAAACCTCCATCAACTCCCTGTTCCGTCCATCGTGCGATCACCCGCTCCAAGATCAACGGCTCACATCGATTCCGCTGGCCATCCCCCATCCGAAAGTTAACGCGCGAAATGAAAAGTGGTTTTCAAATAGTGTATGCTACGTGTCAATATTTTTATCGCTTCGCTGCCCATCCACCCGACACTGCCTTCGCCCATAAGTGGTGCGGAAAAAACCGCTTATCGCCTGTCCGCTATGACCAATCCCCGTACATGCTGACATCATCCATTAAATTAATAAAAAAATCCTCCACCCATTGAATTTGCGAATAAAACAAAATAAGCCCGCGTTTTTCATTATTTCATGCGCAGTAAACAACTACATCCTCGTGCAAAGAAATTCAAAAACCAACTGCTGAAGCCTTTGTTAACCAATTCAAGCATGGTTTACCTCCCAAAAATCATTCTAGATTCACTCCAAAGACCTCTCAAAATAAAATGAAACCTTTTCAACCTCCCATGCAAACCAATGCTTTCTTAACAATTTTTTTTATTTTACAGGTGATTAGAAGACCACATCCTTGGATAAACAGTCTTAATACTAGTCATAAGACTTGTTTACTCCAAGAGTGTTATCAAATCTATTCAAACAGAGATGGAAGATAAAACATACAGTTGAAAGACAAGCAAAGGAAATAGGATATTAAACGATTTACTGTTGAAACAGACAGTAAAAACCTAAACTACACATTGAAGGTAAAAGGACACAATAAAGAACAGTTAAAGAGTATCAGTGGTTAAAGTGTATCAGGTAAAAGTCAGAGTGAAAGTTAAAATGAAGTTACAGAGCGGTCAAAGGTAAACAGTAAAAGTAATTACAGAGGCAGTAAAATGGTAAAAAGAAATGAAAATACTTTCACCAACATTGAATTTTGTTTAAAAGTGAAAGTAAAACAGTCAAAAGAACAAAAAAGTGAAAAGATGAAAAATACAACAAGAAGGAACATTTTTGCAGAAATTGCATATTTTAGTCATAGTTTTGCAGAAACTATTGTGATCAATAAAAGATGAATTTTACAAAACTTAAGGAGGTTTATGTTCTTAATAGGACCATCTACAAAAACCTCTCTCACTTTTCTAACAGCTATTATGGTTTTGGAAATATTAAACAAAGTTGGAAAGCACTTTTTGCAGAAAATTACAGTCAAGTCATCATTTTGCAGAGAATATTGTGGCCAATTAGAAATACATTTTACAAAACTGAAGGAGGTTTTTGTTCCTAAGGGACCCATCTACAACAACCTATCTCACGTTTTGCACAGTGATTTCAGAATGAGAGATAAATGCACATCTTTAGAGGCTATTTTTCAGACTCTGTAAAACTCTGTTTTACACATATTTTGTACAGAGAATATTATGTACAGCTGGAGAGGAATTTTGGGAAAATGAAAGAGGTTTATCTCACCAACATATTAATCCACAATAACCTCTTTCACTTTTTACATATCTATTACGGATTGAGAAATAAAAATATATCATTGGACCCCAAGTTTGCAGAATTGTTGGAGCAGAATGCACAAAGAAAGGAAGCAGTTAGTGACTTGGATGCCTCATCATCAACTAAGAGTTGGATAAAATTTGAATTCTCCTCTTTTTCATCACCTATCCATAAAAAATAGTGCCAAATAGATGCATTAGTTTGAGTTTCCTTTACTTAAGTTCTATTTATGTAAAATAGTTGGAGAGATTTGTGAACCAATTTTGATATTTTTTCAAGATATTTTAGTTTAGAATTTGTATAAATACTTCACTCTTGGAAGTATTTTGGGTGGATTCTTCTACTTTGCTGTAACATTGACTTTTTGGAATAAAAGTGCTTTGGAGAAATTTCTTTGTGGCTTGCTGGATGATGAATTGAAGCTCAAGACTTTTTGTAGGATTCATGTGTCAGACTACAGTTCAATAAGTCATTTCTATCCTATGTTTTAAGTTTTATATCTGTTTATAATATCACTGTGTTCCATTTCTGAATAATTGACAAAAAAGAATAAATCATAAATTGCTTAAGTGTACTCTGATTTCAATTGTGATTATTCTGAATGTTTTCTTCTAAACTGGTTATAAACAATGAATTCTTAATTGCTCTTGTTTCGCTGGTTTAAACATTTTGATTACTATAGTAAAGAATTCTTAACTTCTCTTTATTTGTAATCATTCACTTTCTTTCTTTGAACATGTTGAAAGATTCTTAATTTCCTTTCATCCCTTCAAAATCCATTCCATTCACTTTAATATCTAAAATTGTTCTATGTTTGGCTATCTTGCCCTGCAAAGCCATCTTTGGTGTAAAAACTTAATCCAGTAAAGCCATCCTTTCGACTCCATAGCCCAATGGCCTGAAATACTCAATCGTGCCCTTAGTTGGCAGATTCCACCATTTAAATTCAAACAAACTCTTGGACTTATAACTAGCCTAATATTTTCTAAGAACAAAGCTAAATTTTAAAGAGAGAGCCCTCTCTGGATACAGATTGGCTAGATTCTGTATCTGAAGGTTGGTTTGTGGTTACCTCGGATTTACTTTCCTTTTCCACAACTTCAAGGAAAATCTGAGTGATAACAGTACCCATACTCTTTGATGCTCAATGATGCCAACATCCTGCCACATCTTCTCCATCCTCATACCCCTGGAAAGAGAGTATGCCAAATGATGGCCAAACTCCTTTAAGAGTAACTAGCGCAGCCAAGCCTCTTGATGCTCGGTATCATAAATATGCAAGTAGCTCACTAGCCCCTTTCTCCTCCTCCACCACCTCCACTTATCCATGTGTGGATGCCTCCTTCCTTCCTTTATCCTAGTACTCCTCCTTTGAGGACTACCCTCATCCCAAATCAAACCTCTGCATTTCATGGGATTTTGAAATATAGATTTCTTGAGGATCAATTTGACCCTATGAGGATCCAAATAGTTGGTAGGAAAAAACGTCCCATCATGATATGTGTGGCACAAGGAATGTCCACCAAGTCATGAGAGAAGCTATCCATATAAAGATATCCCCCATATTCTATTTGCTCCTGTGAGAAGGAAAAACCCTCCTCCAACTGTTGAAGAACTTTGCACTCCAAAGAGTGTGGGAGTGCACCTCCATTGAAATCTCTCTGTGAGATCTCCTTTGCATCACTGCTCTTGTACAACACAATATTATTCTACTGCTCTAAGTCACCTGCATAAAATGATTTAGACCCATCTAAGGTGTTTGCTGAAATGAAAAGAAATGGATCTCCAATCATACCTCGGTGAAACTTGGAAACTCATTGCAAGGCTGCAAGTGTTGCTCCCTCATGAGTATTTTCCTCCCAAACTGTTCAAGATGAAGGCTGCTCCTCCATGGTCTCAATAGCACTGGTACATGCCTCATCAAATGGTGGTGAGGGCTCCTCCCTCTTTTTACCAAATATGCTGATCAATCTTTGAGAAAACTTAACAAGAGTAGAAACCCTTGTATGGCTCAGATGGTTGATCCACCAACTCCTTGCTTCACCTTCAACGTGCAGCGTTGCAACTTCTACTTCTTCTTTATCTATTATATGATGTAGCAGGAAAAAGGCCTCTAGCTTCTTTGCCCAAACCTCTGTTGCACATGTGAGTGATCCATCAAATGTGGACAATAGAAATATGTTGCCTCTCATCATCCTGTGGCTGTGGGGTATTCCTTCTTCTTTTTGCTGAATAAACTTTGGAAAAGATAAAGTCTCTTGGGAGACTTTAGGGTTTTCTTGGTATTCAACTATATATTCACTTAGAATCTCGAATTCCAAGTGTCTTCCATGCTTATGCTCTGCCTCTCTATGAGAATAGGAAGTGCATGGTCCTTCCTCTTCTCCTCCTTCATTTTTCTTGACCTCTTTGGAGAGGTCTCCTCTGGATCTGAAAATAGATGAGAGTAAACTCATCTTCTTCATCCTTGGGCTCTCTTCTTCTAAAATTTGAACTTCACAAGTTGTGCCAAGTTCGATGCTCTGATACCACTATAATGTTATAAAATGGAAATCAACAACTTTTACACCACTTGAGAACTCCTTTGTTGGAAATATGAACAAGGCTATGTCAGAGATGGACTGAGAGGGATTTTACCAGTTATGTCACCTCTAAAGAGAGGATGAGAACCGGAGGCTATCTGGCCCTTTATCAGACTCTGCCTATAGCTATGCAAATATTTTTTCCTCAAGAAGATCTTGCTCAAAAGAATGAGCTACAACAATACATAAACATGAGCTAGAAAATAGCAGTGAATGCATAAACTTCAGAAATGAAATAAACCCTCATAGCCTTCTCATTGATAATATGGTAGCAAAAATGTGTACAAGATCTTGAGGAAATGATCACTCAAGCTGAAGCAAATCCTTCACTAAAGACACAAGTACAATGAACATGAAATACATTGCTACATATATTATGCCCAACTATGACTACGCAGTCTATGAAAGAGGACTGCTGAAAAATATTGATACAAATAATATATAGAAATATGAGCTCAAATAAAGAAGGGGGAGATGAATCTCAACCCCTGGAAACTATAATAAACAATCCCTAAAGGGATTAGATACAATAAATACAAAATGGAAAATCTGCAGAAATGTTGGAGTTATTGGAGCAACTGCAACTCTGAAATGAGAACATGAAGGAGATGGATGAATAATGCTGCATAAAATGTACATAACTCCTCCAATGAAAATCTAGAGTGAAAGGCTGATCCTTTCACCAAATATTTCTTTCTACAAAATGTTGGTGCAACCCCTCACTGCAATTGCAGTCAAGGAGAGGAACTGCACTGTAGGTGATGGGAAGAGATTGGCCTCCTGCCAAGATATGAGAAATGGAGCTGATATCTCCCCTATTGATATCTCAGATGCAGAAAATCTTCCTCCTATGAACCCTAAGCTCTGGAATGTTGATGTGAGAATCCTCCACTGCAACCCCAGAAACACAATGGCTCTTGCTACAAGAATCACTGCACTGAAAGGAATAGCTTTGGCCTTCAACCAAGATGTGGATAATATGAAGATAAAACCTTCAAGAGCTTCTCAAGAAGGGAGGGAATCCTAAATAGGAAATCCCTTGTGCTAAATAGCACAGCTATCACAATTGTGCAACTGTAGAAAGGAAGTAATTCGAAATATCAAAAACTAGCTCAAAATGGTTGCTTTCCCCTCCTTTTATGAAAATGAAGGCTCCTTAGCCATGGACCCCACACATTAGGGTTTCCTCCTCCTCATGCAATTTCGTAGGCTTCCCAAGCAAGCCACACCTCCATCTATTGCACAGTTTGACTTGGTCAACATGAACTAGCCCTCTTTGTAATTAACCCTTTTCACACATGGGGTGTGCAAAAAAGCTCCAATTATGCTCCTCTTTCATAATGTGAGGGATTTTATTGATGTTTTCCATAACCATGGGCCTCCTTACCCATTTATTTAGCTACCATATTATAAAATAAAAAATTTAATGTTCCATTTAGCCATGTGTTAAAATGGGAACATTACAGTCCTCCCCTCCCAAATGTTTCTTGTCCTCAAGCAACTGCAAGGATAGAACTGGAAAAACCTCAACTCAAGGCATGGAGTCTGAAATATGTTGAGGAACACCTCCCCAATGTAGATCCTCCATCCCCCAAGCAATGATCCATAAAAAGTGAGTTACCTCCTAACATGGCAACTCCTGACAATCATCTTCCACCTTTGGCTCCTACAATATAGGGGGGCTAAAAATCTGCTCTTGGTAGGAAAAATGGCCTACCCCATGCTGTCCTCCTCTCCACTTAGGATAAGTGTAGAGTATATGTTGATCCTGGGCTGAAATGATTTTTCCCTCTAGTGGCAAGATGTAGACAAGACCTCCAAGAATCTCTCCTCCATTGTTATGAAATATGCATAAGTCTGGCTCATGCAAATGGGGTGGCTCAAGAGTGAATATCCTCCCATCCTCAAAGAGAAGAGAAGTGGTTTTTCTAACTCCTCTAAGGAGTTGTGTATCTTCTCCATCTGCACCTGATCTATGCATCTCCTCTTATGCTGATCTGTCAATGTCATGCAAGAAAATTGATCCTGGGAATACTCCACCAAAAATCCGGAGCTCCCACATGGATCCATCCTCCATAGTGATAGTGCTGATGACTCCTCATGAAGGATATTTGTCACATGGTCATCTCCTTCTTTTTCATCTCCTATTCCAAAGATGCAAGTTGGAAGGCTGCTAACCTTCCCCTACTACTTTTGCCACAGCGCAAAATATGAAATGAGAGTGGGAACAAATGAAGTTGAGAGAGTGTGTCTCTCCTCCCTGAGTTTACCCAAGTCTCTCAACGCTGTAAAGTTGTCTCAAAAGGTCTCCACCCTTCTAAAATAAATGAATGGTGCCTCAACATGTGAAGCATCTCAAATCATCTGCTAATCTAGTGGGTTCCCCAGAAAAATGTCTCCATGTAATGAGACATCATCATCAAAAGGTGATTGCATGCATGAATGAACAAGTATGTCCATACTTTCACTGCACAATCCAATCACCCTCTTAGGTGCATCAACCACATAAAATATAGACAGGGATGTGGGCTCCTCATCACATCATGCCGGTCATCCTCCCTATCTTCTCCTGGTGTCTCCATGGTTCCACACCTCCTCAACAATGGCACATGTAAAACATGAGTTGTGCCTTGATCTCCATGCTTGAGATCCTAGGGACTTACTTGCAAAGATGCAAGAATTCCTCTACCCGAAGCAAGAGCTCCTCCTTCCTCTGCATGAGGCATTAGATAGTCTCTAGGTGGAACAACGTTGTTTCCCTAAGCTTCTCAAACATAAATGGGCAACCCTCCAATAATGTTGCTGCGAATGTGGAATCCCTCCGAAGGTGGAATTGATCCCAAATCAAAGGACAAGGAGTATCCCATTTGCACCATGATAGTTCCATCTTCTACTCCTACAACATCATACAAGAAATTAGAGAAAATATGCCCTTTCTCTCCAAAGAATGACCCCAGCAACAAACGTCTTTGCTACTTCCTCATGCTCTCATCATACAAGATATGTGATGAAGACATAGTGTATGATATGAATGTTGCATCATCACTATGTACCCATACTCTTTGATGCTCAATGATGCCAACATCCTGCCACATCTTCTCCATCCTCATACCCCTGGAAAGAGAGTATGCCAAATGATGGCCAAAATCCTTAATAGTAACCAGCGCAACCAAGCCTCTTGCTGCTCGGTATCATAAATCTGTAAGTGGCTCACTAGCCCCTTTCTCCTCCTCCACCACATCCACTCAGCCATGTGTGGAGGTCTCCTTCCTTCCTTTACCCTGGTACTCCTCCTTTGAGGACTACCCTCATCCCAAATCAAACCTCTGCATTTCATTGGATTTTGAAATACAGATTTCCTAAGGATCAATTTGACCCTATGAGGATCCAAATAGTTGGTATGAAAAATCCTCCCATCATGATATGTGTGGCATAAGGAATTTCCACCACAGTCATGAGAGAATCTATCCATCCAAAGATGTCCCCCATCTTCTATTTGCTCTTGTGAGAAGGAAAAACCCTCCTCCAATTGTTGAAGAACCTTGCACTCCAAAGAGTGTGGGAGTGCACCTCCATTGAAATCTCTCTGTGAGATATCCTTTGCATCACTGCTCTTGTACATCACAGTATTATTCTACTACTCTAAGTCACCTGCATGCAATGATGTAGACCCATCCAAGGTGTTTGCTAAAATGACAAGAAATGGATCTCCAATCATACCTTGGTGAAACTTGGAAGCTCCTTGCAAGGCTGCAAGTGTTGCTCCCTCATGAGTATTGGCCTCCCAAACTGTTGAAGATGAAGGCTGCTCCTCCATGGTCTCAATAGTGCTGGTACATGCCTCATCAAATGGTGTTGAGGGCTCCTCCCTCTTTTTTCCAAATTTTTTGATCAATCTTTGAGAAAAATCAACAAGAGTAGAAACCCTTGTATGGCTCAGATGGCTGATCCACCAACTCCTTGTTTCACATTCAAGGTGCAGTGCTGCAACTTCTACCGCCTCTTTGTCTACTATAGGATGTAGCAGGAAAAATGCCTCTAGCTTCTTTGCCCAAACCTCTATTGCACATGTGAGTGATCCATCAAATATGGAAAATAGAAATCTGTTGCCTCTCATCATCCCGTGGCTGTGGGGTCTTCCTTCTTCTTTCTGCTGAATAAACTGTGGAAAAGATAAAGTCTCTTGGGAGACTTTAGGGTTTTCTCGGTATGTAGCTAGATATTCACTTAGAATCTTGAATTCCAAGTGTCTTCCATGCTTCTGCTTTGCTTCTCTATGAGAATAGGAAGTGCATGGTCCTTCCTCTTCTCCTCCTTCATTTTTCTTGACCTCTTTGGAGAGGTCTCCTCTAGATCTGAAAATAGATGAGAGTAAACTCATCTTCTTCATCCTTGGGCTCTCTACTTCTGAAATTCGAACTTCACAGGCTATGCCAAGTTCGATGCTCTGACACCACTGCAATTTTCCGAAATGGAAATCAGTAACTTTTACACCACTGGAGAACTCCTTTGTCTTAAATATGAACAAGTCTATGTCAGAGATGGACTGAGAGGGATTTTACTAGTTATGTCACCTCTAAAGAGAGGATGAGAACTGGAGACTATCTGGCCCTTTCTCAGACTCTGCCTATAGCTATGCAAATATTTCTTCCTCAATAAGATCTTGCTTAAAAGGATTAGCTACAGCAATACATAAACATGAGCTAGAAAATAGCAGTGAATGCATAAACTTCAGAAATGAAATAAACCCTCATAGCCTTCTCATTAATAATATGGTAGCAAAAATGTATACAAGATCTTGAGGAAATTATCACTCAAGCTGAAGAAAATTCTTCACTAAAGACACAAGTACAATTAACATGAAATGCACTACTACATATATTATGCCCAACTATAACTGCGCAGTCTATGAAAGAGGACAGCTGCAAAATATTGATACAAAGAAGATATGGAAATATGAGCTCAAATAAAGAAGGGGAAGATGAATATCAACCCCTGGAAACTATAATAAACAATCCCTAAAGGGATTGGATACAATACATACAAAATGGAAAATCTGCAGAAATGTTGGAGTTGCTAGAGCAACTGCAACTCTGAAATGAGAACATGAAGGAGATGGCTGAATAATGCTACATAAAATATATATACCTCCTCCAATGGAAATCTAGAGTGAAAGGCTGATCCTTTCACCAAATATTTCACTCTCCAAGATGCTAGTGCAACCCCTCACTGCAATTGCAGTCAAGAACTGCGTAGTCAAGGAGAGGAACTGTGCTGTAGGTGATGGGAAGAGATTGGCCTCCTGCCAAGATATGATAAATGGAGCTGATATCACCCCTATTGAACTCCAGGATGCATAAAATCTTCCTTCTCTGAACTCTGAGCTCCGGAATGATGATGTGAGAATCCTCCACTACAACCCCAGCAACACAATGGCTCTTGCTGCAAGAATCACTGCACTAAAAGGAATAGCTTTGGCCTTGAGCCAAGATGTGGAGAAGATGAAGATTAAACCTTGAATATATTCTCGAGAAGGGAGGGAATCCTAAACAGGAAATCCCTTGTGCTAAACAGCACAGCTATCACAGTTGTGCAACTATGTAAAGAAAGCAATTCGAAATGTCAAAAACTAGCTCAAAATGGTTGCTTTCCCCTCCTTTTATGCAAATGAAGGCTCCTTAGCCATGGAACCCACACATTAGGGTTTCCTCTTCCTCATGCAATTTCGTAGGCTTCCCAAGCAAGCCACACCTCCATCTATTGCGCAGTTTGACTTGGTCAACATGACCTAACCCTCTTTGTAATTAACCCTTTTCACACATGGGGTGTGCAAACAAGCTCCAATGATGCTCCTCTTTCATAATGTGAGGGATTTTATTGATGTTTTCCATAACCATGGGCCTCCTTACCCATTTATTTAGCTGCAATATTATAAAAGAAAAATTTTAATGTTCCATTCAGCCATGTGCTAAAATGGGAACATTACACATCCCCCTTGGCCCCACTCAATAATGATGCTACTCTCATGGAGACTTCCTCCCATTATGACTGTGATGTCCTCCACTATCTCCACTACCTCCATGACTATGTTGTTGATTTGGTCAAATTGACCTCATCCACATGCACTGACCCCCATTCACACCAAGGAGTGATTTATTCAACTAGATGCATTGATCCACATTCACATTAGAAGTGGTTTTATTCCTACTAAAGAGATTTATGGGTCCCTCTAACCTCTTTTTCATCTATATTATTGACAAAAACAAAATTTAATATTCTAACTAGCTAAAAGATAATTATGAATATTATAGTCCTCCCCTCCCAAATGTTGCTTGTCCTCAAGCAACTACAAGGATGGATGGTGAAAATCTCCTCTCCTTCCCAAGTAGCATCCTCATCTGGTAGATTCCTCCATAGAATCAGATATTCTCTAATCAACCTGTTCCTTATTTGCCTCTCCTAAGTATCCAAGATAGCTTTTGGTTGTAAAAATAGATGGCCCTCATCATTAATAGGTGGGAGATCCATAGTAGAAACTATAGGTTGTCCAATGGCCTTCTTAAGGCATGAAACATGAAAATTGTTGTGGATCTTACTCCCAATGGGGAGCTCCAACTCATATGCTACTTCCCTAACACGATGGATCACCTTATATGGCCCATAGAGATAGGTCTTAAGCTTCTCAACCCCCTTCTCCTTCAACGTATATTTCTTGCAAGACTGAAGACGGAGATAGGAAAAATCATCCACCTCAAACTATCTCTCCACCTGACCACGATCTGCATACAACTTTTGTTGATTTTGCATTGTAGCAATGTTGTCCCTAAGACCAAGAAGTATATCCTGAATCTCTTGGATCAACTCTTTTCCTCTAGGAGCCTTGATTGCTCCAAACCTCACATTAGTAAATGATAAAGAGTCATATCCATATAGAGCCTGAAATGGAGACATACCGATTGACATATCAAAGGTCGTATTGTAGCAATACTCTCCCAAGTGGAGCCAGCGCAACTATGCTCTGTTGCCTTGAAACATAGTTTCACAAGTAGCCTTCTAGCCACTTGTTTACTATCTTTGTTTTCCCATGTGTTTGGGGGTTATAACTAGTACTCAGTGTCAACTCGATACTCACCAAATGGAAATGATCCTGTCAAAATCCACCCATGAAATGGCTATCTCTATCACTGGATATGGTCTTAGGAAGACCATGAAGTTTGAAAAAATAGCTAAAGAAGAGCTCAACCACTTGTGAAGAAGTTTATCGTGAAGAGATGGAAAAGAAATGTGAACACTTTGTTAATCTATCAACTACCACAAAGATACAATCCTTGCCTTGAACTGCTGGCAAACCGGTAATGAAATCCATAGAAACTCTCTCCCATTTCCCTTCCGGAATAGGGAGTGGTTATAACAACCCTGCAGGATGGTTGTTCTCTCCTTTATTCCACTGGCAAACTACGCACTCCCTGATGTGTTGGAGCACATCCTCCTTGAGACCCTTCCATGAGAATCTCTCCCTAATGGCCTAATATGTCTTTGTGAAACCTTGGTGGCCTAAGAGTGGTGAGTCATGTGATGCATGCAAAATCTTCCCCTTGAGCTTAGAATCTCTATTCAAGAATATCTAGTCTCAGTAATAGATGATCTCATCCATCACGCTATACCTCTCATCGGTCACCTGCCCATCTACGATCTCACATGTGAAGTGGTCTTTGTAATACTCAACCAACAACTAGGCCTTCCAATCTGTATCCACACTTATCAATGATAGCATTTTTGGTCAACATGATAAGGCATCCACTACCACATTACTCTTCCCTTTCACATATTCAATGTCAATTTCATATGCCTGGATTTTTCCAACCCATTTTTGCTGCCTCTCTTGCAGCTGCTTATGCTCAAGAAAATATCGAAGATTGTTGTGATCAGTCTTCACTCAGAATCTGTTGCCCACCAAATACTGCCTGGATTTTTCCAATGCATGTATAATAGGCAACATTTCCTTATCATATATGGGATACAACCTCTCATGAGGAAAAAAATTCTGGCGCTCATAATCTATGGGGTGGCCCCTGTCCATCAAGACCGCTCCAATGCCCTCCCCTAAAGCATCACATTCTAGCACAAAGGGTTGGGAAAAATTCAAAAATACCAACACCGATAAACTTCTCATCACCTCCTTGAGCCTATCAAAGGCCCTCTATGTAGTATCTTTCCAAAAAAAGCCCTCCTTCTTGGTCAAATCTGTAAGTGGTTCTGCTAGTTGGGAGAACCCTTTGACAAACTTCTGATACTAGGTGAAGATGCCTACAAACCCCTGAAGTTCTGTTACATTCTTTGGCACTGGCTAATCTCGAATAGCATGGATCTTCTCCTCATGGATCATTACTCCATCCAATCCAATTATGTGGCCCAAATAAAGCATATTTGTGATTCCAAACTCACATTTGGAGAGCTTATCATAGAATTTTTTCTTCTCCAGAACGCGTAATACCATCTCAATATGATGCATATGCTCTTCCCATGTGCGGTTGTAGATAATAATTTCATCAAAGAAACCATCACAAATTTCCTCAATTGATCACAGAAGATGTGGTTCATACAAGACTAAAAAGTAGCCGGAGCATTGGTCAACCCAAAGGGCATCACCAAGAACTCAAAGTGTCCATAATGACATATAAATGCAATATTGGGGATATCCTGATCCCTTTCCTTGATTTGATGGTACCCCCACCTCAAATCAATCTTAGAAATGAACTTTGATCCCCTTAGCTCATCCATCATCTCATCGATCTAGGGAATCAGGTAGCTATTCTTAATTTGTAGGAATTTATAGGGTAAGTTACTTAGATGAAGAACCAAAGGTCACCGCTCACAAACAGATCACAAATTAGTACACTATTATAATCACGTGGTTAAAACCCTCAAAGAGGGAAAAAATCCACGGCCTGAGCCAACGCAGCCACTTCAAGCAATTTATCAATATGAAAAGAAAATTTACATATGTTTCTCTCATAAATGGTTACCAGAAAAATGACCCTCCATGCTCTTTAAATAGATATCATGGACCAATCTGGTGTTAAGCCATGGATCAAGTGTCGTTAATACTGAGGTGAGAGATAATCGTCGGATCACTACAAATCGTGACTGTTAGATTATAAGTTACAAATGTACATGGTAAAGAAACACACTTTACCTAACTCTACACTAGACTAAGTTATTCTTAACTATTTCCTATGTGTCGGAATATCCTAACATCCCCCCTTAAGAAAAACTTGGGATAGGATTGAAGGATTTACAAAGGTGACACAAAATGAGCCTATTTCCTATGTGTCGAAATATCTTAACATCCCCCCTTAAGAACAAATTGGGATAGGATTGAAGGATTTACAAAAGTGACACAATAGGAGAAGGAAGGAGGCATTAGAGCCTATCCCCCTTAATGACAACTTTCCTGAACTCCAAGCATGGATCGAAGTTTGGTAAACTTCGCTTCTGTGAGAGCCTTCGTAAAGATATCGGCTACTTGATCATTGGTCGGACAATACTGCACTTCAAGAACACGATCATGAATGAGCTTTCTGATGAAGTGTATGTGGAGTTTAATGTGTTTCATACGCTGATGCTGAACTGGATCTTTACATAGCTGAATGGCACTCTGATTATCACACCAAAGTGTAGTTAGATGCTACTGATGAAGACCAAATTCAGACAGGATCTGACGAAGCCACATGGCTTCCTTGCTGGCTTCAACTGCACCACGATACTCTGCTTCTGCTGAAGAAAGGGAGATGGCACTTTTTTTCTTACAAGACCAAGTAATAGGTCTTGAACCAAGAGTGAATACATATCCTGCAGTGGACTTCCGATCATTAGGGTCACCAGCCCAATCAGAATCAGTGAAACCAATCAACAAGGGAGATGCTCATGCACTTTAATGAATCCCGAACTGAAATGTACCTTGAATATATCGAAGTATTATTTTAGTTGATTTCCAGTGACTTTCATGAGGTTGGTGCATAAACCGAGCGACAATACCAACGGTAAAGGAAAGGTCAGGACAGGTATGGGTTAGATACAAAATTTTACCAACAAGTTGACAGTATAAGGTAGCATCAACTTCAGGGGTAGTACAGTTGACTGAAATCTTGACTCCAGATTGAAAGGGAGAAGGGGAAGGCTTACAGTCTTCCATGTGAAAGTGGTGTAGAAGATCACAGGCATACTTGGACTGAGAGAGGGTAATGCCTTCCTTGGATTGCAAGACTTGAAGACCAAGGAAATAATGCAAGTGTCCTAATTTTGTCATTTCAAACTTCTTTTTGAGGCTAGACTTCACATGGTTTATATGGTTTGGATCACTACCAGTAAGGATAAGATCATCAACATAAAGAACAAGGATGGTGAAGGACTTACCCACTTTCTTGGTGTAGACAGTGTTGTCAGAAGGACACCTAGAAAAGCCATTATCTAATAGAAATCTATCCATTTTGGCATACCAAGCCTGAGGAGCTTGATTGAGACCATAGAGAGACTTCCTAAGGTGAAAAACAAGGCTGGAGTCTTTTTGGATAAAGCCAGGGGGTTTTTCCATGTAGATTTATTCATGCAAATCTCCATGTAAGAAGTCGGATTTAACATCCATGTGATGGACTTCCAATTTAAAGGAGGCAACAAGGGAAAGAACAAGGTGGATAGAATTCATTTTGGCAACAGGGGAGAAGGTTTCAATATAGTCAATGCCTTCAACTTGTGAATATACTTTAGCAACAAGATGAGCTTTATGTCTATCCACTTTTCCATCTGGTCCAAACTTGGTTTTGTAAACCCATATTCATATGACAAGTTTTATTCCTTTTGGAAGAGGAACAAGATCCCAAGTATCATTTTCCAATAAGGAATGATACTCTTCATTCATAGCTTCATCCTGGTAGTCATCCATAATTTTTGATTTTATCCAAAGATGACTAAGTTGACAATCCCAGATTTCTAGAAACAATATTTGCAGAAACATTGTGAGTTTTAGAAATCTCACAGCCTTCATTATCCTAATTCTATTAGTTTCTCATAAAGCTTCACTCAAAGCTTCAAAATAACCCTGTTGTTTCCAAAGAGAAAACTATTTTTCAAAGCCTCATCTCCATCATTTCATTCATCCATTTTATCTTCACAATTCCCTTCATTCCCTCATTTTCCCCCTCATTTATCCTTTATTTCCTTCAAATCCCATTTTATACCATTTATTCCTTTTTATTTGGTTTAATTTGGCCTTTTTTAACCTATCAGAACCTCAAAAAGGCTCAAAAACCCACTTTTCGGCCATTTTCTAACTTTTCATAAAAAATAGGCCTTAAGCACTTTTCAGATTAGGCCCTAACCCCTTCTTCCACCATAAAACTTCATTTTTTGCGACTAAGCGCTAAGCCCATCGGCCATCGCACTTCGGCGTTTCACCGTTTCCACTTCCCAAACTTCCTTTTCCCCTCGCCGATGCGATTTCCCAATTTAAAATCTCCACCGTTGATCTTATTTTCGAACCGATGGTCTTCATCGCATCGCGCCATCATGCTTTGCTCTGTTGGAAATATGATGTAGAGTGTTGTCCTTGATGGAAACCTACTTGATGAAATGAGATTGTTGGAAATATGATGCAATGTGTTGTCCTCGATATGGCAACCTACTAGATGAGGTTGTTCTTGATGGAAACTGACTTGATGAGTTGTCTTTGGATGGAAACCTACTTGATGAAGTTGTTCTTGATGGAAACCTACTTGATGAGTTGCCTATGATAAGCAACCTATGTGTTAAATTTGTAAGGATGATGTATCTTGTGTTAAATAAAGAAGGATGATGTATCTACAGATCAACTCAGAAGTAACAGAAGAAAGGAATTTCAGTAAGTGCCAGAAAAATGATAAATATGATGTGTCACAAGGCATACGCGGGTTTGTTAAGGATAAGTCGCGTATGTACGCGGAAATGTACGTGACAAGTAGCATATGCCCTTTTGCGCTCCAAATTTAGAATACCAAGGGGTGTTACCATGGTATTGACCCATTGTATTGAGCGCTGGAATATCTATTTGATCCCGTCCAAGAATACCATTAGTAGTTGAGTGGTTTTGACTCATGGTATTGAAAAAGGATAAATCTATTTAAGGAGAAGAGGATCATAGTGCAAGGTGTGCATGAGTAAGGTTTGTTAATGAATAAATATCTCTAATGAATATCTGCATGGATGAACTCTGTTCTTAATTGATAGATCTGAATCTATGATGCACCTATGAATACAATGATGGATGAAGAAAATGATGAAGAAGAATCTCTAGATTTGAAATGACTTTGTATTTTCTAGATCTGCTTATGGAATGTTTCGATCTGTGATCTGGTGAATCTTTGCTAAAAAAGAGGATGAGATCTGAATTGCTTATCTGATCTAAAGAGCTGCACATTCCTGAAATGTCTGAAGACCTATACGTAGGTTCGTGGTAGAGAAAGCGCGTATATACGCTAGTTGACTTCAGCAAAAGCGCTTATGGTATGTGAAATCAGTTCTGAAATATGTGCAGATGTATACGCAGGTTTGTTTCTGTGAAAGCGCGTATACACGCAGGTTCAGTGAAGTAAAATCACGTATGAAATCTAGGGTTTTGCTGAAGTATGTGGAATGAAATGTCTGATCTGTTCTGCTGGTTTACTGTTATCTGTCAATAATGTATTCTTACAGATCTGGGTTGTCTGAATGTTGAATATGCTGATGATTATGTTAATTGAAGATCAGGTTGTTGGTTGATTGGTTGATGATTCAATGAATGAATTGATGGGGTTATAAGTTTCAGTATGATGTATGTTGAGCTTAAATGTGTGGAGTGGGTCCAGTCTGAAAATATAATGAAAAGTGGCCTACAAGATGTGTTGTATGGAAGCTGTTGGATCCAGTATGAAAATTGATGAAGCATGGTCCACAATGGTGCTGAGGGTCGAAGCCTTCAGTGAGGGGGTTGTAGCTCCCTTCCAGTGGTATCTGGTAAACGAGAGCAGGGGGTAGTAGCTCCCTTCCAGGAGAGGCTAGTAAACGAGAGCATGGGGTTGTAGCTCCCTTCCAGGAGAGGCTGGTAAACGAGAGAAGGTTGTAGCCTTCTGCAGGTGGGTGCCTGCGTGCTGGTATGAGTCTGCGCCAGTACATGGTTATAAGATGTTTTATTTATAATAAAATATTGAAGACTGAGATGATGGCAGCGGTGGTTTTCTCCCGAATTGGGTTTCCACCTTAAATCCTGGTGTTCATGTGTGTGTTGCTTATGTGTGATGATTTATTCTATTCTTACTGCACATGTTTACTGCTTACTGAACATCTAATGAATGAATGATGCAATGATCTAAGTAAATAATTATCTACATAATGAGATCTCTGGTAATACGCAAGTTTCATTAAGGATATCCACGTGTATACGTGACTTGGGTTCATTAAAGTAGCGTATGGTTTTTAGAGAAAGAAAAAGTAAAAAATTTTCAGTCAGCACTAAATACTGATTCACCCCCCCCCCCCCTCTCAGTATTTTTCCCAACAATTGGTATCAGAGTTGGTCCTTCTGCAGAAGCTTGATCGCTTGAAGGAGATCTGTCGCAATTGGAAGTCATGAAGGAGTACTTTCTCTAAGGCCCCCTTTATTCAATGGAAGTAATCCGTTATTCTGGAAGATACGAACAAAAGAATATTTGCAAAGTCTTGGTGCAGAAGTATGGGCAATCGTGGAAGAAGGTTATCAGTATCCGGCAATTATTCCTAATGATGCAGCACAAAGGAAGAAATATGAAATCAATGCCAAAGCAGTCAATGTTTTATTAGGAAGCATGTCTGAACCATAATTTTCTAAAGTGATGCAGCTAAATTCAGCGAAGGAAATATGGGACAAAATCATTCTAAGCTATGAAGGAGATACAAAGGTAAAAAGTGCCAAAATCCAAACTCTCAGAATTGAATATGAAAATTTAAGGATGCATAGTGATGAGAGTATTGCCAGTTTCTTTTTACGTCTAGATGATATTGTAAATCGTATGAGAATTTTGGGTGAAACCATAACCGATACTACTCTGGTTGAAAAAGTCTTAAGATCTTTGACTTCAAAATTTGAGTCAAAAGTATCTGCTATTGAAGAAAGGCAAGATCTGAAAACTCTTACTATTGTTCAACTACATGGTATTCTAACTGCTTTTGAAATGAGAAAAGAAGGTCCCTCTCAAATCAGAGAAGTTTCCTTTAAGGCATGTGCAAAAGGAAAAGAAAAGGAAGTTTTCAAGGAATCAAGTTACATATCAGAAGAAGAAGAAGAAAATTTTGTGAGAAGACTCCAACCAGGTACTGGAAGATTCAAAGGTAAGCTTCCCTTCAAGTGTTTTAATTGTGGAAGAGTTGGTCATTATGTTGCTAAATGTCCTTATGAAGAAAATCATGATAAAGGGAAACAATTTGAAAAGGGAAAGAGCTATTATACAAATGAAGATAATGATGAAATGTCAAATGAGGATGAAGAAGATCCTGACCAAGATCTGCTAGTGCTCATGGCAAGGAAGCAAAAGAAGAACGCTACTCAAAGAAAGGAGATATCTCAAAAAACATGTGAAGCAAAAAATGAAGAAGATGAAAAAGGTACTAATCTTTGTGATTCACTTCCTTATGCAAGCAATGGTGAAGATAGTGAAAATGATAGTGAAAGTAATAGTATGGGTCTAGAAGCAAATCTCAAGATTAATGATGAAGATCAATTTAAAAAGAAGGAATCTATCTACAAAGATATGATGGAAATGTATCAAAGACGGATAGAAATGTATCAAATACTGCAGGATAAAGTAACCAATCGAAGTGAAAGACTTGAAGCAGAAATCATCTCTCTGAAAGAAGAACTGGAAAAATCAAATAAGAAGAATGAAGAACTTCTACAAAAATTTGAAGAACAAGAAAAAGGGTTGAAAGAAGAGATTCTAAAATTGAATGATCAAGTAGAAGAAGGAAGAAGGATTGAAGAAAGTATGAAGAAGCAATGCCAAATATTGGAAGTTGAGGTAAACATTTTAAAAGGTAAATTAGAAGAAAAAGATAAACTCTTGAGGTTTCAAGATAGTACTAAGATTCTGGACAATATTCTTAGTAGTCAAAGGTCTCCTTCTATTAAATTTGGTCTTGGTTTTCATGAAACCGTTAAAGGAGAATCTAGTTCACAAGGAAGTGCTAAAGATTCAAAGGATATCAATGCAAAATCTGAAGTGTTGAAAGAAACAAAAGATCAACCGACAATCATGAACTCTCAAAAGAAATCATTCCCTCCTATGATCAATAATGTTGAATGCTTTAAATGTCATAATTATGGGCATATTGCAGCTAATTGCAGAAGCAGAATGTTTTAGTCACATACAAACAGATTCTACACAGAAAGGTACTTTGGTTTCTTCAAGGGATATTGTTTTTCATGTAGCAAGTATGGTCATAAAGCAGTTGATTGCAATAGAAGAAAGAATAGAAAAACACATTATGATCCTTATGCTTACTTTTCTGGTCATGCAAGATGTTATGCCTGTAACAAGTATGGACATGTAGAAAAAGAATGCAGGATGAATGGATCTGAGAAATTGGATAATTTCCAGCACACAATAAGAAATTTCAAGCAAAGCTAGAAAAGGAAGGAGGACCGGTCAAAAACGTAGGGGATAATAATCCTACTGCAGTCATTCGATTCTAAAGCCTACTTCTCATAATGGATACAGGATGATGCGAGATACATTATAGGGATTAGTAATGTATCATCACAAGGGGAGCAATATATGATGATTCCCATGGTTGGTTTGGTAATTTTGGTTATGTTTATTTCTGACAGTGCATCTGATGTGAAGAATACAGGTACAGGTGGTACAAATTCAGGGGGAGATGAAGTTGTGGAAATTTTCAGTGTTTCACTTTTCATACGCGGTTTAGTGAACTAAAGCCACATATACATGCAAGTTCTGTTGGATACAGTCGTGTATGCTTTTCTGATAAGAAAAAAAGTAGGATAGCTAAAGATCAGGAACACGGGTTCAGGGGGAGCATTAGTCTAACAACTAATGATTGCATTGTTGGCATTGTATCTAATTATTCCTTAGTTCTTGCTCAAATAATGATGACATGATACATGGTTTCTTATGATGAGATTATGAATGAGCCCTGTTTTCTTTTTGCTGAAGAATATATTTTGTCTCACACATGGATGAGTTGGAAGTCTTATGATTCAGAGACAAGAATAGGTCATGCAGAATTTGTTGCTATGGTTGAGACCTTTTTCCTACGCATATTACATCATGATGAATCTTGAAGATCTTGGTGACATTAGATTACATGGATGATTGTTTGACACATATTTTCTATTGAAGAAGTTGTTATGATATGATAATTCCTCTTGGGAAGAATAAGTTGATGCTGCAAAGAGTCTGAAGGGTTACTGATGTGCTCATGCTACAACTATTGGATGACATGTGAAAAAAAAATAAAAAATTACATTATCCTATCTATCTTTTCTCATATATTCCAGGGAAGCATTCAAATTTCTCAAACAGAAGCTGGGAGATGTCTCTACCTCTCAGAAGATCAGATCTGCTTAAATTCAGAAGATTAAATTAGATACGCGGGTTTCCTGAAAGACAGTTGCGTATATACGCGAGGTTATACACAGAAAACCGCGTATGGGTGGTTGCTGACAAATTTTTCTGGGTCAGCATTCTTCAGCACAACTGCAGTGCTGTTTGGTAACTCTGATGGTGTTCCAGTTCTCATAATTCTGTTTCATTCTCTCATCTTTGATAAAGATGCCTTGATGATTTGCTGTTGAAATTATTCAGAATGCACAAGCTAAGGGGGAGCATTGGTCATATGGAAAGTAATGCATTGTTGGCATTATGATGGTTCTAAAATATGATCTCTCTCTTGAGGTCTTTCTGATATTGGTCATAAAAAGTCATATTTGTATTTTGATGAAAAGGTCATGTTGAGACCTATGATGTAAAATTGTAATATTCAGTCATGTAAGGACTTGATCAAATTTGTAAACCCACTTGGTTGGGTAGTTGAGTCAAATATGTGTAAACCCACTTGGTTGGGTACTTGAGTCACATATGTAAATCCACTTGGTTGGATCATTGATGTAAGTATGAGTCCTTGGTGATAGGAAAGGTCATAGAGTCATGTACTTCATTGAAAAAATATGTTTGAAGATTCAGCATGAACTCAAGGGGAGCATGGTAACTTCAATGCACATCAGATCTGCAGAGCTCTTCTTTCTACATGAGAAGAAAAACCTTGTTTTGGTTTTGATCCGCCCTTTTCCCTTGATGTCAAAGGGGGAGAGTAGCATGGTGTTTGAATAGGGGGAGAATATCATGGTGTTTGCATAATGGTTATAATCAAGGTATCTATCTGTTGTGGTGATAAAACACCATCATGGTTGCCATCAAGTCCAAAGGGGGAGATTGTTGGCAATATGATGCAATGTGTTGTCCTTGATGGAAACCTACTTGATGAAATAAGATTGTTGGCAATATGATGCAATGTGTTGTCTTTGATGGCAACCTACTAGATGAAGTTGTCCTTGATGGAAACTGACTTGATGAGTTTTCTTTGGATGGAAACCTACTTGATGAATGATGGCAACCTACTTGATGAAGTTGTTCTGGATGGAAACCTATCAGATGAGTTGCCTATGATAAGCAACTCATGTGTTAAATTTGTAAGGATGATGGTATCTTGTGTTAAATAAAGAGATGATGTATCTACAAACATCACCAAAAGTAATAGAAGAAAGAAATTCTACTGCGCGAAAAATGATAAATATGATGTCACAAGGCATACGTGGGTTTGTTAAGGATAAGTTGCGTATGTACGCGGAAATGTACGTGACAAGTAGCGTATGCCCTTTTGCGTCCAAATTCTTAGAATACCAGGGGTGTTACCATGGTATTGGACCTATCGCATTGAGCACTCGGAATATCTATTTGATCCCGTCCCAGAATACCATTAGTAGTTGAGTGGTTTTGACTCATGGTATTGACAAAGGCTAAATCTATTTAAGGAGAAGAGGATCATAGTGCAAGGTGTGCATGAGTAAGGTTTGTTAATGAATAAATCTCTCTAAGGAATATCCGCATGGATGAACTCGCTCTTAATCGATAGATATGAATCTATGATGCACCTATGAATACAATGAGATGGATGCTAGAAGAAATGATGAAGAAGAACCTCTAGATCCGAAATGAATTTGTATTTTCTAGATCTCGCAAGGGAAATGTTTCAATCTCGTGATCCGGTGAATCTTTGCTGAAGAAGAGGATGAGATCCGAATTTTCATTCGATCTAAAGAGCCGCATACCCCGAATAAATCAAGACCTATACGTGTGTTCGTGGTAGAGAAAGCGCGTATGGAATGTGAGGTTGGTTCTAGAATATGTGCAGAAGTATACGCAGGTTTGTCTCTATGAAAGCGTGTATATACGCAGGTTCAGTGAAGTAAAAGCGCGTATGGAATCTAGGGTTTTGCTGAAGTATGTGGAATGAAATGTCTGATCTGTTCTGCTGGTTTACTGTTATCTGTCAATAATGTATTCATACAGATATGGGTTGTTTGAATGTTGAATATGCTGATGATTATGTTAATTGAAGATCAAGTTGTTGGTTGATTGGTTGATGATTCAATGAATGAATTGATGGGGTTATAAGTTTCAGTTTGATGTATGTTGAGCTTAAATGTGTGGAGTGGGTCCAGTCTGAAAATCTGATGAAAAGTGGCCTACAAGATGTGTTGTATGGAAGTTGTTGGATCCAGTATAAAATTGATGAAACGTGGTCCGCAATGGTGCTAAGGATCGAAGCCTTCAGTGAGGGGGTTGTAGCTCCCTTCCAGTGGTAGCTAGTAAATGAGAGCAGGGGGTAGTAGCTCCCTTCCAGGAGAGGCTGGTAAACGAGAGCAGGGGGTTGTAGCTCCCTTCCAGGAGAGGCTGGTAAACGAGAGAAGGTTGTAGCCTTCTTCAGGTGGGTGCCTGCATGTTGGTATGAGTCTACGCCAGTACATGGTTGTAAGATGTTTTCTTTATAATAAAATGTTGAAGACTGAGACGACGGCAGCGATAGTTTTCTCCCAAATTGGGTTTCCACCTTAAATCCTGGTGTTCATGTGTGTGTTGCTTATGTGTGATGATTTATTTTGTTCTTACTACACATGTTTACTGCTTACTGAACATCTAATGAATGAATGATGCAATTATATAAGTAAAGAATTATCTACATAATGAGATCTCTGGTAATACACAAGTTTCATTAAGGATATCCGTGTGTATACGCGACTTGGGTTCATTAAAGTAGCGTATGGGTTTTAGAGAAAGAAAAAGTAAAAAGTTTTCAGTCAGCACTAAATACTGATTCACCCCCCCCCCCCCTCTCAGTATTTTTCCCAACACGCTGTCCATCACATCAGCCATTGCATATCGTATCAGGATTTCGCCTTCCACTCTCTACCGATGTCACACCCCCGATACACATTCCACCGATGAAATCTTAACTATTGATCTGCTTCCAGATCAGAAGGTCATCGACACATCGCACTTTTCTTCTCCTCCGCCCCATTCATTTTTTTTTGCGTGTCTGTGACATAATCTCCACCGTCGATCTCTCCCATATCAGACGGTGCAGGTTCACTGTGGGGGCACCCTTCCAGGGTTGTCCGTACTCCACAGTTTCCCCGCAGTCCATCTCCATTGTTGATCATTTCCCGATCCAATAGCCCACATTCTCCCATTCACTGTAGAGGCACCCGCTGGCAAGATCCTTCCATACCCCTAGTACCCCCCACAGTTAATCTCAGTAGCCCATTTTTCCAATCCAACGACTCCCATTGATCCTACCATTTTCACTCCACCCAAGAAAATTTCACCCCGCGCATTGAACTTTTCGCTTCGCGAAAAGATAACTGACGCAATCGTTAGGTCCCACCACCTCATCACCACACATATTTTCCATTTTTCGTGCTCGCTTATAGCCGTAGATCTGGCTCCCCCCATATCATATGGTCTAAAACTGATTTCGCGTTCATTTCACCAAAATAATTGATCGTGCATTTTCAACGTGAAAATGGTGGTTTTTGTTGGACACGTGTCGTCCTATAACTCATATCACGTTCTTTAAGTCCATTACCACTTACCACCTTTTGGCCATGTGAAAACCACCTCCCTTTTTCTACAAAACCTCTTTTCCAGTTCTTTGCGCCAAACTCTGTTTGAACCCTAGTTTCGTGGTTTTGCGCCATGAGACCCTTTTCCTCTGCATCCACTGCCTCTGCACTACTCTTTCACCCTACGTCGTCGCCTCTAAAGCAGTTGAATCCACATAACGCAGGTTTATTTAATTATTTAATGTTTGTTGTAGGTTTAATGGCAGATAAGCTTTAAAAGTTGTCCCATAGTCCAATCAAGGGACAAGGCCGACGATGACGATCCTCTGTGGCCGAATTTAATACAGAAAGGGACATGAAGGGTCGGATTATCAAGTTTAATCAATAATGTCATGAATGTTGATTACACAAGCAAAACCCTCTAGTATAAGCCACCTGTACATCAAATTGAACAAAGCAGTGAAGATATCAGAAGAGACCAGAGATTAAAGAAAAAGTTTGAAGATCAAAAAGCTTAAATCTACAGTTTTAAAGATAAAGACAGCATGAAGGATTATGAAAGAAAAAAGTGAGATCAAGCCTTAAACACATTTAAATGGATAAAGCAGCGTAGGGACAAGTGATCAAAGTTAAAATCAGTCGGCAAGGACAGATCAACAAAGCAGAAGGCCTCATGCATGTCAGAGAAGCAGTTATTCATCCAAAATATCTAAATGACACTTATGACCTACTTTCTGTCCCAAAGGGAAAATGGGCCGTTATTACACAGATAGAAGATATTTTAAGCTGTCAGGAAGTTATTGTAAAAGACAGAAATAGGCCTTAAAGTCAAACTTTTCACCTGTTTTCTCTTAGAAGTTAAGGCAGAGTTATTAAAACAGAGAAGTAGTGCAACTCATTCCTGCCTTAGGCCCTGCGTGGTTTTCAAGGCTAGGAATGCATTTACTTTGTAATTAATAACATTTTGAAACCCAAAAAGAGTTCCACCTCCTCATTCTTCTATAAATACTCTATGAGGAGCTCTTTTTTAGGGGTTGGTTGCTGGCATTCGAACTCTTTGCAGTTGTACATAGTCTGGCTAAATATTATGAAGAAATTGAAGTTTTGGAAGACTGATGATGTTTTGACATGTTTTGTGAATGAGAAGGCTCTATCATTGGATCCCTGAACATGGCTGTTGGTGATGTATTCTGATCTATTTATGTTATTTCCTATTTTCCATTTTTTTCCATCGTTCTATACTTGCAGTAGAGTAAAAAGATTAGGCTAAGAAATGTCTCGTAGAAGCACCTTAGGCCTGTTTACTCTTCACTGCCTTTATGTTTTCATCTGGTGAAAGTTTTATTGAGTAGTTTGAATGCTTTTGAACCCTTAAGCTTGTTTATTTCAGAAATAGTTCAAACAATTGGTTCCAAGAATGATTTATGGTTTTCCCTGCTTACTTTTTGCCACTTGAAAGTTTTTTCTGAAGTCTCCCTTTAAAGTACCATTGTTTACAGTCTGCCAAAGAGGTATGTTTTAATCATACCATTTGTTCTTGCTGAGATAATTGTTTTGAAGGTCTTTATAATTGTAATATTTGATGTCTAGGAGTTCCCTCTTCTATGATTATAGTTATTTGTGAATCTTTTATGTTTTCTAAATTCCTTGAAGGTGAAATCTTTGGATGAAATAGATTGTTCTTCGACTCCTAGATTTTATTTGAAAATTTTGTATTGAAATTGTTATTTGTTGAAGTCTGGTTTCTAGAATTTATGGTTAGACCTATCCATGGAATGCCTCTTCATGTTTAGATAATGTTTTAAGTCCCTTTGTTGAGAGGTACATATAATTAAGGATTCGTAATTGACCTTAGTTCTACTTCTCCTTCTAAATCCTTAATGTCCATTTCATTTTATCCACCAAACCCAAGATCCACTAGCCAAGTTAGATTTTCCCTTTGATATCCCATATCCATTGATTGAGCTTGTCATAACTTCTTCTTGACTCCATTTCCCAATGGCTCTGATATTTCCCCTTTCTATCTATGCTTCCTAGATCATTCATGTTCAAACAACCAAACCCAAACAAACAAACTTGCACTTATTAACTAGCCTAAAATCAACCCTTAAAAGCAAACAAGACATACCTTTGCACACATTGAGAGATCCCTCTCTGAGACTAGGAGGACTAGATCCTAGAGCTCTAAAGCTTGGTTTATATGTTGCCTTGTCATTTGGTTTTCCAATCAGCCAAATCACAGGACCCCAACATTTTGGAGATCATGGTGGGACCTCTGAGTTCGTAGTTTCCTAGCAAGCTCTTATCGACTCATTAGTCCTTCGACAACCATAGAAACGCAAAAAATCCCAAAATCATTTCAGATTGGTTTCATAATAAACATTGGTGGTGGACCATAGAATATTTTACCTCCAAAAGAGCTAAAAATTTCCACCTGGCGACTCCACTGGCCTCCAGTAGGCCTATTACTTCACTAAGTCCTTGTAAATACCCCTGGGAATGCATTGAGAAAACCCAATCATGTTTTTGGTGGATAGAAAAGTTTAAATCTTCCACCTGGTGACTCCAAAACCTCCAAAAGACCTAATGACTCCACTGGAAGAAGACTCTAAACTGGTTGAAAAGATACAGTGACCTCTTTTTTACAAACATGGATTTTAGTATAGACAGAGAAGCTAAACTAAACATATTATCAAACCTAATGGAAAAAATAGTGTACATACTTGAAAAGAAACTGGAAAGGCATGAGGCTGATACAGATGTTGATTATCCAGAACAACCTATGCTTTTTCCTAATTAAACACAAACTCAACCACTACAAGACATATACAACAAACAAAATATGTATGATGAGCATGATTACAGAGAAAAAAATGAAGAAGGTTGTCAAGAAAGTCCTGACAGCATACCTTTATCTTGTATTATGCTGTTAAGGGAACTTTACGATCAAAATGCAAATGCAAAAAGTGAGCAGTGCTTTGAGGAAAAAATAAGCCTCCTAGGAAACACAGAACCTGAAATAGAACAAAAATCAACACATATAGGGACTCTCCCTCTATGTTATAACTCAGTTTATATTTTAAGAGGAGAATGGCATCCTGATAATGTAGAAGAAACAACTCATGAACCTTGTATTCAAATTGAGTATTATAATAATCATGAGGAGTTATTTGAAACAGAAGAAGATCAGGAAATAGTAGAAAATCCTCAAATTTCCTGGAAAGCACAAGGAAAGATCCCCTAGGAGAGGGTCAAGAAGACATCCAACCTCAAAATCAGTCAACACAAGAGAAAGAGGACTATTGTACTTCTATCCAAAGAAAAATAAAATTCCTCCTCTTTTGACAGAAGAAGAAATTGATCAAATATTAAATAAATAGCTAGCCTCCAAACCTTCATTGGAACAAAACACTTCTTCTCATCTACCCACTAGACCTTGTTGTCATGGACTAGAAAATAAACTTGTAGATCAGCTTAAAGAAAAAAAAATTGATAACCCAATATGCTTAATTGGTGAAATTGTTTATACTAATGATTCTCCAATTTTTAATCAATTTGATGATGATGATGAGCTCCAAACTGAAACTAATCATGCAGGACAACCAACAGTTGATTGGTGCCATGAATTTTATTATCATCAGCTTGAAAGTAGCAATAAACCAATCCAATCCATTAGAAATATCTTTCACATAATCGGGAGTCAGCAATCTATTAGTTGTGATAATGAGGTTGAGAAGAAAGAGAAATTTCTTGAGAAGGATGAAGATAAGGAACCTTCTCCCGAAAGGGTTGAGGTAATAAAAGATACCCCTGCTCAAGAATATGATGATCTCTTCACAGAGTATAGTCCATTGAATCAGAGCATACCAGGACTACAAGAGGACAACACTGCAATATATGATGAGTCCTCCAGTTTAGATGATAATGAAGATGAGGAAGAAGTTCTTTCTCAAAGGAATCTTAAGCTTGATCCAGTGGAGGAAAAAGTAAGCCTGGTTAAAACTTACCTGAAAAATACTCCCAACCAGGTATTATTTCAAGATCTCTATATTCATTTCTTAAATATATTTGAAGAAGGGATAAAGGTTGTTAGAAGCAGTTTATTACCAAAAGCAGGAAGATTTTTTAGCACTGTTGCTAAAAAACAAGGGAGATGGGAGTGGCCCTGTTTGTCCAACATGCTCAAGGAGATGAGAAAAGACCAATCATGGAACCATTTACTTGATTGGCTATATTGGAAAAGGGATTTCATCAGCTAAATATATAAATTTTCTAGGTTATATTAGGTTAGGTAGGAATGTCAATAAGGCTCATCTTGTGATCATTTAGTTAGTTTTGGTTTTTTTCTTTAAAAAATAAAAATTGAAAAAATACAAAAAAAATAGAAAAAGGGAAAAGAGGGAAGATATAAAGGAAGAAAGGTACAGCCCCATACCAAAAAGAAAATAAAAATCTGAAAGTGTGCAAGCCTAAATGCCACTACCAAAAAGAACACTACTATTTAGTCATGCAGCCTAATCATGACTAGATATGTTTCGATTTACTGTTGATAGGATAGTGAAGAAGATTTTCCAAACTATTTAAACCTGGCTTATCAGTAGAATAGATTAGGATAGAGGAAAGAATTGTTCAAACATGCTCAAAACCTGAACCAAGAAAGCACAAAAAGGATGGCTCTACCATGATAAAAACCTAAGCCAAAGATACAAAGAAGATTGGTTCTAACATGCTGAAAACTTGAACTAGGTATAGAAGAAGAGGACAGCTCAAAAGGATCAAAATCGGAGCTGAAAAAGAAGGGAAGGATGCTTACTATTTTCAGATCTTAAGCCTTCACGGTTTTGTTTTAATTTTCTGAAAAATAAAAGTCTATGTGCAGCTGGTTTCTTATGCCATAGACACTACAGAAAATCAGTCTGTTTAATCCTGGTTTGTTTGTGTTTAAATTTCTATTTTAGAATATATAGAATGCAGATTTGTCAAATAGCTTAATCTTGACAGATAGTAGATTAGGTAGAGAAGCTTTAGAGTCCAACTGTTTAATCTAGACTCTTGGAAGAAATAAGGGTAGCATTAGATATTTTTATTTTTCTATTTTTCAAAAATAATATGTAAAAGAGATGCCAGTACAAGTGCACTCAAGAGAAGAAAAAATGCTAGGACAAGTAGTGTGGGTAGGTAGAAGTGATGTCTTAAAGTGTTTTCATGCTGCAAGTCATTAAAGAATTTTCAAAATACAAAGAAAATTAGCAACAAGATAAATAAATTCTACCCAATGGATAAGGCACTGGTCTGCTAAAAGCCAGAGATTGATAAACTGAGGTTCTGGACACCTGAAGAGTAAGCTGTCCTCCCCAAGTGGAGCCACTGTTATTCATCCATAATTATGATTTTATCCAAAGATGACTAAGTTGACAATCCCAGATTTCTAGAAACAATATTTGCAGAAACATTGTGAGTTCTAGAAATCTCACAGCCTTCATTATCCTAACTCTATTAGTTTCTCATAAAACTTCACTCAAAGCTTCAAAATAACCCTGTTGTTTCCAAAGAGAAAACTATTTTTCAAAGCCTAATATCCATCATTTCATTCATCCGTTTTATCTTCACAATTCCCTTCATTCCATTATTTTTCCCCTCATTTATCCTTTATTTCCTTCAAATCCCCTTTTAGACCATTTATTCCTTTTTATTTGGTTTAATTTGGCCTTTTTTTACCTATCGGAACCTCAAAAAGGATCAAAAACCCACTTTTCGGCCTCTTTCCGACTTTTCATAAAAAATAGGCCTTAAGCGCTTTTCGGCTTAGGCCCTGATCCCTTCTTCTGCCATAAAACTTCATTTTTTGCGACTAAGCGCTAAGCCCATCGGCCATCACACTTCGGCGTTTCACCGTTTCCACTTCCAAAACTTCTTTTTCCCCCCTCCGATGCAATTTCCTGATTTAAAATCTCCACCGTTGATCTTAATCCGATGGTCTTCACCGAGTCACGCCATCGCACTCCGCTCTCCATCACATCGGCCATCACATATCGCATCAGGCTTTTGCCTTCCACTCTCCGCCGATGTCGCATCCCCTATAGACATTCCACCGATGAAATCTCAACCGTTGATCTGCTTCCAGATTGGACGGTCGTCGGCACATCGCACTTCACTTCTCCTGTGCCCCATTCATTATTTTTTTTGTGTCTGCGATATAATATCCACCATCGATCTCTCCCAGATCGAATGGTGCAGGTTCACGTCGGGGGCACCCTTCGAGGGTGGTCCATACTCCACAGTCCCCCCGTAGTCCATCTCCACCGTTGATCATTTCTCGATCCAACGGCCCACATTCTCCCATTCACTGGGGAGGCACCCACCGGCGAGATCCTTCCGTACCCCCAGTCCCCCCCCATGGTTAATCTCAGTCGTCCGTTTTTCCAATCCAACGACTCCTGTTGATCCTATCATTTTCACTCCACCCAAGAAAATTTCACCCCGCGCATTGAAATTTTTGCTTCGCTACAAGATAACTGATGCAATCGTCAGGTCCCACCACCCCATCACTGCACATATTTTCCATTTGTTGCGTTTGCTTATAGTCGTAGATCTGGCTCCCCCCAGATCGGATGGTCTAAAACTGATTTTGCGTTCATTTCACCAAAAGAATTGATCGCACGTTTTCAATGCAAAAATGGTGGTTTTTGTTGGACACGTGTCATCCTATAACTCGTATCACGTTCGATCAGTCCAGTACATCTTACCACCTTCTGGCCACATGAAAACCACCTCTAATTTTCTTCAAAACCGCTTTTCCAGTTCTTTGCGCCAAACTCAGTTTGAACCCTGGTTTTTGTGGTTTTGCACCATGAGACCCTTTTCCGCTGCATCCACTGCCTCCGCACTGCTCTTTCGCCCTCTGTCATCGCCTTTGGAGAAGTTGAATCCACATAACACATGTTTATTTAATTTCTTAATGTTTGTTGCAGGTTTATTGGCGGATAAGCTTTAAAAGTTGTACCATAGTCTAGTCAAGGGACAAGGCCGAGGATGACGATCCTCTGTGGCCGAATTCAATACATAAAGGGACATGAAGGACCATATTATCAAGTTTAATCAATAATGTTATGAATTTTGTTTACACAAGAAAAACCCTCCAGTGCAAGCCACCTATACATCAAATCGAACAAAGAAGTGAAGATATCAGAAGAGACCAGAGATTAAAGAAAAATTTTGAAGGTCAAAAAGCTTAAATCTCCAATTTTAAAGATAAATAGAGCATGAAGGATTATGAAGGCAAAAAAGTGAGATCATGCCTTAAACACAGTTAAATGGATAAAGCAGCGTAAGGACAAGTGATCAAAGTTAAAATCAGTCAGCAAGGACAGATCAACAAGCAAAAGGCCTCGTGCACGTCAGGGAAGCAGTTATTCATCCAAAATATCTAACTGACACTTATGGCCTACTTTCTATCCCAAAGGGAAAATGGGTAGTTATTACACAGATAGAAGATATTTTAATCTGTCAGGCAGTTATTGTAAAAGACATAAATAGGCCTTAAAGTCAAACTTTTGACCTGTTTTCTCTTAGAAGTTAAGGCAGATTTATTAAAACAGAGAAGTAGTGCAACTCATTCCTGCCTTAGGCCCTACGTGGTTTTCAAGGCTAGGAATGCATTTACTCTGTATATAATAACATTTTAAAACCTAAAAAAGAGTTCCACCTCCTCATTCTTCTATAAATTAACTATGAGGAGCTCTTTGTTAGGGTTTGGTTTTTGGCATTTGAACTCTTTGCAGTTGTACATAGTCTGGCTAAAGATTAAGAATAAATTGAAGTTTTGGAAGATTGATGATGCTTTGACATGTTTTGCTAATGAGAAGGCTCTATCATTGGATCCCCGAACATGGTTGTTGGTGATGTATTATGATCTTTTTATTTTATTTCATGTTTTCCATTTTGTTCCATCGTTCTATACTTGCAATAGAGTAAAAATCTTAGTCTAAGAAATGTCTCCTAGAAGCACCTTAGGCCTATTTACTCTTCATTGCCTTTATGTTTTCATCTGCTGAAAGTTTTATTGAGTAGTTTGACTGCTTTTAAACCCTTAAGCTTATTTATTTCAGAAATAGTTCAAACAGTTGGTCCCAAGAATGATTTACGGTTTTCCTTGCTTACTTGCTACCACTTGAAAACTGTTTCTAAAGTCTCCCTTTAAAGTACCATTGTTTACAGTCTCCCAAAGAAGTATGTTTTAATCATACCCTTTGTTCTTGCTAAGATAATTGTTTTGAAGGTCTTTATAATTGTAATCTTGGATGTCTAGGAGTTCCCTCTTCTATGATTATAGTTATTTGTGAATCTATTATGTTTTCTAAATTCCTTGAAGGTGAAATATTTGGATGAAATAGAGCATTCCTCGACTCCTAGATTTTATTTGAAAAGTTTGTCTTGAAATTGTTATCTGTTGAAGTGTGGTTTCTAGAATTTATGGTTAGCCCTGTCTATGGAATGTCTCTTCATGTTCAGATAATGTTTTAAGTCCCTTTTTTGAGAGGTACATATAATTAAGGATTATTAATTGACCTTAGTTCTACTTCTCCTTCTAAATCCTTAATGTCCATTTCATTTTATCCACCAAACCCAAGATCCACTAGCCAAGTTAGATTCGCGCTTTGATATCACATATCCATTGATTGAGCTTGTCATAACTTCTTCTTGACTCCATTGCCCAATGGCTATGATATTTCCCCTTTCTATCTATGCTTCCTAGAGCATTCATGTTCAAACAACCAAACCAAAACAAACAAACTTGCACTTAATAACTAGCCTAAAATCAACCCTTAAAAGAAAACAAGACATATCTTTTCACACATTGACAGATCCCTCTCTGAGACTAGGAGGGCAAGATCCTAGAGCTCTAAAGCTTGGTTTATATGTTGCCTTGTCATTTGGTTTTCCAATCAGCCAAATCACAGGACCCCAACACATCCCAATATGGATGACCAGAGGCTTCTTCAAAGATTTATGATCAATTTTTTCTATAACTTGAGCCAATAAGGAAGAGGCTCTTCCAAACTGAGAACGTGTACATCGTCGATTGGCAGGGTCACCTGCAAGAGAACCTGGTGCATCCCGAGTAGAGGGGACCCATCTTGGAAGCGGTGGAGTATAAGGAACAATTTCAAGAGGTGGAGGAGGACTTTCATCCTCACTGTCATCATCTGAACTAGAAGGAATGCTATTAAAAATAGAAGAGAGAGAGAGAGAGGTGGGACATATACCGAATCAAGCTCGTAGGCCAAAGGTGGCACACTTTCCGAACTAGGCTTGCAGGTCGATATATTTTCAACAAATTTTACATCTCTTCTAATGATAATATTTTTGGATTTTGGTTGAAGAATTCTATATCCTTTGACATCTTCAGAATATCCAACAAAAATGCATTTTTCACTCTTAGGTTCTAAGGCTTTATGTTTTTCTTCTAGAATATGGGCCCAAGCATTACTTCCAAAAACACGAAAGTGACTTACATCTGGTTTGATTGAGCTCCAAGCTTCTTCTGGAGTTATATTCTTTAAAACCTTAGTAGGAGTGCGATTTACTATGTAATTTGCACAGTTAATGGCTTCTGCCCAAAAATTAAGACCAAGAACTTTAGATTGAAGCATACAATTAACCATTTCTTTTAAGGTGTTATTATTCCATTTAGCTACACCATTCTGTTGTCGATTATATGGAACAGTATGTTGCAATTGAATGCCATGCTCAGCGCAGAAGTTGATAAATTTGTTGTTAACATATTCTCTGCCATTGTCTGAACTTAACTTAAGAATTTTATGTCCAGATTGTTTCTCAACAAAGGCCTTAAAGGGCAAGAACATGTTAAAAAATTCACTCTTGAGTTTTAACAAATATACCCAAGTGCATCTGGAAAAATCATCAATTAAAGTTAAGAAGTTCTTGCAACCAGAGAAAGAAACAACAGGAAGTGGACCACATAAATCACTATGCACAACCTGCAAAGGGGCCGAAGCGTGCCAAGAGGCACGTTTGTCAAAACTATCCTGATGATGTTTTTCGAGTACACATACAGAGCAAACACCATCTTGGAAAGATACCATAGGAAGGACAGTCACCATATTTTCCTTACATAGAGTTTGAAGAGAGTGATAGTTTAAGTGACCAAATCGCTCATGCCAAAGTTTTCTCACATCATCATTATGAGCAACAAAAACAGAGGGAAGGCATGATGACCCAAAGTTGCAAACTTATACAACCTTGTGGAATCATCAGCAATGCCAGTAGCTGAAATATGTTTAGGATATTTGAGGTCTTTGATTATAACATCATGAGGTGAGAATTCTACTATTTTCCCTTCACCTAAATGAGTTATCTGATAAATAGATAGAAGGTTGCATGACAAGGTAGGAACACATAGTACATCATTAAACTAACCATTATCTAGATGAATGGTTCTAGATCCTACAACACTAAGAGATCTATCATCACCAACATAAATATGTTTGGTGTTACAATCATTTAAAGAAGAAAACATGGATTTATTTTTAGCCATGTGGTAAGAAGCTCCAAAATCAATGAGCCACTCATGAGAAGGAGAAGAAGAAGATACATTTAATGCATAACCAAATCTTGATGCTTGACAACCACAAGCAGAAAGTGCCATGCCTAAAGATGAAGGTGAAGAGTGCTCCAAATTGATGTTGTGCTTCTTCATTGCTGCTTCTAAGGCTTCCATCTTCTTAAAACATTTGGACTCTATATGGTCATCCCGATTGCAAAAGTTGCTATTTTTATCTGTCTTCTTCCCTTTGTTTTGATTTGCCTTATTATTTTGGTGATTTGATTTTTCAGTTTGCAGCTGAAATTGCTTAGGGCCCTTGTTTGGTTTAGGACCATATTTTTTAGGATACTACTTCTTGGGATTCTTTTGATATTGTTGTTGTTGGGCTGCTAAGGCTTTCTTAGAAGTGTTTCCAGCAGTGATAAGACTAAGGTGTAAGAGTTTCTTTTGTTCTCTTATCAAAGGATCGCAAAAGGCATCAAAAGAGGGATTCTTGTAGGTGGTTCCTGAAGAAATGATGGCTTCTCTAGTGGAATGGAAGGCAGAAACAAATACAAAGTATGCAGGGCCAAGCTTAGCAAGAATGAAATAGATGAGGCTACCATTGTCCTTTTTGATCTTACAAACTTCTAAAAGAATTTTGAGGGTTTTAAATTTGGACAAAAAATATATTCAATAAAGGAGAAATTATTGGGGTCCAAAGTAAGCAACTCATTTTCAAGCTGGTGGGCCCTAATTTGATTTTGAATGCCAAAAACATTTTTTAGCTTTTCCAGGGCTTCATCAGGGGTGTCAATGTTAAGGATATGAAATCGAAGATCTTGAGCAATGGACATTCCTATCAACCCTCGTGCTTGATCTTGTTTATTTTCCCATTTAGCAGTTTTATCATCATTGGAAGGTTTGTTTTCTTATCCTATGGCTATTATATAAAGCTCTTTACTTCTAAGTATATCTACCATGTGAGGTAGCCATTGGAAATAATTGGTGCTGTTAAGAATAAATGGGCATGCACTTTCCATTTTTTTTTAAAACTGAAGCTGGGAAAATCTAAAACTAACTACTCCAATGGAAGATATCAAAAAATTAGGCCGTTTCAAAAAAAAAGGCTCAAAAAATGGCTTCCATATGAAGAAGTTATGCCTTTTGAAAAATATGAGTTGTAGATGCCGAATAGTTACGGGAACGGGATGAAGTGCGGCTTTTAAAAAAAAAATCTGCCCCTTTTAACAATTTTTTTTACAAAATAAGCTTGAGAAGGAGACTTGAACCCAAGACCTCTATTCTCATAAACTAACCCCTCACCAAGTGAGATAGTAAAAGGATCACGCTATTGTATGAAAGGAGGAAGGGGTTTTTTTTTTTGGTATTTTTTTTTAACTCTTCGGTGTGCGTGCCTTTTCGTGTGCAAAAAACACAAAAAACCAAGAAAAAAAAATTGAAATGCAAAGCCTTAAGGTATAATGTTATATTTTAGGTTAACCTTACCAACAACTATCACCTTTTTCACTATTTCTGATTTCCTGAGATCGCACAAAGACGCTGGGAAAGAGCATACGTAGCAAAAAAAATCCTTTTTTCTTGCTTCTGATTTGCCAAGATCGCACGCAGTGCACAAAAAAGAGCATACAAAAAGAATAGGGTATAGATCTGGTAAATAAATAAAACTGAAAAACTGAAAATCAAAAGAGGGAACCAAAATAAGCAGAACTATTAACAAATATAACTGCAAAACAAATGCTTTATACCTCCAAATCTAAACTGTCATAACTTGGGCAGCCAGAAAAATTTTCGCATGAAATGAAAAGAATTCCTCACTGTAAAAAATGCTCCAGACACAACCGAGCAGTTCTCAGAGCCCAGAAATGTTCATAAATAGTAGATCTAAAAAACGGCATTCGCATGCAGTCAAACCGGCTTCGGATTTTGATCAACAATAGATGTGGCCCTCAAAATAGCTCTGATACCATGTAGGAATTTACAGGGTAAGTTCCTTAGATCAAGAACCAAAGGTGACCGCTCACAAACAGATCACAAATTAGTACACCAGTATAATCACGTGGTTAAAACCCTCAAAGAGGGAAACAGTCCACGGCCTGAGCCAGCGCAGTCACTTCAGGCAATTTATTAATATAAAAAGAAAAGTTACATATGTTTCTCTCATAAACAGTTACCGAAAAAATGACCTCCATGCTATTTAAATAGAGATCATGGACCAATCGCGTGCTAAGCCACGGATCAAGTTTCGTTAATACTGAGGTGAGAGATAACCATCAGATCACTACAAATCGTGACTGTCGAATTATAAGTTACAAATGTACATGGTAAAGAAACACACTTTACCTAACTCTACACTAGACTAAGTTATTCTTAACTATTTCCTATGTGTCGGAATATCCTAATGTAATTTACTTTTTATTCAAGGATCTATAGTCAATGAACATCCTCAATGTACCATCCTTCTTCTTCACCAAGACCACATAAGAAGAAAAAGAACTGGTGTTGGGTTGGATATGTCCTAAAGCTAAGAGCTCCTGAATAGCTCTTTCAATCTCATCCCTATAGGCTTTGGGGTGCCTATAGGGTGTGGTGATCACTTCTTGGATCCCCTACTCCAACTCAATAGTATGCTCAAACCCCCAATCCGGTTGCCTTCCCGATGGTATGTCCCCAAATACTGTAGAATAACAATCTAGAATAGACTACACATCCAAGTGGACTGGTGCACCCTTTCCTCCTGCCTTTGGCATACACAGTTCTATTGCTATTCTATGTCTCCTCTATGAAAATCAACCTCCATCTTATGTGCCAAGACTATTTGAGGTGGATAGGTGTTCATGCCTCTGGTCATTTGGCGCTTAACGCTCTTCTTATCTATCCATTCTATCTCCAAGGTCTCCTAATCCATAGTGACGTTCCCCAGTGTGATCAACCATTATACACCCAATATCGCATTGGTTTCGTGAATATCAACCAAAAATAACTGATCTGTCAATGTGTAAGTCCCCAAAGTGATAGTGAATACTGGAACATACTTCATATACTGCATGGTTCTAGCCCTTGGAGCCAAAACTAAGAATCCTTCAAAATCATCTATGGGAATGCCTCTCCTCTGCACTAATTTGGTATCAATAAAATTATGTGTAGCACAACTGTCTATCAATACCGACACCCACTGCCCCTGAACAGTGCCTTAGAATCTCAATGTTAGATACTTGGGAACTCCCCGCAAAGTTGCAAGGGCTCCTCTAGTTGGAGAAAATGCTCCATTTCCACCTCTTGGTGGTAGTGGATCCCCTCCTGGTGCTACATCGTTGGTATCTCCTTATAAATGTTCTTCTTCCTCCTATTCACCATTAGAGAATACCTCAATATAATGAGCCTTTCCGACAGTACACCGATGCCCTAGTGCCCATGGTTCTTGGCAAGTGAAGAAAAGCTTCCTCCTCCTCAAATCCCTCTGGATATCATCACTAAGATATCCTTTATCTTGGTTCTCCTTTGAGGGAGGAACCTTCATATCTTTCCCCTTTGACTGAAAGGAGGGCTTTTGCTGGAATGGAGCTCTTGCCCTTGGAAAATCATTTGTAAGTCTCTATCCCTCTCAATGGCATCTTGGAGTGTAGTTGTTCTAGTGGATTTCACCAACCCATGCAAATGTTATACTAGCCCATCAATAAACATATATACTCTTCTAGCTGTAGACATATCTGGCACCAAGACTAAAAGTTTCAGAAATTTAGATATATAAGTCTTTATATTTCCTGACTACTTGAGCTTAGCTAACACAACAAAGTTTTCTTTTGTATCTCTTCAGTCAAATTTGTCTACCAACCTCTCGGTGAATTATTCATATGCAATCACACCTGCATGCCCGAATGTAGATAAACCGTGAAACCACCATTCATGTGCTTCACCTTCAAGGTGCAACGCTACTATATTAATAGCTTCAATCTGTGAAACTTGGTTCAACTAGAAATAGATGTATAATTTCTCTACCCAAGCCTTGGTTGTGCACTTACGTGACCCATCAAAAGTAGGCAAAAAGAACCTACCCATAGTACATTGTAGATCATTTTTCTGCATGTGCCCCCCACCTCTATTGTTATTACAATGTCTTCTATTATACTTAATCTGAAATAACTCTTGGAAGTTCAAATTCTCTTTGAACCTTTGAGATTGAGATTCATATTCTAGGAAGTAATCACCAAGAGTCTCCTCCTATTGGGGTCCTCCAGCCCCATTTCCCACTGTTAGGAATGTAGACATGGTGGAGCATTGTGAAACTTGCTGTAATGTTGGTTGCTCACACCAATGATGTGAAGTGCCAGAAATTTCTCCATGTTGAAACCCTCTTGAGGTTTCCTCTTGTCTTTCCACCCTCATCTCCTTTATTTGTTTGGCAATATCTTGCATAGTTTGGAGAGAAGCTTTGGAAACTCATTTTCATCCATTTCTCCATATGTCATAGATGTAGTGCCCCACAGGCTGAGCGAAGATTATGTTCTGATGCCACTGCAATATTACGAAATAGGAAAAATAGGAATACTGAACACAAAACTACAAAATGAAGTAAACATCAACACATCAAATGCATGAGCAGATCACTGAGCCATTTTATTATAATAAATAGCAAAAATAAAGTACAAGAACTTGAGGAAGAGACACTCAATCTAGGCAAAACAAGTCTGAAATGAACGTATATATCAAGATATAAGAAATTGCTGCTGCATAAACTTTTGGGAGGCTATGACTGCATAATCCTGTTGGAAATAATTGTTGATGGAAACTAGGAATGTGTATATCTACTGATAGAGTGCTCATAAAATGTCGGTATCATATATTTGGTCCTTCTAGCACAATTCCAAGATAACCCAGAAAGGGTTTCCAGAAATACCAGTGATGAAAAATGCAGCCCTAGGGATTAATTACACTTTGCATCTAGGTAACTACTAGGAGGTGGATGATCTGATAAGAAAATAGTTGATACTCCTCCCCACTGAAGGGTTGATCCCCTCACTGGAAAATCAGCTCAAAAACATAGGTTATCAACACTCCACTGAAACTACCCTCGTGGATTGCATAATTCCTAAAGGAGACTATGCTACTGAAGGTGTCTGAATATTGGCCTGATGCCTGGAGATGGAATGTAGCTCAAAGAACCTCTCCTGAGTGGGCACTCTAAGTCCCCCAAGGATAAGGGTGGTATTTCCACTCGGAAACACCCTTGTGCTAAACAACACATTAGACTTTGCTAAAAAACTGAAGTGTGCACAAAGTCATAAAATACAATACATAAACAATATTCAAAATAATTTATATGGCTTCCATCCCCTTCCTTATATTCTTTGTGAGCCTCCTCCCCCTTGGCCCCACTCAATAATGATGCTAATCTCATGGAGACTTTCTCCCATTACAACTGTGTTGTCCTCCACTATCTCCAATACCTCCATGACTGTATTATTGATTTGGTCAAATTGACCCTATCCACATGCATTGACCCCCATTCACACTAAGGAGTGATTTATTCAACTATATGCATTGATCCACATTCACATTAGAAGTCATTTTATTCCTACTAAAGAGATTTATGGGTTCCTCTACCCTCTTATTCATCTAACTTATTGACAAAAACAAAATTTAATATTCTAACTATCTAAAACCTAATTCGGAATATTACAAGCATCTACTACAGTTGAATGAGTTAGATGAATTTAGAAGGGATTTTGTTTAGCAGAATATATTGGTTCAACAACAGCACAAGAAGTGGCAGGACAAGTCTATAAAGAAAAAGAAATTCCATCCAGGTGATTGGGTACTTCTTTATGATTCCATATTTAAACATTTCAAAGGGAAATTCCACACACACTGGATGGGACTTTATGAAGTGGTTAAATTTTTTGAAAACGGAGTTTTAGAAATCAAAAGTATTGTTGGGCGAGATTCAGTATTCCTTGTGAATGGGCATAGAGTTAAGGTATATTTTCAACCCCTCACAAAGGAATATTTTATGTAGCAAGTACAACAACAATCCGATGAAGAGATGGTCGGTGGCTATGCCAACCTATTGCAAACTTAATTCTTTCTTTTCCTAAAATTAAAAAGAAAAAAAAATAATAAAAATATGACAAAAACTAAAAAACAAAATAAAAAGAAAAAAGAAGAAAAATATTTTCTTGTGGTCATGAAAAATAGTTTACTCACATAATCACAAAAGGATCAACTTGAAACCAGCATGCTGATAGGGAGATCAAATTTCAATAAAATGGGAATGTTGCTTGATCTTTATATGTGCTAACTATCGCCAAGAAGAAGAAAGTTTTTAGTATAGGAACCAAGCCCTTATCCAAGTTTGGGATAGCTGACACATAAATTTTTATAACAACCAATACTCAATTCTCGCTGCATTTATTTTGGATTCAACACTACTCAGACATCTTTTCAAAGAAAAAGTCTTCCCTTCTTCTATTCTTGTTTCATAAATTTCCCTCTATTTTTCTTCTTTTAATCCCATGATTTACCATCCCTTTCTTCAAAAGAAAATTTCCCTATCCGATTTTGTATTTCCCTCTTTTCCCCTAAAATTTTTCTCCTAAATCCATTTTTCGATATGTCCATCTTGGTGGTTTCACTCTTGAATTCCCTGTCGTAATTTTCTTCTCATTCTAAAAATGTACCCTTTTTCTTGGTTATTTTCTCCCTCATGGATCATATTGCAGGATCTGATGTGAACTTACAAGTCAGATCGAAAGGCATACATTAAAACCAAATATTGGCAAATAAGAACTCCCTTGTATATTCATCAAATTTGTCAAATCCAGCCTATGAATTATATTCTATTAGAATATTTTTGGTTTTCTTTCTCTTTTCAAATATGCTACAAATATCCTTGGTGCAGGAATGTGTGTTCAGTTCATGCATGTTTAGTGCATGCATGTTCAGTGCAGGATCATTCAAGTGCATGGATGTTCAATGCAGGAATCAACACTACTGAGTGTGCCCAAATACAAAAACACATGTTCTTAATGGTCTTGAGTGAATTTTTTTTTTGATACAGTGCAGGAATACCTGGTGCAATAATGTGTATTGAAAATATTATTTTTGTTTTGTAAAAGTCTTGTACAAGCAGAATGACTGCACCAACTTTAGACCATGGTATTCAATAATTTGTATTATGGTTAAAATTTTGTTTTATAATTTACTAAAGTAGGAGAGAAATATTTTAAGAATAAATATATTTTAGGTTATGAAATATTATTCTTTTAATAAGTACCATACGTCTTGTGTGGAATCATGAAGTGATTGTGGGATGGTACGATTAACTAGAAATCCAATGCTTAAATTTTTTGAAAAAAATCTCATCACCGTTAATGATGACCTTATCTCATATCTGACCTCGCATGACTATTACATTGAATCACTATCTTAACAGCCTCTATTCATCAATAATCATTTCCTGCTTTTACTTGAACCAATTTGTGTCACATCCGTCCCAACGGTGTAATTTTAATGATGGAGCATGACCGTTGGAAGGTGGCCAATAAAGTGGTGGATGGATAGCTTGAATATTACAAAATATTTCGACAAAGCCTTTGCGTTCTTGTTTGTGATATCCTTCTAATGTTTTAGATAGAGATCGAGTGAATTCAAACGGATAAATGGCACCTGTGAGGATTGAACCATGGTCCGTGAAGGAGGTAGAGAAAATGACCAAGTACATGAACATTCTTGCAATATTGTAGGAATCTGGGTTCCTCCTTTTTTTGCAAAAAATTGACAGATTTGACTCGACTATGGTGCTAGAATTCACTCAGGCTTTTGATGGAAGCTGAGCCAAGGTGGGTTTGTTGGAATTAAAATTCACAAGGGAGTCCATATCTCAAGCCATGGGCTTAGAAGCAGTGGGAGAGCAATTATTTAATAAGAAAAAGATTGAGAAGAAGTTGTGGCACTGGTTCGTGATCGACCAAAAGCAAAAGGTGGACTGGAAGAAAGGTCTCTAGCGGAACACTATGTTAGGGAAATGGAAGGACCTACTATACATATTGCATAAATTCCTCACTTGCGAGGGTCGTTATTCATTGACCTTCATGTATCACATATGACTGCTGCTACATTTCGAGTGGTGTAAGCTCACTAATTTCCCCTATCATCTTCTCAGAATCTTGGAGAAAATATCAAAATGTGTTTAAGGTAAGATGAGCCAGGTTGCATGCAAGTTATACCACCATGATTTGATCACATTTTTAATAAAAAAGGAGTTAGAGGTCAATAATATGACCTGGAAAGGATTTTTGAAGGAATTTCAAGGACGAGGCATAGGGAAATCGTCCAAGAAGAAGAGTGCAAGCAGAAAGGGAAAGCCTGAAACCCTAACCCCGCACCCTACCGAGACTAAGAGCAAAGATAAGTTGGTGCAGGAAGAGGAGCAGGGACCTGTCGTTGAAACCCCATCCTTATCAAAAATAACAACCCAAAGTTCGGCCAAGAAGAGAACTGCCTCTTCAAGGGAGGGTCACGTTCAGTCAACCTCCCTGACACAATTGGACGACTCACCACCTACTTGACCAGGTGACAACAACCTCTCGGTCCTTACTAAGGTGGTGACCAAGACAGTGGTCAATGAAGGCTATGTGGAGGAGGAAGATGACACACCCTTGTTGGTCTTCCTTGGAAAGATGAAGAAAATAAAAATGATGCTAACACCCAGTGCAAGTGCAAGAAAAGACTTGGTAGTGGGTCAAATGGATGTTGAAGTGCAGGGTTATGATACCCTCGGTAATTTTGAGGTGCAGGGTATTGAAGCCCTCGGTATTTTTGAATTTCAGGGTACTAAAACCCCTAGTAAGGTGGACATGCATAAATTTTAGGGTACTGAAGCCCTTGACGATATCGAAATGCAGGAACTTGGTAGCCAAGGTAACCTTGACCCTGATGATGTTGACACAAGTTCAAAATCAACTGCCGAGAAGATGCCTGCACCAGAAGCATTGGGAGAAGAAAACTCCACCCTCTATGTGAACAGTTATATAGAAGAGCTCAATCAGCGTATTTACGGTTTGGAGATACTAAACCAAACCATGAAAGTGTAGGGAAAAATGTAGAAGTAGAAAAGTGCAGGGCTAAGAGAGGAAGTAAAATAACAGAAAAGGCAATTAAAGATATGGAAATTCCGAGCATCAAAGTTCTATGAGAATTTTAAAAAGGTGATCAAGCAACTCAAGAAGGCTCGAGGAAAGAAGGTGAAGAGAGTAAAAGAAAGGATCACCATACAAGTTTAGGACTGAAGGAAGGCTTCTTGTTTTGGTTTTTTTGTAGTAGGTAAAGGTTGTGTGAGGAAACACAACAACATAGGGATGGGAGGATATTGGTAGGCTAAATTGATTTATTTTTAACCCCTTTCCTACTTCAAACTCATGACCTAAGACCTCTGTTTTAACCTCCGAACCTCCTCATTCCTACACTATTCCAAGAATCGTGTCCATTCCTGCACTAGCTTTGTATTTTCATATTTAAGGCTTGTCATGGACTTAATTAATTATTTTATGGATTTTATACCTTTAATTTATCTTTGAAATTAATATTTTCTTTCCTAAAGTATTTGGTAAGAAACGTATTAATAATTATGTAGTATGGTCGAGTGCAGGTAGGATTCCTGCACCGCTGGCAGTTCTTGCACTCTCGTGATAGCTCACTACCTATGCAGATATCTCGTTCAGAATCAGTCATCTCGATTTGGGCTCGGAGCGGAGATAAATCACCAAGATGTTAGAGATTAGGACGTCAGACAAATGCTTCGATTAGTATTTTGTTACAGCCGAAATTCTTAGTTTGTAAAACTGTTGTAATTTTGTTATAGTCGCAGGCCTAAAGTGTTGTATATAATGTAAAAATTAGATAGAGATAGCTAGCGATGCTATTGTAATTTTGGTTATTGTAATTTTGTTGGTATCGCCCTCTTTCTGGGTTGGATTCGACTTCACTATGTACATTTTCTTATTCGAAATATAATATAAAAGGATTGCACCATGTTTTTTCATTTTTCATTTTAACTTTATGATGATGTATTGCTGAAGGTTGAGTTTCCAAGTTTCTTAAACAGGGAAATGAGCTGGTTGGCTAGGGCCCAGCCAACCCAGGTCATTCTTCCTATCATTTTCCCTCTCATTAACGGTGTCTTAATTTCGTTTGAATGAAAAGTGTGAAGTAAATAGTTATTTAAATTCTTTCACAAGTGTGGGTTCGATTTCATTTGTAGTTATTGTGTGACAGATCCATAATGTGCATTCTTAACTAAGTTTTATTTTTACTTGTGTAATTTTTCCTTTTCAAAGCCTAGTTTATTTTCGTGAGAATCATGCAAACACATTTTATTGTACTAGTTCATTTTCAGTTCTGCAATTCGATTCGTTTGGTTCATTCTAGTAAAGTCTTTCTATTATTTTCTTTCATAAGATGTTGATGCATTTCTACAAGTGAGTGTTAATTTCTAGCCAGAAGTATTTTTTTAATATTAAGAGTCAAAACTTAAGAATTAAAGTTGCTTTGATGAATAAGGAATAAAATTTGTTATAATTCAAGGATCTATACCTACAATTTACACTCTTAAAGAAATGATCGAACTTCATATTAAATTATTAAGTGAACCTTTTGAATTAAAATTTTTAAAGAGGCAGATCTGATCTATATGAATAAGTCATCACAGGAACAAGCTTCTTGTCATAACTAAATGATGTATTTAATTGCATGAAAGAGTTCCTTATTTGAAGAAAAGTGTGCCTTGACTTTCAAAGTTAATTATTGTTTTAAGATTAAGTTTTGTTTAAGGATCTTTCTAGTTGTGGAAGCTATTTTCAAATTTCTGTTCACCTATGCGAATTATTTTCTTAGTTAACATGCTTTTTATTCTTTTCTAAAAGTAATATGAAAACTTGGTGCAGGAATCTTTGTTCCAGTATAGGAATCAATATCTTGATACAGGAACAAAGTTCTCTAATCCTGAGACTTAGAGCCCTTGCATGAGGATTAAAATCTTCAGTAAAAGTATAGAATATACTTCCAGCATATAAAATTTATTCCAGTACTGGTGCAAGAACATTGTTGAAGTACAGGAATGATAGTTTAGTGCAGGAAGAAATATCTTTAAACAAGACAGACACCTTCAATGGTCCAACTATTAACCTGTCATACAAATATACTTAAGATAAACATAATTTTTCATTACATCAATTAGGATTGTTCGCAGAAGCTTGAGAGTTCCTTTTATTTATTTCTTTGCAAAGTAATTTCTTTCATATTCTAGCACTAGAATTTCTTTGGTGTTATTTTCCATGTGATCATTCTTTTCGATTTTGCAATATTGTAATTAAGGAAGTAGGAACAAAGTTAGGAAAATTTCATATCATTTCTAGCATTTCCTATGCTTCACCTATAAGTTTTACGAAACCCCCGAGTTGACAATTAAGTGTTGAAGGAGTCTGTTGAACCACAATTGCTGCACCCAACACTCACTGCGTGTTGAATCCATGGCAGCTTGAAGGAAGAAATATAAAGGAGGGTCAATGGTGAGATATGAACCAATGGATATGAAATTTTTGGAGGAAGACCCTACATTCATTTAAGAATTTTCCAGCGTGGGGTACCTTCGATTATGTCAGAAGTTGTAGGCTTACCATGGGAAAATTGCTAAAGAATTTTCCATTAATTTTACACGAACAGATTCTAAATTGACCATGCTAAGTTTTGCAGTGTCCCCTGGCACCATTTCTCAAGCTACAAAAATCCATAGGTCAGGGGAAATGTGGTTTAAGGTGTAGAAATTTCAATTGCATAATTGTGATGAGTTCCTTAAGGAAGAGCGCAGAGGAATTGATCTGACCATAGGCATTCCCAGAACTTGCCTCAAAGAATATTATTCTAAAATTTGATGCCTATCAAGAAGTACTTCACTTGTGCAGGAAATTTCAACATGGTTTACCAATAGCATTTCAAATTACTTGTTCATTTCACATGTAAACAACCCCTTGACATACCTTTTTATATGTTTAGAGGTTTAGGAAAGATGGTTGACAAGGTCCAAGCCAAGCCTGATGCCAATAACACATATTTTTTCTATTATTCTCTTATTAAATTGATGGTTGTTGAAGAATTGAATAGGCTGAATAGATATTGGCTCACCTTTTTATTTCTAAGTGGATATGAATTAGATACTGCCACCCCTAGGAAAACCCCAAATTCAAAATCCATAACCCCTAGGGAGGAGAAGGAGCCTATAGCTAAGTCTACAGTTGAACCTGAAGTAGATAAGGAGCTTATAGTTGAGCCTACAATTGAACTTGAAGTAGACTTAGAGACTATAGGTTAGCATGTAGCTCAGCATCTGGCAGAAACTATGATAACAGGAAGAACTTCTACAAGCACTAAGATAAAAACTTATATAAGAACCAAGAGGAGGATGGCTAGAATCCAAAGAAAAGGGAAGGGTAAGTTGTCAGGTATCCTAGAATCTATTTACATTGAAGAAAGCCCCATTCAGATTGAAAAAATCCCAATTTTTCATCCTATATAGATCAAAGGGGAAGAAACCGAAAAGAAGAGCAAAAGAAAAGATGCCTAAGCTGCCCTTAGAAGAAAATATGCTAGAGGTACCTCCAACAAAAATAGAGCTAGTGAAGAAGAGGAAAGGAAAGGATCATATACAAGATAAAAATGAAGTGGAAGTCCTGCAAGAACAATTAAGAGATGCTAGAAATAAGGTGATTGAATCAAAATCACTTTTTGAGGAATTGAAGGAAGATATATCAAAACAACTTGACTTTTATAACAAGGTTGCAAAAGAATCTGGAAGATTTTTAAAGAGAACACTGCCTTTAAATATAATGATGAAGGACCTATGCAAGAGGAACAAATGGTTTCAGGTAGACATAAGAAGGTTGCATGGGCTAGTCAAATTTAAAAAAAAACAAATTGAAATGATCCAAGTTGAGCTTTTGAAGAAGGGTATCAAGATCATTGTTGAAATTGATGGCACTCCATGAACATGGTAATATCATAATTTTTTTATTATGTTGTGTAAAATCAATATTTTTAGTATAATACAAGCTTTTATAGGCTACTAGAAATGACTTGGAGGTGAACAAAATCTCAAAAAGATAAAATCTCGGAAATTAGATAGTTTCGTAGCAACTCTCCATATTGAAGGTGAATATTTACTATGGATTTGTTGTAGCTTTACATGGAAGAGAATAAAAGTTTAAAATTCAGCAATGCGAGTTTTAAAAGTATTTGTTTATATTATAAACATCAAATAAGACCCTAGGATTGTCAAAAATATCAAATAATTTGCAAAAAGGTGTTTTTTGGCATTTTCTACCAAACTGCATATACTTTGTTTTTCCAATGTAATGAAGATTTAAATTCATTTCTGGGAAATGAAACACTAGGATGATGGATAAGAAATAGCTCAAAGGTTTCCACATCATCAACCCATGAAATATAATTTTTTAGGTGGACAACTCAACAAGTCAATAGCTCAACCTCCACGTGGCAGCCAACTCATCATTCCAGCATTCCAACACTCCAACACATCAACAATTAGTTATATTCGATAAGGGTCATTAGAAGAATTTTTTGAGTTCTTAAATTATTATAGACTCCTTTTTGTATACAGATTCTAGTGAAACAAAAATATCCCCAAAAAGTATCCATGTTTTGTAATCCAACAAGAATTACTTCTTCAAGTTGAAGCATCGAGTCTAGCCCAGGTGGAAGATGATTGTAAGGGAAGCCTCACTTTATATATGTGTAACATTTTAACTTTTAAGGGGTTTATGGATGATATGAGAGAACCAACCTTCTAATATTTTTACTACAGTTAATATACATTTGTGGCAAACTATCTTTGTCACCTGAGATTTTGTTTTGGCGCATATGTTACCTCCATGTTTCATGTATTGTTATCAGTTTCATATCAATTTTATTACTTGGAATTCATGTTATATGCTCCAACTTCCTTCATTTGCTACATTTTTATTGTAAATTTTTATCTCACACCATTTCACAGCCAAGATTGCCTCAACTTCTGTTGGGTTCCTATGATTTGGCCGATTGGAAAACCAAATGACAAGGCAACATATAAACCAGTCTTTAGAGGTCTAGGATCTAGCCCTCCTAGTCTCAGAGAGGGATCTCTCAATATGTTTGCAAAGATATGACTTGTTTTCTTGAAAAAGGTTGATTTTAGGATAGTTATTAAGCATGAGTTTGTTTAATTATTTGTGGGACATGATGATCTAGGCAGCATAGATAGAAAAGGGAAATCTCTAAGTCATTGGGAAATGGATTCAAATGGAAGTTTGTAACAAGTTTTTAGATGAATTAGGGATATCAAAGGGAAAATCTAACTTGGTTGTTCGATCTACAAAGTTTTCAGATGAAATTAAATGAACATCAAGGTTTTAGAATGAAAAGTAGAACTAAGGGTAGTTAAGAATCCTTAATTATATGTACTCTTCAACAAAGGGACTTAAAGCATCATTTTAACATGAAGAAGTATTTTATAGATAGGGCTAACCATGAATTCTACAAATTACACTTCAAAAAATAATAATTTCAAGAAAAACTTTCAAAATTAAATCTAAGAGTCGAGGAACGCTCTATTTCATCAATGATTTCACTCTCATGGATAAGAAAACATTTAAGATTCACGAATAAATGCATTCATAGAAGAGGGAACTCCTAAGAATTTGTGATTATAGCTATAAAAACCTTCAAAACAATTATTTGAGCAAGTACAGAGGGTATGATCAAAACAGACCTCTTTGGCAGACTTTGGACAATAGTACTTTAAAGGGAGATTTCAAAAACAGTTTTCAAAGTGTCAACAAGAAGCAGGGAAAACCATAAATAATCTTGAGGCCAATTGTATTGAACGATTTTTTAAATAAACAATCTTAAGGGTTTAAAAAGTAGTCAAACTACTCAATAAAACCTTCAGCAGATGAAAACATAAAGACAGTGAAGAGTAAACAGGTCTAAGGTGTTTCTAGGAGACATTTCTTAGCCTAAAAATTTTACTCTACTGTAAGTAAGAAATGATGAAAACAGAATAGAAAACAGGAAAAAACATAAATATATTAGAATACTTCACCAACAAGTAAGCTCAGGGATCAAATGACAGAGCTATATCCATTCACAAATAGGTCAAAACATCCACAGGTTCCAGTACATCCATTTCCTTTTCAATCTTAGCAGAACTATGTATTACTTCAAAGAGTTATCAAATGCCCACATAAAATGAGTTCAAATGCATTATTTATGCTGAAAATGAGGAGGTGGAACTATCTAGGGTTCAAAATGTTATTAAATTACATAGTAAATGCACTCCTATCCTTAAAAACCATGCAAGGCATAAGGTAGGAATGTCTCTCAGCTACCTCTCTGTGTATTAAATCTGTCTTTACTTCCTGAGGATAAGATAGCTGAAAACATTGACTTTGAGGACCTTTTCTTGTATTTACAATAACTGTTATGACAGTTTAAAATATCTCCTTTAGTGTAATAACTGTCTATTTTTCTTTTGAGGTATAAAGTAAGTGAAAGGTGTCACTTTTGACTTATCAAGTGAATAACTTCCCCTTTGATGTATCTGAGGCTATCCTTAAGCATATTTTTCCTTGATTTCATCATAAAACTATGTTTTAAGGCCTTTTTAGCCTTGATCTACTAATTAATCCTTTAAATCTTTTGTCTACCTCTTTATACCTTGATACTCTGTTTTTCTGCATTTATCTCTTTTTCTTTTCAATAACTATTTTATTCATTAATCCTTCATGCCTTTTAAAACCTTGATTAGGCTTTAATCTTCTATTTTAAGGCTCTGATTTCACCTTAAGCCTTTTTAATGCATTATATTGTCTTTTTCCATTTATACACTTCTTTAAACGGTTAAACCACATAGTTAAGTCCTCTAATCTTAAATCTTTGACTTTATTCTTCATCATTCAACCTTTAATCTCTGTTTCATTGGCCTTTACTCTTACTTAACTGACTTTCCTTTGTTTTTTCATGTGCAGGTGGCCTTTTAGTACGTTGAAGGGTTTGATGGTGTAAATAGTGCTCATAAAGCACTGACCAAACCATGAAATGAAACCTGACAGCCCCTCTCTTCGTGATTTGGCATCTGTTTAGACCGTGAAGGTCATCATCTTCTGGCCCCCATCCCTTTATGGACTTTGGGATGGTTTTCGGCCCTTAAAACTGCCATAGAACTTGCAAAAACCAATAAACACATTATATAATCTTGCGGGGTTGGTAAAACTGCATGCAGAGGCGGAGGAGTGGCAGAGGAGCAGTGGAGGAATTCTGCAGAGGAAGGGAATGGGGAAAACTGCAAAAAAAGGGTTAAAAATGGAGTTGGGTGCAAAAAATGGGAAAAAGTGGTTTTGAAAACCACTAGTGGTTTTCACGCGAGGAAATGGTGGTTTGTGGTTTTGCGCGTATCGAACGTGATCCAATTACTTCACGACATGCGTCCCTTACGAAACCGCCAGTTTCGCGTAACTTTTGGTTGTTAAACCTCGAGAGTGAATGTTGTGTGATATTGCATATGAGCCATCGAATGAGAAGGGGAAGATCCGACGGTATGGAGAGGAGCGTGATGGAAAGGTGCACTGGTGGGAGTGTAGTGGGAGACAGGTGGAAAGCGATGGTTGGGTGGGCGTTCAAATAATGGTGTAAGTGGGTCTAGAGGGGTTGGGTGTATGGATCAAATGAGAGCCGATGGATTTTAGGGATGGACGGTTGAGATCTGTCGAGAAATAACATAGGTGTGGGGGAAAGAAAAAGGAAGGGGGCTGGAGAAAGGTTATTTGGGGGAAAAAGAACCAAGGCTAAGGGAAGAAGGTGCTAATTTCATTGGCGGGGAGAATTTTCTGAAGGAAAAATTGGATTCATAGAGGAAAGGCCAATGCGATGGGGGTTTGGGTGCTTGGTCATAGCGCTCGGATATATGGAGAATAGGAGCGAAAATATTAAGCCCTGAGGGGCTTAAAACTTAGTTTCAAAAAGGATTTTTTTTGGCTAAAATGGGTTTTTAGGCCAATTTTTAGAAGTTTCGATAGGTAAAGAGGGGCATTTTTAAACCAAAACAAGGTGAGTTTAATGGTTTAAAAAGGGTTTTCGAACCATATAAAGGAGTTATGATGGTTTGGATTGTTTTTTCAAAGGAAATGATGAGTTTAATAGAGGGAAAATGGGCTATTTTTCAGAAGGAAATGGACTAATAAAAATAGGGATAAAATAACCTGAAATGAGCTTTTTTCTTTGAAACAGTAGGATAACTTTTTATGAGACATGGATGAAGATTTTGGTGAATTGACAAGCTCAGAATGATGAAGGCAGTCAGATTTCTAGAACTCATGATGTTTCTTTGAAATATTATTTCTAGAAATCTAGGATTGGCAATTAGTCATCTTGGATATCATCAGAATTATGGATGACTAACAATGGCTCCACTTGGGGAGGACAGCTGTCCTTTTAGGTGTCCAAAACCTCAGAAATATTTGAGTTTCAGCAGACCAGTGCCTCATCCATTAGGTAGATTTCTTCTTTTCTTGCTAATCTTTCTCTGAAAAGGACAACTTTTATCAATCTGCAACATGTAATTTCTTCAAAACAACATCTCTACCTACCCAATCTTACTCTATCCTAGCATTTTTTCTTCCTTTTTGAGTGCATTTGAACTAGCAAACTCTTTGACATTTTATTTTTGAAAACAGAAATAAACTAGATAATCCTATCCTTATCTCTTCCAAGAGTCTATATTAAACTGGTTAACTCTTTATTTTTTATACCTAAGCTACTATCTGTCAAGATTAAGCTGTTTGACATATTTTATTCTCTATTTCTAAAAGAAAAAATTTAAACACAATCAAATTAGGATTAGACTCTCTCATTTTCTATGGTGTTTATGGTTGTATGTACAAGTTGCTCATAGACTTTATTTTCAGAAAAATAAAGCAAAATTTGTGAAGGCTTAAGATCTGAAAATTATAAACATCCTTCTATTCCTTTTCCAGCTCTTGATTTTGATCTTTTGAGCTGTCTTCTTATTTTCCTGGTTCAACTTTGAGCATATTAGAACCAACCTTTCTCTCTCTCTTTGGCCCAAGTATTTATCATGTTAGAGCCATCTTTTATTTTGATTCCTGGTTCAGATTTTGAGCATGTTTGAACCATTTTTATTCTATCATAATCTATTCTACTGATAAGCCAAGTCTGAAAAAATATTAACAATCTGTGCTTCTACTAACTTATCAACATAAATTTAAAGTATTTTCAGCCATGATTAGGCTAGATGACTGAACAATATATCATTTTCAAACTAGCAGTGGCACTTAGATTTGCTCACTTTCAGAAAATTCTCTTTTTTGGGTATGGGGCTGCACCTCTTTTGAATCTGCCCACTTTTATTTTCTATTGTTTTTGTGTTTTTTCTTTTTTCAAATTTGAGAAACAATGTTATATATAGTGAAAAATAAAAGCCTTGAAATTCAGGACTCTTAACAGAAATAGTGCTTGAGCATCCTTCCATTGACAGGACCTCCAAATAAATATTCTCCATTCATCTCTTGCAAAAGGAATGCATTGTGACCCCTGATGGAATGAATAATGTAGGGACCTTTCCACAGATTTTCAAACTTGCCATGTTTTCCTTTTTCTTCCCTTCTAGAATCCCACTTTAGAACTACATTTCCAACTTCAAAATTGTTTTCTTTAGCCCTCTTGTCAAATAATTTCTTGATACTCTCTTGGACTGTTTTTGTTCTGCTGTACACTTCCTCTCTGGTCTACTATAAATGAATGGTCTGGTTGATCCTTCTCTGCATATCATTTTCCTCAGATTGTACTTCTTGGAGGAGCTTCATGACTAGAACTCCTAGTGAGGTTGGGAAGATTGCATCTATGCCATAAACCAGTAGATAGGGGGACATATTTATTGACTTTTTGGTGGTTAATCTATTAGCCCATAAAGCATGAACAAGCTTACTATGACATGATTTCTGATTCTTCTCCAACATTTTTTTGATAATATTGACAAGGATCTTGTTGGAGGATTCAACTAATCCCTTTCCTTGAGGACAGTAGGCAGTGGAATGACCCAAGGTGATATGGTATTTATGGCAGAAATCAACCATTCTTTTAGATTTGAAAGTAGCATCATTGTCTATGATAATTTTTCTTGGACAACAAAATCTAGATAGTATGTTGGTTTCAAGGAACTTAATAATGAAAAAGTCAGTAGCATTCCTAGAGGGCATGGCTTCTATCCACTTGGTAAAATAATCAGTGGAAGTGAGGATCCACTTATGCTGGCCTGAAGAAGATGGGTGAATTTCCCCAATGAAGTCTAAGCCCCATTGTTGAAAAGGAGCCTCAACACTGATGGGATGTAAAGGTAAAGGTAGGATCTTTCTCTTGCCATAAAAATTTGACACTTATGGCAAGACATGACAAGTTTCTGAGTATCTGGGAAAAGGGTGGGCCAATAGTAACCAGATCTGAGGATTTTATTTGCTGTAATCTTCCAGTATAGATGTCCTCCACATTCTCCCTCATGCAGCTCATGCATGATTTTTCTTGCATCAACCTCAAGTAGACATTTAAGCAATATTCCAACAAAAATTTTCCACTATAAAACCCCATCTAATATGAAATAATTTAAAGCCTTATGTTTCAAAAATCTAGCTTTAGTTTTAGACAAAGAAGGAGGGGCATTTAGATAAAGCAGCACATATATGATGTCAGTATACCAAGGTGAATTCACAAATGTTTCTTGAATGAATGGAGCTGTGAATTTGTCTATTTCTTCTAAGACATCAACCATATTCATATCAATTGCTTGGAAGTTTGACTCAGCCATGAGTTTAGCTAATCCCTACCCTTTGATTAATTTGGTAGGCCTGTTTTCTAAGTCATATTCTAGAATAATAGCAATCCATTTTCCCCTTTTACCATTAGGGTCTTGACTTAGAATATCTTTGACAACTGTGTGTGGAACAAAAGCAATGATGTGAGAATGTAGAATATAGACTCTAAAGTATTTCAATGCTTTTACCAAGGCTAAGACTTATTTCTCCATGATGTTATACTTGAGTGGAGCATCTCTTAAAGCCCTACTAAAAAAGGATATAGGTTGTCCATGCCCCATGTCATTCTTTTGTAGTAATACTACAGCTATTTTATGTTCAGATGCAAAAGAAAAGATATAAAATTCCTTGGTGAAATTAAGACTTATGAGAACCGGTGTTTTAGTTAGAGCTTGTTTTACTAGTTCAAATGACTGTTTAGCCTGTATTGTCCATTTAACACCTACTTCTTTCTTAAGCATGTTTGTGATATTTCTTAATAGCTCAGCAAGGTTGGGGATGAATCTCCTTAAAAAATTTATCTTTCCAATGAAAGAGTGTAATTATTTGAGGTTTATAGGATGGCTGATTTTCAATATGCCATCAATCCTTTTAGGGTCTACTTTGATTCCCTCTTTAGAAATTATGTGGCCAAGAAGCTTTCCTTCTTGGAGACCAAAGAGTGTCTTTTTTGGATTCAAATATAAGCCATATTTCCTACATTTCTCAAAAAAAAATCTTAAATGAATCAAGTGTTCTTCATCAGTTTTAGAGAAAACAGTAATTTCATCAAGGTAAATGATTATAAAATAGCCTATGTCTTCTGAAAAGGCTATATCCATGGCCCTTTCGAAGGTGGCCCCTGCATTCATTAAGCCAAATGGAATTTTGACATACATGAATGTACCCCAAGGTGTAGTAAAATCATTTTTATGTTGGTCACTTGGGAGTACTAAAACCTGATTGTAACCTGAGAACCCATCCAGCAGTGAAATTATTTTAGACCCAACCACCCTTTGAACTATATGATCCATTTTTGGCAAGAGATAGTTATCTTTAAGAGAGGCTCTATTTAGATTCATGAAATCAATGCAAAGCCTAATTTCTCCAGTCTTTTTCCTAACAAATACTAAGTTGGAAACCCATTCTGAATACCTGATGGGAACTATGATCCCAACATCATACATTTTCTTAATCTCTTTCTCAACTAAAGGCAATAAAATAGGGTTTATCCTTCTGAGTTTTTTTTTGAAAGGTTTCTGATTTCCCTTAAGATGTATTTTGTGTTGAATGATGCTGGTATCATATGATTTTAGATCCTTGTATCCCCAAATTCTTTGAAAAGTTTTATGTACTGTTGTTTGATATGAGCTGGGAGAGTGTTGTATAATTTTATCATCTTGGGTTCTACTAGGCTGCCTATGTTATGTTCTTCTATGTTTGTTTCTATAGGCTCCATCCTTGGTTCTTTGGCTACATCATTGAAATCAAAAAGTTTTTCTAATGATGTAAGACCTCTTGGAATTGTATCATTTTTACATTGTAAAACTTCCAGGTATTTCTGATCTCCGTTGTCAATTATTTCTTCTCTAAAAGGATGTTCAACATGGTTTATATCAGCAGAAAAAGATAGCTCTATTTCAGGAATTTTTTCTTCATTAAAACAATCTTCCTCATGGCTTAAAAAAGGTGTTGGTATGGAAAAATCATTCTTTGATGGCAAAAAATCATCTATGTGTTTGTCCTCTTCAAACACTTCCTAGTAATATTCATTGTCAGGTATTGCAGGTCTGTTTTTTACCTTTATATCAGATTGTTCATTTGTCTCTAGTATTTGGCAATTACTAGCAGCAAAGGCAAGTTCATTTGCTAAATTATTTTGAGCTCTTGGGATGAAAATGAGTTCATATTTTTCAAAAAAAATTAGGAGATTGACGGCAGAATTTCTATACTTTATGAGCTTTGGGTTTTTGGTTGAATATTCCCCTTTGATATGTCTTATAATTAGCTCAGAATCCCCTTGGACTGATATTCTTTTGGATCTTAAATATTTTAGTAAGTGTAGGCCAATAAGCAGGGCTTCATACTCAGCAATGTTATTTATGCATCGAAAATCCAGTTTATAGGAAAATCCTTTGTTCATGTTTTGTATCCATACACCAGCCCCTGCACTTAATTTGCTACAAGATCCATCAAAGTTTGTTTTCCAAGGTATTTCAATCTCATTTTCATTTTCTTTCTGCTGTTCAAGGCTACTAAAATATGGACTATTCTTTTCTTGAGTTAATGGAAGACTTGACTGTTTTGGTAGACTAATTTCTCCTTTGTTTTCCTTTTCTTGTTGGCTGATTTCATCTTCATTATATAAGATAAAGGAATCCAAATTTGAATGGATGGAGTAGATAGGAGAATTGTTTGGTCTTTCTATGTTGCTCACCATGTATTGCATGTGGGATTCCCTATATAATCTTTTAGTTTGGTTAGATACTAGGATGGTGGCATAAGACATTTCCATTTGAAGGCTCCCCTGTAGCTTGGCTCCCCATGATCTAGATAGAAGCATGCCATACTTAGGGGGAATGTCAGCTACCACTATGTCCATTACTAGACTCTTAGTAGGAGTTTGGGACAAGTTAACACACAAAACTTTGATTAGGCCTAGGCATTTGACCCTGCTTGAATAAAAAGAGTAAAGGTCTTTGTATGGTTTAGTAATTTCTAAGCCTAGGCTTTCCATTACTACTTTGGGCATAAGACTGTGTGAAGCACCTAAGTCTAGCATGGCATTATGCAAGATCTTGTCATGTATATTCAGGTTGACAAAGAAGGGAGGGACAACCCCTTCTTGGTATTTTCCTTCAACTTCAGGACCAAGGAATAACTCAGGTTTATCATCTGTCAAGTTTAAAGTATTAGTGTCACTGCCTGTATTCAAAGCTTTCAAAACTTGGTTTTTATATACATCCTAAGTTACTAGTTCAGCTAAGGGTATGGTGATTTTAATCTTGGTGATTTCCCCTTCAAGGCTGAAAGGAACTATTTTTCTTGACATATTTACATATGTTTTGTCATTTACAACTCTTTCAGCAATTCTAATTTTCTGATTTTTATTTGGACTGCTATTTGGGACAGATTTGTTAGGGCCACTAGCAGAAGTACTAGGGCAGCTTTGTTCGACACTTTGTTGACTATTTTTGTCTTTATTTATATCATTTTTCTTGGCCAAAGTGTTGATGTTACCGACTGTCTTTTTGGAATGATTTTCTAAAGTTTTCTTAACAGCAGTACTCATGTTTCTATCATTAGAAATCTCTGGACTCCCTTTTCTTCTAAGATTATATTGTTTGTGTACCTCCATGATTTCATTTTCAAACCCCAATCTATAATCTTCAGAATCTTCATGGTTGTTTTCAATTTGTTCTGAAGAGAAGAAACCTTGTTCTTCTTCAGTGAGAAAAACATCTATCTCACTGTCAGATCCTATCATATTTACATGATTTTCTTCCAACCTTTCAACTTCCCTTTCTTCTTCTTGATCAATATAGTTTTGTTGAAAGGAAGGCCTAATCTGTTGGTCATTATCTCTTTCCTTATCTTGATTAGGGTCTCTTCTAAGATTTTGGCTTCTAAAACTGTTTTGGTTTTCTCTAGGAGGCAGTCTATCATTTAGATTTATCTTTTCAAACATTATCTCCATTACCTTCACTAAGTTATCAATTTTAGTATCTGATGATGAGGTTGATGGCATTGTATCATCCCTGTATGTAACTCTTTTCTCTTCTCTCAACCTAGCTCTTTTCTCAATCAGATCTGCTTCTACACTTAAGGCTCCCCTCTGCATATTTTCTAAAGTTGAGGGGTCTCTTTCTCTTAGTTTGTAGGCCATTTCAGGATCAAAACCTTCGAGGAATTTTGCTAAGGCTAGGCCTAGTGGAGGTTTCATGTCTGGGGGAAGTGCATTATACACACTATTGAATCTAGTGCAATATTCTTGGACACCTTCCCCACTATTTCTTTTGCGATTGGTATATTCTGAAAGGATTTGGAGGGAGTTTTTTCTAATTTCCCATTTATTTATGAATGTCTGATATAAAGAAGGGAGATCATTTATGCTATGAGGAGCTAATTTTTTAAACCATTTCTTGGCTTCTCCTCCTAAACTTTGAGCAAAAATTCTCATCTTAATGGTCTCTTCTTCTATTTCCATGTAATCAAAAGCATCATTCATTTTATCTACGTGTTGTTGGGTAGTAGTAGGTTCATTTCTAGTGAAATGGGGAATTTTGGATTGGTAATCATTTGGTAGGGGAACCAGAGGTTGTGGTAACACTAATGGAGCATACCATGCTGTCATGATAGGAAGTAATGGGGGATTTACAAGACGTGGATTAACAAGAGGGAAAGTGGGCTGAAATGGAGTTTTTTGAACAATGGATGTGTTTATACAAGTGGAAGAAACACTTGGGCCAACAAAATGATGATGAGTAGATTCGTTATGGAAGGAGATGAAATGATGGAGAAGCTGAGAATCGGGTGGAGTAGAAGGTGAAGCTCCTCTGCTAAAGCTCTGTTGCAAATCTTTGGTTTCAAAGTCAGCTTGGTTTAAATCACTTTGAGACTTATTTCTGAATAGGTTCTTTGTGTAAGGTAAGTCAAAGTGAGGATCCTCTAAGACTGTAAGATATTTAGGGGCAGATCCTGTTCATAGGATGGTCCTATCAGTAGTTGGTTTTCCAGATCTAGAAGTCTACCACAAAATATTCTCTGGATTTTCAACTATGGTAAGGGGATTAGGATCTGGATGGGATCTAGTGTGGACCCTATGTGAAGCTAGATTTCATCTTTTTAAAATTTAGAGAGGAAGAGATTTTTAGGACTGTTTTTCAAAAATTTTCCTCTCACAATGATTTCTATAATAGGATAACTAGGCTTCTAAACTTCCTCAATGCTAGTTAGTTACACAGTTTCAAGGAAATCTAGAATACTAGTGAGGTAATAGGCCTACTGGAGCTAGTGGAGTTTCCAGGTGGAAATTTTTAGCTTTTCCGAAGGTAAAATGTTTTATGGTCCACCACCAATGGTTTATTTGAAAACCAATCTAAAATGTTTTTGGGTTTTTCAGAGTTTTATGTGGTTCTCTAGTTATGAGAGTGTCCTATACCTGATTCAACACTTAGCTAAGGTGACGAAACAAACAGAGTCTACTCTATGGCTTACTAGATGATTTCTTCAAGGTTTGATAAAGGGTCTCTTAGAATCCTAAGGTTTACTTAGATTGCCACTGATTCAGAAAGATCTTATCATGATTACCATTATGCTGGTAGTGCTTGAAGAGGCTATAGTTCACTTGAATGAATACTGAGTGTCTTGTTTAGGGACTTTTACTCAAAGGGTCCCACCGTGATCGCCAGAATTTTGGGTTCCTGTGATTTGGCCGATTGGCAAACAAAATGACAAGGCAACATATACACCAGTATTTGGAGCTCTAGGATGTAGCCCTCCTAGTCTCAGAGAGGGATCTCTCAATATGTTTGCAAATATATGACTTGTTTTCCTGAAAAAGGTTGATTTTAGGCTAGTTATTAAGCATGATTTTGTTTGATTATTTATGGGACATGATGATCTAGGCAGCATAGATAGAAAAGGGAAATATCTAAGTCATTGGGAAATGGAGTCAAATGGAAGTTTGTAACAAGTTTGTAGATGAATTAGGGATATCACAGGGCAAATCTAACTTGGTTGTTGGATCTACAAATTTTTTAGATGAAATGAAACGAACATCAAGGTTTTATAATGAAAAGTAGAACTAAGGGCAGTTAAGAATCCTTAATTATATGTACTCTTCAACAAAGGCTCTTAAATCATCATTTGAACATGAAGACATATTTTATAGATAGGCATAACCATGAATTCTACAAATTACACTTCAGCAAAAAATAATTTCAAGACAAACTTTCAAAATGAAATCTAAGAGTCGAGGAATGCTCTATTTCAGCAAAGATTTCACTCTCAAGGATAAGAAAACATTTAAGATTCACAAATAATTTCATTCATAGAAGAGGGAACTCCTAAACATCTGTGATTATAGCTATAAATACCTTCAAAACAATTATTTGAGAAAGTACAAAGAGTATGATCAAAACAAACCTCTTTGGTAGACTTTGGACAATGGTACTTTAAAGGGAGATTTAAAAAACAGTTTTCAAAGTGTCAACAAGAAGCTGAGAAAACCATAAATCATCTTGAGGCCAAATGTATTGAACTATTCTTGAAATAAACAAGCTTAAGGGTTTGAAAAGCAGTCAAACTACTGGATAAAACCTTCAGCAGATGAAAACATAAAGACAGTGAAGAGTAAACAGGTCTAAGGTGCTTCTAGGAGACATTTCTTAGCCGAAAACTTTTACTCTACTGTAAGTAATAAATGATGAAAACAGAATGGAAAACAGGAAAAAAATAGACATATTAGTATACTTCACCAACAGCTAAGCTGGGGGATCCAATGACAGAGCTTTCTCCATTCACAAACAGGTCAAAACATCCACAGGTTCCAGTACATCAATTTCCTTTTCAATCTAAACAGAACTATGTATTACTTCAAAGAGTTATCAAATTCCCACATGAAATGAGTTCAAATGCAGTATTTATGCTACAAATAAGGAGGTGGAACTATCTAGGGTTCAAAATGTTATTAAATGACATAGTAAATGCACTTGTATCCTTAAGATCCATGCAAGGCATAAGGTAGGAATGTCTCTCAACTACCTCTCTGTGTATTAAGTCTGTCTTTACTTCCTGAGGATAAGATAGCTGAAAATATTGACTTTGAGGACCTTTTCTTGTCTTTACAATAATTGTTTTGACAGTTTAAAATATCTCCTTTAGTGTAATAACTGTATATTTGTCTTTTGAGGTATAAAGTAAGTGAAAGGTATCACTTTTGACTTATGAAGTAAATAACTACCCCTTTGATGTATTTGAGGCTATCCTTAAGCCTATTTTTCCTTGATTTCATCATAAAACTGTGTTTTAAGGCATTTTTAGCCTTGATCTACTAATTAATCCTTTAAATCTTCTGCCTGCCTCTTTATACCTTGATACTCTGTTTTTATGCCTTCATCTCTTTTTCTTTTCAATAACTGTTTTATTCATTAATCCCTCATGCCTTTTAAAACCTTGATTAGGCTTTAATATTCTATTTTAAGGCTCTAATTTCGCCTTAAGCCTTTTTAATGCATTATATTGTCTTTTTCCATTTATACATTGCTTTAAACTGTTAAACCACAGAGTTAAGTCATCTAATCTTCGATCTTTGACTTTAGTCTTCCTCCTTAAACCTTTAATCTCTGTTTCATTGGCCTTTACTCTTACTTCACTTACTTTCCTTTGTTTTGTCATGTGCAGGTGGCTTTTAATGCATTGAAGGGTTTGATGGTGTAAACAGTGCTCATAAAGCACTGAAAAAACCATGAAATGAAACTTGACAGCCCCTCTCTTCGTGGTTTGGCCTCTATTTAGACCATGAAGGTCATCATCTTCTAGCCCCCGTCCCTTTATGGACTGTGGGAGGGTTTTAGGCCCTTAAAACTACCATAGAACCTGCAAAAACCAATAAACACATTATATAATCTTGTAGGGTTGGAAAAATTGCGTGCAGAGGCTGAGGAGTGGCAGAGGATTAGTGGAGGAATGTTGCAGAGGGAGGAAATGGAGAAAACTGCGAAAAAAGGGTTAAAAATGGATTTGGGCGTGAAAAATGGGCAAAAGTGGTTTTGAAAACCACTAGTGGTTTTCGCACGGGGCAACGGTGGTTTGTGGTTTTACGTGTATCGAACGTGATCCAGTTACTTCACGACACGTGTCCCTTACGAAACAACTAGTTTCGCGTAACTTTTGGTTGTTAAACTTCGGGAGCGAATGTTGTGCGATATCGCATATGAGCTGTCGGATGAGAAAGGGAATATCTGACGGTGCGTAGAGGAGTGTGACGGAAAGGTGCACGGGCAGGAGTGTAGTGGGAGACAGGTGGCAATCGATGGTTGGGTGGGCATTAAAATAATGGTGTAAGTGGGTCCGGAGGGGTTGGGTGTATGGATCAAACGAGAGTCATTGGATTGTCGGGATGGATGGCTGAGATCTGTCGAGAAATAACATAGGTGCGGGGGAAAGAAAAAGGAAGGGGGGTGGTAAAAGGTTCTATGGGGGAAAAATAACTGGGGCTAAGGGAAGAAGGTGCTAATCGCATCGGCAGGGAGAATTTACCGAAGAAAAAATTGGATTCATAGAGGAAAGGCCAATGCGATGGGGGTTTGGGTGCTTGGTCATAGCACTCGGATATATGGAGAACAGGAGAGAAAGTCTTAAGCCCTCAGGGGCTTAAACCTTAGTTGCAAAAAATATATTTTTTTTGGCTAAAATGGGTTTTTAGGCCAATTTTTAGAAGTTCTGATAGGTAAAGAGGGGCATTTTTAAACCAAAACAAGGTGATTTTAATGGTTTAAAAAGGGTTTTCTAACCATATAAAGGAGTTACGATGGTTTGGAGGGTTTTTTCAGAGGAAATGATGAGTTTAATAGAGGGAAAATGGGCTACTTTTCAAAAGGAAATGGACTAATAAAAATAGGGATAAAATAGCCTGAAATGAGATTTTTTCTTTGAAACAATAGGATAAATTTTTAGGAGACATGGATGAAGATTTTGGTGAATTGACAGGCTCAAAATGATGAAGGCAGTGATATTTCTAGAACTCATGATGTTTCTTTGAAATATTATTTCTAGAAATCTAGGATTGGAAATTTAGTCATCTTTGGATATCATTAGAATTATGGATGACTAACAACTTCCATGAAAGTAATTTGTTTGTAATTGATTTTCTTTTGCTGACTCCGTGCCTAATGGTGGTTATCATCATACTCTTTCACCTGTAAAAAAATACATAACAAGTAACAAATCAGCCTTATGAGATTTTAAGCTTTATACTGAGAATTTTATAGATATTTTGAGATAGCCCTCTTAGACTGATAGGTTGTTATGTAGGTAAATCCTCTCTACGGAAAGAGACGATCCCTCTAGCCCTAGGGTGGGTCTAGTAACAAGGAATCATGCTAAGTTGTAGGTTCCTAGATATTCGAATGAAATAGGACGTGATAAGATAGCCTACCTGTGGTCCAATTCTTTTGTCAGAAATTGTAGTGGTGATAAGAACTACTCGCTCTTGATCTGGCAAGTCACAATCCCTTCGCATATCACATTTGGACACCTAAAAAAGGATAAAAAAATGACAACCAAATCCCACATACTAATGTCATCCAAAATCTACTAATCAGTTAGAGAAGATTAGCATATTGAATTTGATAAATATAAAACACAAGACGGGAACCAGATAATAGTCACTTATATTAAAAGGTAAAAATAAGAGATACAACCATGCTCTGACGTTGTGGTCTCCTCTAGCGGGGGCTCGGATGAAGCATGTCCTAAAGCTCATGGGGGAATTCGGACGGGAAAGGGACCTCTCGATGGATTTCTCCTTGTTCTACCTTCTCATAACTTGGTTATTCAACAATAGCTTAGTCTCTCAAATTAAACACTTCAGCTGTATAATTATCTTTGTTTAGCTTCGACTCGTTTAGCTAGTCTCGTTCAGCTAGACTTCATCAAGAGAGAAGGATTGTTTATATAGAGGCAAAGGAGGAGGTTGGAATCCCTACAAATGTGGAAGGGAGGCCTATCCTTTAGGAGTGTTCCAAGGGAAGTGGAAACTACTAGCTAAAGGAGGAGGCACGTGGTTGTTTCAGTTCAACCACTCCCAATGATTCATCCTCGAGGTGGTTGGAATGGAACCTCTGCCTCTATTTTTAAAAAACATTTCATAAATATCTTGGCGCGGGAATCACACTGTGACAGAGCACTAAGTGGCGCGGGAATCACACTGTGACAGAGCACTAAGTGGCGCGGGCTTAGTGTAAAATTCCTAGGTTAGCACGAGGAAACAAAGGGCTACTCGTGCCAAGGAAAAAATAGGGATTTCTACAGCTTTGATCAGGGAAATTTCAACAAGGAGAATTTTTCCTTTATCAAAAGGGATGCAAGGATGTAATTTGGAAAGCATGACACTGTGAATTGGTCACAGAAATGACCCTCCAATGTATGAGTTGGGGATTTCAGGGACAATAACAATATGTTTTGTAACAGATGCCCCCTAAAGCATGAGGTTTGAGGGAGAGGGAGTGGCCAAATGCTTTATGAGAACACGTTCGAACCAAATATCATTGTCAGAAAACCTGCAATTACAAATACAACTAATATCTCTGATACATGAATCATGTGGCATGGGCGCAGCCATCCATAATAGAGCATAAAAACTGGTATCTAGGTATGGACGTAGCCATCCAGTATAAAGATAAGCAAATAGACTCAGGTATGGTTACAGCCATCCAATCAAAGAGTCATGCAATAAGTCGTGATAATCCACAACGAACCCGCAGCGTGGATCTTATCAGAAAAAATCTAGGGCCTTCGCTCCATCTCAACCCAAACAAGTACAATTTCTAGCATGCGAATGTATGAGCTAAAGTCTAAAATGCAAGAAAATTGTTTGATTACCAGCCAATGATGAAAGCTATTAACAGACGTGAGAGAAACCACCAATAATGAAAATGTCTCTCAAGGTACACAAGGTACAATCCATGGAATGTGAACAGTGATATGGAGTCGAACACCCGTGGAGTCAGTCTATCAAAGGCCAGTGATGTGGACCTTGCGTCGAATGTGAATAACCTACCATAAAGGCATGCAAGCTCCAAGGTACTGGAAGGAGTCTCTAGATCAATTTCCTGGATAATGAGCTGAAGTTGACAGGAAGCGACATGGTCGAAGGAGAGCCATAATGTTTCCCACATCATTTACACAATACAAAGGAATATGATGTTTATGAATGAGGACCAATAGAGAATCAGAGGGAGGTTGAAAAACTACAGAGGAGAACTTCTCTTGAACATATCAGCAGTACGACACTATATTTGGCAGTATTTGACATTAAAGGATCTGAGGTCATGATGATGTGGCAAAGAGAAAATGAGAGGTCAAAATAGATTACCCAAACCCATGGAGGAAAAAATAATGGAATGAGATGTCCCCAACCCGACACGAATGCAGACAAGTGCCATGTTCAAGATCGACATACTGCCAACACAAATAAAATCTGGTTCCATTTTCCTCCACCATTTCTGGTGAGTACCCCAATTATTTTTTAAAACAAGCTTGAAGGGGATAACATATGCTTGAACTATAAGTTCTTCCTTTGGAAAAATCCATCCTAGTACATTTTACGAGCCCTAGGAAGGAGGAACTCGAATAATGTCATGGTGATGAGGTCTGATGTTGTTATAGCATCATTTCTCACCTTCATATGATTCATGATTTCTTTTATGGCTTTGGGCACCCATTCCTACAGACTTGGACAAAATTCACTAAAAAACAGTGTAAAAATCCACATACACGGTTATGCCGAGACTTTTTCGTGTGCATACGCGAGTCCACATGTACTTTTCCGCGTATGCCATTAAAATCATTAAAAAATATATAAAAATTCCCTATTTTCGGGTTGGGTTGATGGTTACTCTGGTAGTTCAACCACCCTAGCACATGGCCAACTGTTTCCAACTGTTGAAACTACTTTGAGGGAGTATAAAATCCCCTCATGTGCATGGCCTAAGGGAGAGAGAAATTATTGATATTATACTCTGTTGGTATTCCCTATCCAAGTTTGAATTCTCGTGCCTCCTGCACTTCCCAGTTCATTACAGGAAATCCTTGTTTCCTGGAGATGCTCATCTCCCTATATGTCATCTCGTATGCACCAATTCGGAAGGAATCTTAGTGAGGCAAGGGTGGGACGGATCTGGACGACGGTCTGCTCGAAGATCGTGGAAGGATTCAGGTGATCTCTCCACTTGTTATTTCTGTACATGCTATTTATAATACATAAGAACCATCTTGTTACCGAAATATACGTGTTAGTATCCGCTTGCATATATGAGAATATTGTTATTTAAGCATTTATTATGGTTTATCTAATGTTTCATATGGATTTCACTAACATTTAGAGTAGATATATGTTGTACAACCAGTTCTTCGTGCTCGTTTCTTCTTGTCTTTCAGGTTAAGAAGGAAGAACGGTTGCTGGGGGTTTGGACCCCGCGGGATCTGCTTCAACCGTAGGACCTACAGGTAAGTTCCTCAATATGCTCTATTTAGTTTTTCATGAACATGTATGGTTGTGTGAGTCCTTCTTGAGTAGCATGCCCTGCTCTGTGGAGGTTGTAACCCAACGAACCTCTAGGGTGATTTTCCCCGAAACAGATGTCATCAGGGTTTAAAGAGTCTGACAAAGGGAGAACTCGACATCTTTTCATGTTTAGAGAGTTTGAAAAGAAGGCAGAAAAGAAAACTCCAGCAGTCCCTTTTCATAGGTAGTATCACAGATCTGAAAAGGTAGAAAATTGTGTTTGAGAGAACCTCTTAGTCACAATAGGCTAAGGTATTCCTTTTTCGTAAATAATCCATCCCAGCCCGAAAAAGGGGTAAATGTATAGTGGGTAGATATCTTTTCGCAGCCATTTAACGAGTTCAAAACGACAAGCATATCGGAAATCTTTTCAATTTTAGAGAGTCAAAAAAGAGTTGAAAATGACTCCAGTAGTGATTTTTTTGTGTTTTTACTGAGTCCGAAAAAAAGTATAAAATATAACTCGCTACTTCATCCTTGTCGCATAAAAACCTGCTGCTGCACAAGAGACACGTGTAAAACATATTTTTCAAAAATAATATCATAAAATAATTGAAAAACATGCCTTAAAACCTAATTAGGGTTGTAAAAAGCTATAAAATGCCAAAAATAGTAAAAAACAATTACTTTTTACTTTTTGCCTCTTGTGGAGCAATTTTTACCCATTTTACTGTGCAATATTACGGAAACGATAGCGGCCAATCCAGTACATCAATCGCAAATCCGTCAACTCCAGGTAAGAGCTGAGATCCTCTTGTCATTTTAAGCTATTCCTTTCTTCCTGCATTTGTCAATTTTGAATTTGGGGGGAGAAATTGTAAAATCTAGGGCTACACGGTCAGTGCGGGTTTCAAGCACGTAGTCACGCTGACCACCCTATTTTTAATATTAGGGCACTTCCATTGGTGTGACTGTTTAAGAAACAGTCATGCCAACAGCGCAACGCAATTTCAAACAAAAATACTCACCAAATGTCAAATTTTTTTACAAATTCAAGGATAAATATTGACTAATATCACTTGTATGTGTGTGTTTGCAGGTAGAATAGAGAAAAATGGTCATTGAATGGAAAGAACAGGAACATAGTGAGGAATATGAATTAGCCATGGAAAATGAGGGAGTTATGGAAGCCCTCAGGAACTGTGGTTTGAAAAAATTCTTCCTCACACCATGTCTCCGAGCCAGCTAGAATTGCTACAATATCTTATCAGTATATGGGACGAAGATCAAGAGGAGTTCATCCTATGGGATCAGGAACTCGAGATTGATGTTTCTGATGTGTAATTCATCACAGGATTATCACGGACAGGTGCAACACCACTCCTAACCGGCACTCGACCCTGCATGGAAAACATGTCCATGGTGATAGACATAGTATGTCGAGGAGCGCGGAAATGAACCAGTAGTGGGAAATTTGATATAAAAACTATCCCGGATTTGACACTACGCATGGTATTGCATACCATTACTCGTGCTACAGGATCGCAAGCACTGCACAAAGCAACGAAGACACACTTGTTTCTTGCTGTGGACTATATGGCACCGACCATTTTTAACTGGGCAGAGGTAGTGACCATAAACATGACGCACCAATTAACCAAGTGCAAGAAGGCCAAACTGAAACAATTTGGTTATGGATCCATCCTGGTAACGTTCTTCTTGGAACGATTACCAATTTTTCAGTGACAGAAGGTTATAGTTTCGAATCCACCAGCGAGAGAACCTCGGATGGCCTGATGGGTAGCATTGATGCCAAGGGCAGGGGGTCACCAACAAATTTCTTGGAGGAAAAAAAATTTCGATTGGCTCCATCGACAACTGATTGTCGTGGAGGATTGGCCCTAATCTGGCACATACTTCATTGGTGACCTAGACCTCCCACTCCCGGAGGGAGAAGACTGGGATGAAGATTTGGGTAAGACTCAATTTTTTAATTTTATGAGTATTATGATTTTTTTGTTTATGTATGTTCTGACACTAAATCCATGTGATGAAAATGTTGGCCCAGAGAGACCTGTCGGAATTTCACCAATAGCGTGGCGAGTCCCTCGCGATTTCAACGCTTAAGGTGAGGGTAGCGAGGAAGATGAGATAGTGCGCAACCTAGAGGGGATCACCCGAGGCGTCCCAGATTATGCACGTTTTGTTGATGTTCCTCACGTCTATCAAAGATACACTGTAGGAGTGTCTAGCCGAATCCACCGCTTGTTGAGGCGGCTATTACGGGCTGTGATATGTTATCACGAGCATCATGCTGATTAGACACCTAGGTTTATTTTATATGCATATTTTTCAATACATGATGTCTTGGGATGTAACAGAAACATACACATATTTTTTGATGTTATGATGAACAATGTTGCAAGCATGTGATATATATATATATATATATATATATATATATATACATATATTTCCTTCCATGGATCTTTTTACATGTGATGATGTTTTTACAAAGTATGCAAATGTCTATTTAATACAATGTTATCTAATGTATCATTAATCCGCATAATAAGTAATGACCCAAAAGAAAGGAAAACATTCACAAAGCACATAAAAGTCAAAATATTTCATTTTTACGCAAGCTCGAAAACAAAAGTAAACTATGCTTGATAATTGTTTCATGTTTACAGAAGCTTGAAACAAAAGTAAACTATGCTTGAAAAAATGGGCATGCCCCCAGCATGGTGACTCAATTCAAGGTACATGCCCCCCAAGCTTTAGTCCATATGAAAAGCAGATGGAGTGAAGGTTCAAGTTACGATATCATAGAAAGACTCAACTGGGATTTCATGAGATCTGAGCAAAGACTCGAATTGAAGGAGAACATGTTTCATTATTTTAACGAGGTTGACACATTAAAAGAACTATCCTCGAGACACCTTATTTCATTTTTTAAGGAGCTTGACACAAGACAAGGAACTCTGCTCCAAAGACCTTGTTTCATTTTTAAGGAGCTTGAAACAAGAAAAAAAACTATGCTCCAACAACCTTGTTTCATTTTTTAGGGAGCTTGAAATAAGAAAAGGAACTATGCTCCGAGAACCTTTCATTACGACGAATAAGAGGTCATGGACTCCAAGAGTTTCGCATATGATGGGAGAACAACATCTTGAAAATTAGGACTCAATGCCCCCAGCACACAATGCACAACGACACTATCACTTAATACTGGCATGGGATATGTAGGCACATAATTAACCTACGGTGGGGAAGATACAACCAACGGATAAATACCTGGAAGGGACGATGGTGGACTAGATGTCATGTCAGGACCAAAGAATGAAAGATGATCAATGGTCACGATCCAACCTTTGTGTGGAAAATAAATCACACGAAAGAGGGAGGAAACAACTGCCCCCACGACATAAGTATAGTTGTGACCCAAGAGAAAATTGAAATCCAAGGGGCCTGAAACAACCATCACATCTATATAGATGGCTTTCCTTCCAAAAGTAATAGACAACTTCGAAAGGATCCCTAACAATTAATTGGTTCCTCTGTTAAAAGCCAACAGATTCTGCGTAACAGGCATAAGTGGTGGAGAACCAAAATTTTGCCAAGTAGTGGAAGACAGAATACTAACAGATGCGCCTTCATCTATAATGGTGTTGGGAATGATCATATCAAATACATGTACTGTGATCTAAAAAGGCACATAAGAAGGGAGGCAGTATCCTACAAATCGACTCCAATCAAAGAAAGCGACCAAAATACTTGGAGGACGTACCATCGAACTGAGATGGTCTTCCCCTGGTGTTACCAGAGCAAGAGGAGAATCCTCTTGGACTTCCATCACGAGAGAAGGAGGAGAAACTTCTTGAACTATAGGGACGAGATAATCTTTCTCCAAGTCTGAAGAATCTGAAGAAAGAAGAAGAACATGAGGGGGATGAGATCCACTCTCAATGGAAAAGAATTGATGAACCATAGGCGGGATCAAGTTGACCAATTACACATCCAATGGTTGGTCGGGAACGGATTCTTGATTTTGAATTTCTAGGGAGCGGGATCGACCAAGGATGACTCTTGACTGATCGTGGAATCAACTAGCGAAGGACTCAAAGAAAGTTTCTGGTAACTAGCCGGAAGACAGGGTGCAGAAAAAATAGTTTTCCAACACTCTTTTAACTTCATCCATGTACGGACAAAGGTGAATGGTATGATGCCCTTCACACAAATTACATGGATTGTTAATCTTACCCTATTTCTTATGAGTCTTATCAGCACTAGTCGAAGATGTTCTACCAATATGACTTCCGGAAGCTAAAGGTAACAATGGACAACCGTTGGACCATACTTCAAGTACCTTGGGAATGTTAGGGTAGTCTTGAAGAAGGTGGTCACCTTTTCACAACATGGAAGGTAATTTGAATTTCCGTGTAAGGTTGGATGGTTTCTCAAGGGAATTTTTCTTAGGCACAATAATTGCTGCATTAGCCTCTCGCTTATCTGACTTCTTCTTCTTCTTCTTAGCCACCTAGTTACTAGAATCCAAACTTTCACCGAGTGTAGTAGAGGAGGAGGAAGAAGAAACAGGAGAAGAAGGGGAGAGGTCCACCTTGGAATCAACATGATGCTGTTTAGGTGAAGGTGATGGTCGAACAGATATTGGGTCATTCGGGAGCACCGAGGTCGATAACAATGACACAAGAAAACCAACAGTTAACCCTGGAAGAGACAACATTTCCATATAAGGAGCACCAACATTCCCAAAAGAAGGAAAATGACCAGGATTCCCTTCAAAGGGGATTCCTTGGTTGGTAAACTCCGAGAATGTTTCCATTAGAAACAATGTTAAAACAATGCTAAGGAAGCTAACTTTACTAGGAATATTTCATGGACAGTTAATTTTTAAAACATTGAAAAAAAACTCTCTCATTTCATCTTTAAAGAGTCGAGAAACGAGAAAAAGGTGACTCTATCACTTTTAGGTTGAAACGAGCATGAAAGGACAAGCGCTTCATGATATTTTCAAAATTAAAGAGTCAGTAAAGATAAAAAATGATTACTCAAGTAATATAAACAAGAGGGTATGCCAAGTTTCCGTGAACTTCCATATACACCTTGGTGATCAAATGAAAGAGAAATGAACAAGGATTTGACGTATGTGCAGGTAGTCTCCCTGAATACTGTGTTCGGTGTATCACGGTTACAGGGTAGCAGACTCAGCTTCCTATGGATAAAAGGATTGAAACCTAGAGGGGTCTCCCTTTATACACTCGACGGTACGGGGAGCAGAAGTCCGTACTAATGCTGTCTGAAGCCAGATGGTGAATGACAGTTGCTAGGTTTTAAGACACCGGAACACATCTCTAACTTAGACCATTAAAATATTTCGTTAGGTTTCAATTTTGCCTTAGGTTAATTGAAATAAATTTTAACGTTGATCTTGGATTAAGTTTCAATTTCCAAGCCTTAATGTATGTCGGATCTGAAATCTTCCTAAATGAAAAACTATATGTAGAAGGATACCATTTTCGTTCAATGAAAGCTATCTACGAGAAGGAAAGAAAAATTTCAAGCAATAGTGAATACTGAAATCATGTGAAAACATCCACTAATGCATCTAATGCAATCTATAGAAAACAAAAAACTCTTTCCTAGCCAATGCAATGCTATTTATGCAAAAGAATGTTTCATTTTCAAAGAAAAAGAAATGCAATATTTTTGTTTTTTCAATGCAATAGAGAAAACAATGCACTAAATGACATTAAAAAAAACTAAACATTAGTTTGAGAGAGCGAATGGGAAAGTTGGAACGAAATGACTTCTCCAACATAAAACAAACACAACAAGACCCAAACCAATGCTACAAAATGTTCAAATCAAAGAGAAATCTAAAAAATGACCCATACAAGCAATGTAATCGGTGCTTGGAGTAAGAGGAAGAAAAATCAAACAAGCAAGGGAATGATCATTCAACCAATGAACATACTTAACAGGATCAAAGAGACCAAGAGAAATTAAACAAGGAATGAATTCGACAACTATCAAGAAACTTGATCTCCAAACAGAAGGCTCAGTGCATCAAGGCACTCAGAAAGCCTAAGACCTGAAGTCACACTGATAATGGACAAAAAAACAAAGAAAATGAGCTTCTAGCAATCAAAGACAATCCAAAACACTTCAATTACTCTCAAGAATAACCCAAAAACAAGTACAATAAACCCAAAACTCATGCAAATATCTTACCCAAAACTCACAGGGGTAGGCATGATTGTGAGGCGGTAATCAGCACCAAACAGGCAATGGCACGAGTGCTACAAAAGCAACACGTGTCAATCAGCGCGACTATTCAAGGGAAAACCGCGCCAAGCCAGTTAACCAATGAAAAAGGAAAAAACTCAACATAGCAGAGGTCAATATTTACACTCTAGGGTTGAACAAGGGTTTGAAGCACAGTTAAACAACCAGAAAGGTAAACAACAAGACCAAAATCCCAAAAATTACCCAACAATATCAAAGACAAACTCACGTTTATCCCCAGTGGAGTCGCCAACTTGTTATGTAGGTAAATCCTATCTGCGGACAGAGACAATCCCTCTAGCCCTAGGGTGGGTCTAGTAATAAGGAATCATGCTAAGGTGTAGGTTCCTAGATATTTGAATGAAAGAGGACGCGATAAGATAGCATACCTATTGTCCAATGTTGTTTTCGACAATTGTAGTGGTGATAAGAACTACTCGCTCTCGATCCAGCAAGTGACAATCCCTTCGCTTATCGCATTTGGACACCTGCACAAAGATCAAAATATGACAATGAAATCCCACATACTAATTTCATCCAAAATATACTAATCAGTCATATAAGATTAGCATATTGCATTTGATAAATATAAAACACAAGACGGGAACCAGACAATAGTCACTTATATTAAAAGGTAGAAAGAAAAGATGCAACCATGCTTTGACGTTGCGGTCTCCTCCAGTGGGGCTCGGGTGAAGCATGTCTCAAAGCTCGTCGGGGAATTCGGATGGGAAAGGGACCTCTTGATGGATTTCTCTTTTTCCTACCTGCTCATAACTCGATTATTCAACTATAGCTTAGTCTCTCAAATTCAACACTTCAGCTGTATAATTCTCTTTGTTCAGCTTCAGATCATTCGGCTTTGGCTCATTCAGCTAGTCTCGTTCAGCTAGTCTTCATCAAGAGAGAAGGCTTGTTTATATAGAGGCAAAGGAAGAGGTTGGGATCCCTACAAATGTGGAAGGGAGGCCTGTCCTTTAGAAGTGTTCCAAGGGAGCTAGAAACTGCTAGCTAAAGGAGGAGGCCCGTGGTTGTTTCAGTCCAACCACTCCCAGTGACTCATCCTTGAGGTGGTTGGAATGGAACCTCCACCTCTATTTGTAAAAATCATTTCATAAATAGCTTGGCATGGGCATCACACTATGATAGAGTGCCAATTGGTGCGGGCTTAGTGTAAAATTCCCAGGTCGGCGCGAGAAGATAAAGGGCTACTCGCACCAAGGAAAAATAGGGATTTCCACAGCTCTTCTCAGGGAAATGTCAACAAGGAGAATGTTGCCTTCATCAAAAGGGATGCAAGGATGTAATTTTCAAAGCATGAAAATATGCATTGGTCATAGAAATGACCCTCCAATGTGCGAGTTGGGGATTGCAGGGATAGTGATAAAATGTTGTGTAATAAAGGTTTAACTTCTAGATAAATTTGGTTTGAAATATTTATGATACGTTTATGGTTGACACAACCCAAATTGTTCCAGTCCAGTGATAATATTTTGGTGCATCTGCCAAAAGTATGAAAATTATAACATCTTGGGTGATTCTGGTCAAAGTAACTGATCTCTTGAAGGTAGCAGCAGATCAAATAATTTGAAGGTTGTACATCCACCTAGGTGACTCCACTAGCATCTTCAACTTAAAGGTGGCTTCCAAGAATATTCATACGAGGAGCAATCTAGACCCTGACCAACCAGAAATAGTTGATGATCCAGAGAAAATTCTCAGAGGTGTTGGTAGCTCATCAAAATCAGGTACTCCATATATTTTAAGCCTCTTCATATTTACCCTTTGGAGGTGTTCAAAATATTGAAGCGTTAGAATTTCATGAAAAGTTTTAGCAAACTCTTTTTAGATCTAAATCATAAAATGAATTAACATAAATTGTCTTAGATATACAAAGATTAGGAATTGACACTACATATTTTTTTTTTAAATGGGACAAAGAAGGGTTTTTGCAAAGTGTTACACCTGAATTGTCATTAGAGCATGAGTCTTTAGAAAAAATGAAAGATATTTCTCCTTTTGCATTTCTACTGAAAAGAAAATTTGATTTCCGTTTACCTAGGTGGAGTTCTTTTATCTTTGAATTGAAGGGCCCCGCATCTCAATTCCCTTACTTCACATATGCTTTTAATACTACTAGTCCAATAGCTACTTCATCTGTTGTATTTTTTTCTAGTACATCTATTGTCACATCTATAATGGTAGGAGTTCCTCTTCCTACAGGTCCTCCTAGATATGCTCCTCTTGTTTTTCCTGCTATACTCCATGACCTACCACATGGATATTCTACTAGGATAAAAACATTTGGAAGTGAAGATGGAATCATTGTAGAACAACATGTTGACCAATTCAATGACTTTGTAGACCTAGAGGAGGTAGATGATGAAGATGTTATAATGAGATTGTTTGTGCATAGTTTTATTGGTGAAGTGAGAAAATGGTTTAAAGCCTTAACCCGAATAAGTATACAAAATTGGGATCAATTAGAAGACAATTTTTTGAGAAAATGGGGAAGTAAGGTGAACCTTGTCCAAGTCTTCACTGAATATAACAATTTTAAGAAAGCAAGTAATGATTCAAGTCAGGATTTCTCAAAAAGATTAAAAAAAAATTATAATTATATTCTTGCTCATATAAAACCTCCCTTGGGGGCTGCCCAGTTGCATTATGTTGAAGCTTTTGATTATGAATTTTCAATTTTTTCAAGTGAGAGGGAGTCTAAAACTTTGGCTGATATGAAAAATGATGTTGTGAAAGCAGAAGTTAATATGGCTACAACAAAAAGGTCAAAGGTTGGAAAAGGAAGAGTAAAAGAGGAATAAAACCCCTCTACATCTTCAAATGTGAAATTTGACACTATGATGAAAACCAAGGAAAGACGCATGGATAGAAGAGTCCTTACAAACAATCCTTCCTCTGCTACACAGCCAGAAACATAAATCAGAAATCCACATTTCAGAAGACCCCAAAATCAGCAAAGACCAAGAGAACAGAGAAACCAACCTGATAAATAAGTTAGGCCCCCTTTCCAACAAAACCTAGTGTATGAAGAAGAGATGCAACCATAAAATCAAGAAGATATCATTCACTGTTTGGATGAAAATGAAACGGGGATGTTTTTAACAAAAGAGGAACATGATGAGTCTAGTAATGACATAGGTAATGATGAAACTGAAAAATAGTCAGAATATTTGAAAGGATATCAACAAGCTGTTTTTGAGATGTAGAAACAATATAATATGAGAAATAGAAATGTTCCTATAGTGGCCAATAAAAATCAGCCTAATAAGGTGGTACAAAATTTTTCGAACAGAAGAAATATACTCCGCTTGGGAAAGAAATTGAGAAGACACAACGAACCTTCAACCTAGAAAATTAGATTTCAAAGATTAAAATTGTTTACCCCTTTCGTGAAATTATAAATGTCACATATTATAGAAGTCAAATAGTAAAGTTGCTTAACACTCGAGATGGACCCTCTAATATTTTGAATTTGCAAGAAGATAACCCTATCATTTTCTGAGGATCCAGAGTGGAAGATGACCAAAATGAAGAAGTGTCTCCATTTTATGTGAGCCTAAATATTCATGATATGACATTACATAATGCTATGTTAGATTCAGGAGCATCTCACGACTTAATGCCAAAGGTCATCATGGAGAGATTGGATTTGTACATAAATATACCATATAAAGACTTGTTTCCATTTGATTTGAAGAGCGTTCAATGCATTGATCTAATCAAAGATGTGTTTGTTGGTTTGAATCAAGTCCTTGCTAAAACTATATTGATGGACATAATTATAGCTGATATTCAACCAAAAATTTTCATGCTCTTATTTAGATCATGGGCTACCAAAATTAGGTGCTAAAAGTATTTCAGTCTTTGGTGATTTAGAGTTATTCATCCAATAAGTGAATCGAACCTATCAAACCAAGGATGTTAGAATGAGAGAATAGATAAATATGATTCACAAAATACTATAAAATTTTGAAGAACACAATTTCACCATCAAGCCTAGAGAACATAACGGTATTGCAGACTCCTTAGTTGTTTCAGTTAGTTTATTTACAATTCCTCTTCATTCAAGTAAGAAATATGAAGTTGAAATCAAACATAGGTTAACCATTCATGATAACATAAAAATTTGGGAAGTATTTGACAATTATCACAAGTTAGAAATTTTCTTAAGGTGAAGGAAGAGTTTGAAACCATTCAAGTTTACCAGCAGAACATGTTTGTCGAAACCAAAGCTAGTACAAAAGTCATCCAGCTGAAAAACAATTGTATTCCTAAAGGTTTTTTATTCCTCTTGAAAATTTGTTTGACCAAAATGATGTAGGTAAGAGTCCTAATGTAAAATCTAATGATGAAGAGGTTCAAAATTTTAACCTCGGTACTACATAAAATCATAAGTTTGTTAAGTTGTCCAAGTTCCTTTCTTCTGAGGTAAAGCAGAGATATTGTGATTTAATGAAGAGATACATAGATGTATTTTCATGGACTTATGCAGATTTGAAAATATATGATCCAAGTATCGTTCATTATACAATACACATAAAATAAAATGAAAAGCCTCTCAAACAAAAACTGAAAATCAATCCATTACTTCTGCCATTTGTTTAAAAGGAGATTTAAATTTTTTTTGAAGCAAAGGTCATAGTTCCATTGAGATTTTCCATGTGATTAGACAATTTGGTACTTGTAAGGAATGAAAATGGGGAGATTAAGATATGCATTGATTTCAAAAACTTGAATAAAACCTCACTAAAGGACAACTATCCTCTTCCCAATATGGATCACATATTGCATAACATTGTAGGATAACAAAGGATTTCATTGTTAGATGGTTTCTAAGGCTATAATAAAATATTGGTACACTAGATGACCAAGAGAAGACAACTTTTACCACACATTTGGGAACATTTATGTATGCAAAAATGCCCTTTGGACTCATGGAAGAAAAGACAAGTTTAAACTTCAGCAATGGGAGTGCTCAAAGTATGTGTTTAGCTTATAAATATCAAACAAGACACTAGAACTGTTGGAAATATCAAATAATTTGCAGAAATGTATTTTCTGGCATTTTCTACCAAAGTTTGCTACCAAACAAATTATACTCTGTTTTTTCTAGCGTAATGAAAATTTAAATGATTTTTTGTGAATTTTAGTAGATGTTCTATGCTTGATGCAAATTTAATTTTTATCCCTAATAGAAAACAATAATCACATAAAAATTAAAGTAAAATGCTGATAGAACATACCAGTAGATCGATAGAAGACAAGAAATATATATGCGTGTTAGTGCATTACGGTGGTTAACAACATGCTTCAACCAGCAAAGTCTTAATATGGTCAGCCAACCAAAAGTGTCACACAACTCTCTCGGACAACAATATCAGTCAACCCAAAGTCAATGAAAGTCAACACTATCAAAGCCAATAGTTAATGCAAAACAACAGCAACAAAAGGTCAATGCATCTTGGTCAAAGTCAACGGGAAACCTCGAATTTTGTGCTAAAAAATGTAGACTGCAGAAATCAGAATTTTGACCAAAGTTGGGGTCAGTTTGACCATGCATTGACCAAATTCAACGCTAGTCAACTCTGCGCTGAAACCTTAGTTCGAAAACAGAAAATACTTCTTGCTGCAATTTCCCACATGTGGATGAAGAAGAGCCTCCAAGATGATCAAACCAATCAGATGATGAGAGAGAATGTGTGATGATGGATGAGTGAAAATGACCTCCAACATTGACCTAATTATATCCATTAGTGAGGGCGTGTGACATAACTGTTGGGGCTTCAAGCCTACATTTCATTTCAGGCCGACCTGCACATATTTTGAATTAATTCAAAATAAATTTTCTTCTCACCAGATCAATATGATCTTTAGATTGATCTTGCACCTCTCTGAAAGAGGAATCCAATAAAAATATTGGCATCTTCATCTGAGGATTACAACATGGATTTTGGACCTAGTTGTCCAAAATTAACACTCCCTCTCAACTAAGGAGAACTACATCCACCTATGCCATCCAAACATTGTGCATCATCCCACCATAACTTTATTTTTTGGATTCTTTATTTCCGAACAAAAGTGGTTCAGTCACAAAGACATCATTCCCAGCTGACAGATTCAGCTCGAAGGTCTGAAACCTCTATAGGACTTAAAAAGAGTATCATACCAATTCGAAGTTGGTTTACCTGACCCGAAGTCAGTTGGAGGTCTGAAACCTCACTAGAATTGATCACATATCAAGTGGTTGGACAAGTGCCATCCTAGACATATAGAGTATGGAAATCTCTGATGCATCCATCGGTCTTTACTACTGGTCTCTAGATTTTCCCAACTCACTGGCCGAATGAGAGGTACTTCCCATGAGTCCAGGACTCAATGGGTAGGATGCATATGGGGCACAGATCATGGGAGGTGAACCAAATCAACATAATAACAGTGGGGCAGAAGCACCACAATGTTTGGCAAGCCTAGCCCCATGTGTGCTTATAGCTCTAAGAAGCTATCCCTAAAACCCCCCATAGCTCATCGTCCAACAAGACCCTCAACATAGGGTCATTCCATGATTCCAAGATTCTCATGGAAGGTTAGGAACTTGACCTTCTCTAGGGGCTTTGTGAGAATATCTGCAAATTTATCATCATTTCCTATATTATCGAGCCTTACAGTGCCTCGTTATACCATATCCCAAATAAAGTGGCACCTGATATCAATATGCTTGGATCAGTCGTGGAGCACAGGGTTCTCGGACAACCAAATACTACTCTGGTTATCATAGAGTATCACGGTGGTATCTAGCACATGCCTGAAAAAATCACTGAAAATATTTTGCAACCAAACTGCTTCACAATAGGCCATACTCGTTGCAATGTATTTGGCCTTTGCGGTGCTCAAAGCCACCGATTTCTACTTCCTGCTCATCCATGATATCATAGCAAAACCAAGTGTGAAGCAACATCCCGATGTGCTTTTACGATCCACCACACTTCCAGCCCAATCAGAATTAGTATATCCATGGAGTGTCATGCTCCTAGTAGTGTATCTAAGCCCATGGTTTATCGTGCCCTGAAGATATATCTACATATTCTTGGCACCAATCCAGTGAAAGTGATTAGGCTCAACCATATGTTGACTCAAAGTGTTCACTAAAAAACATACGTCCAGATGGGTGTTCATTAAGAACATCAGGGCCCATACGAGTTGACGATACTTAGTAGGATTTTCTAGCACGAGCCCATCAGCACTGCCACTCAAATTATTAAAGTACAGCTCCATCGGTGTCGACACAGACTTGCAGTCCACCATTCCAAATATTTCCAGAAGCTTCACAATATATTTTCCTTGAGAAAGGAAAATCTTGCCAGGTCTCTTCCAGACCTCTAGGCCTAGGAAGTGGTGCATCTGTCCTAGACCCTTCATTTTGAACTCAGCAGTGAGCTCCTTCTTGCACTTATGAATGAGAGTTTTATCACCTGCGAGGAAGAGGTCATCCACATACAACACTAGAATGAGAGGCTTTTCTCTATCAACCTTGAAGTAAAGGTTCAGATCAACACTACTATGAGTGAAGCCCAGCTTCATCAGGTAGCTATATATCCTCTCGTACCAAGCTCTGGGTGCTTTCTTCAACCCATAGATGGCTTTATTCAACATGTAGACATGGGTGTCCTGATCCTCGAATTTGAACCCCAGAGGTTGATCCACATACACCTCTTCCTTTATCACATCATATATAAATTTAGTCTTCACATCCATCTAATGAAGATTCCATCCTTGCGTAGCAGCAAGGGCTATGATAGATCGGATGGTGGTATATCGGGCCACAGGTGAAAATATGTCATCATAGTCTATGCCTTCCTTTTGAGAGAAGCCACGAGCAATGAATATTTTCTTGAACTTTCTAGCACTACCATCACATCCATGCTTGACCTTATAGAGCCATTTCGAGGTGACAACTTCTTTGTCCTCTAGTCTTGGAAGCACATCCTAGACATCATTCTTCATAATGGACTCATATTATTCGTGCATAGAATCCTTCCAAATTTGATTCTTTATGGCTTCTTCAAAATATCCAAGCTCAGATTATACGATTGTACTCATGGCTGCTAGATACCCTTGGTATCTATTCAACTTCTTTCTTTCACAAAATGTCCCCCTTGGGGCCATATGATTCTCAACATCCTCGAGAGTGTCCCTGAGCCATGATGGTATTTTTTTCATTGAAGGAGGTGGATCAATCGGGTCCATCGGTCCTTCAACATCGAGCATCGTCTCATCCTTCGATTCTTCTTTATTTCCAAGCCTTGCTTCATGATCTTCATCAGATCTCATAAGATTGATTACTTTCCTCAAGGAAGCATATTCGTAAAAGGTAACATCATGGCATATCTCCACTTCCCTTTGAACATGCACATAAACTTTATAGGGCTTCGAAGTTTTGCTATAGCCCAAAAACATTCCTTTCTTCCCAGAAGCATCAAGCTTGCTCCTCTTCTCCTTCGGTACAAGAAAATAAATTGGACATCCAAAAACTCTAAAATTTAAGACATCGGGTTTCTTACCAGAGAAAACCTCTTTGAGAGTTTTGGAGTCCATAGTGGAATGTGGGCATCATTTTTTATGTACACGGCAGTGTCCATGGCTTCTCCCCATAGAAACTTCAGAAGACCTTGGTCACATAGCATGGCATAGGCAGTTTCCATGATGGTCCTATTCTTTCTTTCAGCAATGCCATTCTGCTCAGGAGTATAGAAAGTTGTGGTCTCCCTCTTGATGCCAGATTCTCTGCAAAAGTTCTTGAACTCGTTCATCTCATATTCAGTGCCATTGTCGGTCCTCAATATCTTGATCTTATTCACTATTAGATTTTCCACCAAGGTTTTAAAGGTATGGAACAACATGAAATCTTCATCCTTCTTCTTCAAAAAGTATATCTAGGTTTTGTAAAAGAAGTCATATATGAACGTCATATAATAAGAAAATACTCCCATGGATGTCACCAGCAGCATACCAGATAGATCAGAATGTACCAATTGTAAGACATCAGATGTCTTTGTGACACTTGAGGAGAAGGTCCCCTTGTATGCTTTCCTTTGGCACAACCCTGACATACACCTTCATGATTATTTGTGAACTTGAGCATCCCCGTCACCACCTTCCATGCTTCGGGAAGGGATTTGTGGTGAAGGTTTCCAAACCTATGGTGCCATAGTTTAGTTTTTCAGATAGTATCACATGTCATCGCTTCCAATGGACATCCTCCAACCTCGTAGAGTGTATCAACTGTAAACCCAATCATGATAGCTTCCTTGAAACTCTTCTTCTAGATACACACCTTCTCTTCAATGAATGCCACATTGAAACTTTTTTCTTCCATGGTCGAAATAGACACAAGGTTCTTCGTCAAATCAGGTACATATAATACATCTTGCAAATGGTGGACTTGACCTTGAGACAAGTGGAGGGTCACAGTCCCTATCCCTTTCACGGGATATGTGGCATTATCTCCAAGGATAATTTTCAGATTAGTATCCTTCTCAACCTTATAAGAAAGTGCTTCCTTGAACCTAGTGATGTGCCTTGAGGCACCACTATCTATCAGCCAGACATCCATAGTGTTGGGTGAAGATGCAACATAGAGGGAAGATACAAGAATAAATTAATTTATTTTATCATCAACAACATTAGATTCCTCATACCTATAATTTCTCGATCTTTTGTAAGGTTTCCCATTTCTACCAGAGGGAGCCTTCCTCTTTCCTTTGAAACCGTTGTTCCTTTTATTTCCAATCCTATGGTTGTTTTTTTTGTCATCATCATTAGGAGACTCCTTCTTGAAAGAGCATTTTCAAGCATAGTGACCGGTCTTGGGACATGTGTAACATTTACCTTTCTTCCCTTGGGCTCCTACTATTCCTTTTTTCCTTAGACCACCAAAGTTATTCTTCTTAGCACGAGCAGTGAAGGAAAAATTTCCTTCATTCTCATATTCCTTCATCCTTGTCTCTTCTTGTACACATCTCGATAGTACTTCATCAAAAATAGGTATGGCATTGTTATTGAGAATGCTAGTGTTGAATACATGCCATTCGGATGAGAGACCTCCAAGTGTGGTGAGAACCATCTCTCGATCATCTACTATCTCCCAAATAGCCAAAATATTACTTCTGATTTCGGTCAGCTTCAAAAAATATGATTGAATGGATTCATCCCTACCTTTCTTTAGATTCTTCAGTTGATTCTTAAATAATAGGACTTGATTTTCATTTTTGGCCTTGAACATGTTGACCAACTTATCATACATCTCCTTGGATGTTCCCAGCTCAGAGATGTAGGCAACCAGACTCTTATGAATTGAATCTTTGATCATCAGATTTGCTTTGATTTCCCCCTTCTTATAATTTGACTTGGTGGCAGTAGGTGCAATGGATGAAGGCTCTTGTATTTTACCTCGCACATAGTCCATGACATCTTGGTCTTCCAACATAAGATCCAATGTCATCTTCCAGGCATAGAAGTCTTCCTTTCCAGTTAATTTTTCATCAACTTTAAAGCCATTGTAGTTTTAGGTACCCATGCTCTTCTTCAGTGATTGCTACAAACTTAAGCTTTGTCTTCACCTTAGCTTTAATACCATGTAAATTTTTGTAGATGTTCTATGCTTGATGAAACTTTAATTTTTATCCCCAATAGCAAAAAAAAATCACATAAACAAGAAAGTAAAATGTTGATAGAACATATCAGTAGATCAACAGAAGACAAGCCAAAAATATATATGTGTGTTGGTGCGTTACGGCAATCAATAGGATGCTTCAACCAACAAAGTATTAATATGGTTAGGCAACCAGAAGTGTCACACAACCCTCCAGACAACAATATCATTCAACCCAAATTCAGTGAAATTCAACACTATCATAGTCAACAGTCAACGCAAAACAACAACAGCAAAAAGTCAATGCAACCTAGTCAAATTCAACGATCAACCTCGATTTTTGTGCCAGAAAATGAGAACTTCAAAAATCGGAATTTTGAGAAAATTTGGGGCCATTTTGACCATGTTTTTGCCAATGTCAATGCTAGTCAACTCTGTGATGAAACCCTAGGTCGAAAACAGAAAATAATTCTTACTGCAACTTCCCACGTGTGGATGAAGAAGAGCCTCCAAGATGATCCAACCAATCAGATGATGAAGAGAATGTGTGAGGATGGATGAGTGAAAATGACCTCCAACATTGACCTATTTATATCCATCAGTGAGGGTGTGTGACACAACTACTGAGGCTTCAAGCCTACATTTCATTTCAAGCTGACCTGCACATATTTTGAATAAATTCAAAATTAATGTTATGCTCATCGGATCAAGATGATCTTTAGATCGATCTTGCACCTCTCCGAAAGAGGAATCCAATAAAAATATTGGCATCTTCATCTGAGCATTACAACATGGAGTTTGTACCTAGTTGTCCAAAATTAACAATTTTTGGGCGATCAAATAGTAGGATGATGGATAAGAACAATGTTAAAGGTTTCCACATCATCAACCCATGAAATCCTATTTTTCAAAGGGACAACTCTGCAAGTCAAAATGTCATCCTCTATGTGGCAGCCAACTCAACATTCCAGCATTCTAGCACTCCAACACATCAACAATTATTTATATTTGATAGGGTCATTAGAAAAATTTGTTGAGTTATTAAATGATGATAGACTCCTTTTTGTATGCAACTTATGTTGAAACAAAAATATCCATAAAAATTCTCCATGTTTTGTAATTCAAATAGAAATATTTCTCCAAGCTAAAGCATCGAATCTAGCCCATGTGGCAGATGATTGTAAGGGACACCTCACTCTATATATGTGTAACATTTTCACTTTGAAGGAGTTGATGGATGATATGAGAGAACCACCCTTGTACTATTTTTTCTACAGTTAATATACATTTGCAAGAGACTGTCTTTTTCACTTGAGATTTTGTTTTTGCACATATGTTTGACCTCCATGTTTCATGTATTGTTATCAGTTCATAGGAATTTGATTACATGGAATTCATGGTATATGCTCCAACTTACTTCATTTGTTATGTTTTTACTATCAATGTTTATCTCACACCATTTCAAAGCCAAAATTGCCTCAAATTCCATGAAAATACTTTGTTTTTAATTGATTTTATTTACCTAACTCCATGCCCAATGGTAATTGTCATCATACCCTTTCACCTACAAAAAATCACATAAAAAGTACATAATTAGCCTTCTAATATTTATATCTTTATATTGAGAATTTTATAGATATTTTGAGAGATCTCTCTTAGATTGTAAGGGCTAACATCCATTTACAGTTGGTTTCAAATATTTATGTTGGGTTTATGATTGACATGGACCAACTTGTTCCAGTCTAGTGATAACATTTTGGTGTGTCTGCCGGGAGTTTGAAAAGTATATAGGGTGATTCTTGTCAAAGTAACTAAGTTCTTGAAGGAAGTCGGAGATTAGACAATTCGAAGGTTGTACTTCTACCTATGTGACTCCACTGACATCTTCACCTTAAAGGTGGCTTCCAAGAAGATTCATACGAGGAGAAATCCAGACCTTGACCCACCATAAATATTTGATGATCTAGAGAAAATTCTCAGAGGTGTTGGTAGCTCATCAAAATCAAGTACTCCATATATTTTAAGAGCTTCATCTTTACCCTTTAGAGGTGTTCAAAATATTGAAGACTTAGAATTTGATGAAAACTTTGCGCAAACTTTTTTTAGATCTAAATCAAAAAATGAATTAACATAAATTGTCCTAGATCTACAAATATTAGGAATTGACACTACATATGTTGTTTCAAAAGAGGAAAAAGAAGATTTTTCTGAACTTTTTAAATCTGAATTTTCATTAGAGTAGGATTTTTTAGAAAAACTAAAAGAGATTGATCCTTTTGAAATCTTTCTAAAAAGAAAAGTTGGTGTCCATTTTCCGGAGTGGAGTTATTTTATCTCTGAATTGAAGGCCCCTACAACTCAATTTCCTAGCTTCACATCTGATTTTACTACTACTATTTTGATAGATACTTCATCTGTTGTATTTTTTGCTAGTACATCTACTGTCACTCCTACAATGGTAGGATTTCCTCCTCCTCAACCTCCTCCTACAGTTCATGCTAGATATCTCCTCTTGTTTTTCCTTCTATACTCCATGACCTACCACTCGGATATTCTACTAGGATAAAAACCTTTGGAGGTGAAGAGGGAATCGTTGCAGAAAAAAATGTTGACCAATTCAATGACTTTATAGAACTAGAGGGGGTAGATGACGAAGATTTTAGAATATAATTTTTTTTGCAGAGTTTTATTAGTGAAGTGAGAAAATGGTTTAAAGCCTTAACCCTAGCAAGTATACAAAATTGAGATCAATTAGAAGACAATTTTTTGATAAAAAGGGGAAGTAAGGTGAATATTGTCCAAGCCTTAACTGAATATAACAATTTAAAGAAAGCAAGCAATGATTCAGTTTAGGATTTCTAAAAAAGATTCAACAATTTTTATAATTCTATTCATGCTCATATAAAACCTCCCATATGGGCTGCCCAGTTGCATTATGCTGAAGTTTTTGGTTATGAATTCTCCATTTTGTTGAGAGAGAGGGATTCTGCCACTTTGGATGATATGAAAAATCATGATGTGAAAGTAAAAGTTAACATGGATGCAACAAAAAGGTCTAAGGTTGGAAAAGGAAGATTAAAAGAGGAAGAAAAACCCCCTACATATTCAAATGTGAAATTTGATAATATCGTGAAAACCATGGAAAGAATCATGGATAGACTAGCCCTAGGAAACAATCCTTCCCTTGCTATAGAGTGAGAAACACAAATAAGAAATCCACATTTCCAGAGACCCCAAAATCAGCAAAGACCAAGAGAATAGAGAAACCAGTCTGATCAACAAGTTAGGCCCCCTTTCCAGAAAAACCTAGTGGATGAAGAAGAGATGCATCCATAAAATCAAGAATATATCATTAACTGTTTGGATGAAGATGAAACATGGATGTTTTTAACAAAAGAGGAACATGATGAATCTAGTAATGACATAGGTAATGATGAAACTGAAAAACAATCAGACTATTTGAAAGAATATCAACATGCCATTTTTGAGATGTAGAAACAATATAATCTTAGAAATATAAATGTTCCTATAGTGGCCAATAAAAAGCATGCTAAGAAGTTTGGTACAAAGGTTGTTGAATAGAAGAAAAATACTCCTCTTCGAAATTAAATTGAGAAGACACAAGCAAGTTTCAACCTAGAAAATGAGATTTAAAAGATTAAAATTGTTGTCCCCTTTGGTTAAACAATAAAAGTCACGTAGTACAAAAGTCAAATTTTAAATATGTTTAACACTAAAGATGGACCCTCTGATATTCTGAATTTGCAAGAAGATCACCCTACCATTTTATTAGGACCTAGAGTGGAAGATGAGAAAAATGAAGAAGTGTCACCATTCTATGTGATATTAAATATTCATGATAAGACATTACATAATACTATGTTAGATTCATGATCATATCACAACTTAATGCGAAAGGTAATCATGGAGAGATTGGGTTTGGACATAACTAGACCACACAAAGAATTGTTTTCATTTGATTCTAGGTTTCAATGCGTTGTTCTAATATAATATGTGGTTGTTGGTTTGACTCAAGTCCCTGCTAAAACTATATTGATGGAAATAATTGTATCTGATATTCCACCAAAATTTGGCATGTTTTTATCTAGATCAAGGGCCACCAAAATAAAGGTAACTATGCAAATTGACATGACCTATGCCACTATCCATATTTTTGGGGAGCAAAGGAGATTGTATAGAAAATATAAGATGGAATATATGGTCACTAGCAAAGAAAAACCTCAAAAATTCTCAGTTTATGTAGTGGATCCTGAGATAGGATCTTCCATTCTTTTCAATGAAATCACCACTGAAACATAAAATCAACAAAAAGAAAAAAACCAACAAACAAAAAATAAGCAAGTTGAAGAAATTGATAGAGAAGGTTGGTAGCGCATGAAATTTGATGGTGTTGCGGGAAGAGATGGAGTTGGTGTAGGCATTTCAATAATCAACCTAAGAGTTTAGAGTGTTTTTTTCTCCTATAAACTCAAATTTTATTGCAAAAGTAATATGGCATAATATGAAGCTCTAGTTTTGGGTTTAGTAGTATTAAAAAAATTAGGTGCTAAAAATATTTTAGACTTTGGCAATCCTGTGTTAGTCATAAAACAAGTGAATGACACCTATGAAACCAAGGATGTTAGAATGAGAGCATAAATAAATTTGATTCTCGAAATAGTAGAAAATTTTGAAGAACACAATTTGACCATAAAGCCCAGAGAACATAATGGTATTGCAGACTTCTTTGTTGTTTCAGCTAGTTTATTTACATGTCCCCTTCATTCGAGCAAGAAATATGAAATTGAAATCAGACATAGGCCAAACATTCTTGATAACATAAAAATTTGGCAATTATTTGATAATAATCAGAAATTTAGATATTTTCTTGAGCTGAAGGAAGAGTTTGAAACCATCCAAGTTGACTAGCAGAACATGTTTGCTGAAACCAAAGCTAATGTAGAATTCATCCAGCTGAAAAACAATTGTATTCTTAAAGGTCTGATTCCTCTTGAAATTTTTTTTGACCAAAATGATGTAGCTAAGAGTCCTAAGACAAAATTTTATGATGAAGAGGTCAAAAATTGTAACCTTGGTACTGCAAAAAATACTAAGTATGTAATGTTCCAAATTTTTCAATAAAGTATTTGGAATATTAATTTTGCTTTTATTCTAATAGAAGGAATAAAATGGGAGAGGGAGCTCATGTAGAAACTTAATAAAAACTCCTAAGGTGAAAAAAGTGGCTTAAGTGGCTTAAGTTAGCAGCCCCAAGTGTGAAAAGGGCCAAAAGCAAGTGAGCTAGACCATGGTTGACCCAAGTCAACAACGTACCCAAGAGGGGAAGCTTGCACAAGAAGATTGCGTAGTTGTATGCGAAATTTGAAATGAGAGAAACCCTAATGTGAGTGGGGTCCATGCATGCCTTGCATAAAATATGAAGGAGAACCATTGTTGGGGTTTCATCTTTAGAGAAATAATTCGAGGTTGAAGTTGCCTTCAACTAAGGGAGCTTGTGCTGCTTAGCACAAGAGGGATTCCTATTTAGGAATGCCCTTCTCTTCCATGGGAGGCCATGGAGAGATTGTTCTTCATCTTCCTCACATCTTGGCTTGAGGCCAAACGTTATTCCCAACAGCTATTTGCGTTGTTCTTGTAGCAAGAGAATCTTTTTGGAGTTGTTGGTGTTTGCAGTGAACTGTCATCTCATTCAGGAGCTTGTTTATAGAGGGAGACATATATTTCTCTGGGATATTCTAGCAAGAGAGCAGGGCGTGCCATATTTTCATGGGGCTCATGTTTTATTCCTGTACCAGTATGGGTCCCCCTTCCTTATGAGCGGTGTCTGGGTGGCTTGCCTGAGGGTTCATTTTGTGCACTAGTGAATATCTTCGATGGGGATCAACCTCTTCACTTTGGAGATAATTGGAGGTATCATGGTTTATTGGCATCTATTTCCTTCTCTGCCTGTTGTATGTATTTGGTTACCAGCATCTGCTCTAACCTCTGGGTGCTAGATTCTATGTATTTTAGCCATCTTGTGAGTTGTTGCAATAGAAATTTTGCAGATTTGAATTTGAGATCTGGCTCCACCAAGAACCATATTTATTTGAGCACATATTGCTATATCATTTCATATATATCAGTTTTCAGTAATTTTCCCTCATAGAATGTGCAGTGATTGAGTTGTTGGGTTATGTAGCAGTGTATTTTCTTGTTTTATGTACATTTCCCCTTGAGGCTGATTTAAGCTCACCTTGAGAGGCATTTTCCTCAAGGAATTTGTATTATATTTTCTGCTACATATTATGGATCAGATTTTTACTCTTCTTGCATTACATGAGGCATTATTTCACTACTGTTACATATTGAATTTTTAATACTGCTGAAGGTTCTCTCATTGAGCATTATTTTGGTATACTTGTTGGTGGGAGATCTGAACAACCCCCTTAGGGTTATTTATTTGAGCTTATATTCTGCACGGAGTTTGTATCAGATAAATTCTAAGGCATCCCAGCACTTTATTGCCTTATTTTTACATGGGCTTCCTTATACAACGTCCTCTTGGACATTGTTGCAGAAATTCCTTGAAGGGAAATATTAGCTTTTGACAAGCTCTATTGGCAGAGTCTGCTAGTGGGATAGGTAGCCTCTGGATCTCATAATTCATTGCGAAGGTGACATATCTAGTAAATTCCCCTACAATCAATCTCTAAAATATTTTAGTGTTGATTGTTGGTACTCCTGAAATTGGAATATTGGAATATCTTAAGATATTCCCGATGGAGCAGAAAATTCCCCATTTGGAATATTATAGTGGTATCAGAGCTTCGAACTTGGCTCAGCCTATGAAGTTCAAAATTTAGAGGAAGAAGAGGTCAAAATGATGCAGAGGATGAGATTGATCTCATTAGTTTTTGGGTCCAGCAAGAACCTCTCCAAGGAGGTTGAGGAAATAGAAGGAGGAGAAGAGGAAGGACCATGCACTTCCTATTCTCACAGAGAAATAGAGAAGAAGCATGGTGGGGCACATACCAATGTTGTCTTTATCATGAAGGAACAACCTTCATCTCCAGCAGTTGAGGCAGCCAGCACATTTGGGGAAGAGACTCTTGCACGCACACAAGACCCTTCCAAACTTTACCAAGGTATGCATGAGTTTTCATTTATGTTGGTTCAATACATGCCATGAGGGATTTCATACCATGGCAAGCTATTTATCTAGAATAGGATACTTTCACTGCGCTATGCCATTTTGAGGAAAGAAACCCTCATCATCCTCATGTACTATTGATGAGCCATGCATCACATGAGAGGGTGGGGTTTGGAAATTTTTCATGAAGGAGATTGCATTTTAATGTCCCATGAAATGAAAAAGGAGAAATATATTTTGGGACAATAGTAGCTCTTGTGGAAGAGGTACCAAGTGGCAGGATACTTACACCAAAGAGCAGAGCCTTATGGATGAAGTGTTCCCGGCGGAGATGTGGTGAATCCATAACCCACAGGTCCTAGGATCATTTCACAATTATTTCTCTTAATGAACAAAGAGAAGAGAATGGGTGCATCATGATGGCATGGAATTTCTCTTACCACTCATTATGTTCCCATTTCATATTGGCTATGGTGGAATTATGGAGGAGCAGCAAACATTCTTGTTGCTTAGGTTTTGTTGGATGTTGCGGGAGGCACTAGCATGGTGCAAGAGGATTTCTCGTTGATCTTGGATGCCCAAGTAGAACCTTATTCATGTGAGGGGCTCTACACTTGTAGCAACATGATGGGAGGAGTCTTTGGCAAGATTCATGTCAAAGAAGGGAGCTTTGAGGTGACAGTGGCCCTACTCCAAAGGCCAACAGTTCTGTCACTTGAAGGCTTGGATTACTTGTTGGAGTGTTCTCAAAGCCACTTCACAAGTGATGTACTTTGGAGGCATGTAGGTGATGAGAATGAAGGATTAATGGAGGAGAGAACTCCTTAATACATTTTGACTTTCTTGTCTTGGTTGCACAAGCACAAGAAGAGGGATCTACAGGCAACATTTATGGGTTCTTCTTTCATGCATTTTCAAGCATAATCTTCATCGATGGAGGAGCCCACTTGGGAGGGAATCTTAATGGTTTCATATCAGCATATGGATAGATGCATAACCCAAAGGATGAAAATAGGGTTGGCACAACCAATTCCCTACTATGTTGCAGTAAGGGAGAACTTCTACTTAAGCCATTTCAACTCAAAGACCAAAGTACATGAAGAGGGAGGTAACCATTTGCTTTATGATTTACACTCTCTTACTTTTATGATCATCAAGTTGGATCAAGGAGGGTATTCCTTTCTTTCACATTATGTTTGGTTGTACTTACGGTTCATTGCAGCAAATACAATGGCTATTTCAGCAGTGCGTGTGGGGGAAAGCCACATGGATTTTGGTGTGCACCATTGGCACCAAATTTTGTTTTCATGATCACATATTGCAGGATGCATGTCGCAGCAAAAAATTGGCTGAAAATACACTTGTTGCATCATATATTGAGGCAGGCTAATGATTCCCTGCGCTGGTTCCATACATGGAACTATGTTTCACCTCCTTGCTCTCATAAGTTTATGCTTCCATGGTTAGCTAGTGGAACGCTGTTCAGAGGAAGCATTTTTTTGAAGAGGGGGAAATAAATTTAATATTCCCATTGGGAGTGTGATTCTCCCTACTTTTCATGTTGTATTTTTCAGGAGAAACAATGGGCAACCCATGATTGCCAAGCTTCATCTCTTTCCTTCATGTGGGAGGAGCTATTTGGAGAGTTTGAATTTTTGGAGGAGGCACTTCATGGTTTTTATGTTTGATGGGGTGGCTTGGGTCTCTTTTGAAGACCATTTTATTTTAGCCATATATCAGCAGCAGCCCCATATGTGTCATAAGGAGGGAGAGATTCATTGGGTGGATGTGCCCTTTGGGAGAGGAGACCTCCATTCTTTTTGCAGCACATGCTCCAAGGGGAGTATGAGAGATGATATGGTCACCATGTTCAGCCATGTCTTATTTTATGAGGTGAACCATATGATTTTTTGGATGCCATAAGATGATGAATTCCAACTCATCACATATGAGATGATTTGGGCTAGCTAGATTTGCAGCATTGGAGGAGAGATCCTTGGGGATCTAGACTTCATCTTGCCTCTTGAAGGCAACACTATTGTAGCCCCAGTTCAGCTTTCACTCCACACTTATCATAAGTGGAGCAGAGGACAACGTGGGGTAGGCTATGAAGCTTACCAATTTCAGAAATTCAGCCCACCTATTTCTCATGAGCACAAGGTGGAGGAGTACTTTCAGGAGTTGCCTAGTTGGAGGGTGACTCATTTTTCTTGGTTGATTGATTGGGCATGGAGGATATACATGAGGATATTTCAGACTCCATGCCTTGAATGGAGGACTTCTTGCAGTTCATCCTTGCTCTTGCTTGAGGACAAGCAACTTTTGGGAGGGGAGGACTGTAATGTTCCAATTTTTTCAATAAAGTATTTGGAACATTAATTTTTATTTTATTCTAATAAAAGGAATAAAATGGGTGAGGGAGCCCATGTAGCAACTTAATAAACACTCCTAAGGTGCAAAAAGTCACTTAAGTGGCTTAAGTTAGTAGCCCCAAGTGTGAAAAGGGCCAAAAGCAAGTGAGCTAGACCATGGTTGACCCAAGTCAACAACGTACCCAAGAGGGGAAGCTTGCACAAGAATATTGCATAGTTGGATGGAGGGAAATTTGAAATGGGAGAAACCCTAATGTGAGTGGGGTCCATGGAAAGGAAGCATGCCTTGCATAAAATATTAAGGAGAGCCATTATTGGGGTTTCATCTTTGGAGAAAGAATTTTGAAGTTGAAGCTCTCTTCAACTGAGGAAGCTTGTGCTGCTTAGCACAAGAGGGATTCCTATTTAGGAATGTCCTTCTCTTCCATGGGAGGCCATGGAGAGATTGTTCTTCATCTTCCTCACATCTTGGCTTGAGGCCAAATCATTCATTTTCATCTACTACCTTATTCTTGCAGTAAGAGAATGTTGGAGTTGCTGGTGTTGTAGTGAGGGACCTTCATCATCTCATTTCCGGAGCTTGTTTTGTAGAGGAGGAGCCATCTCTTTCTTTAGGAGATCAGCAAAGGAAACCCTGGAGCTGATATTTCATATTTTGGCATTGGGCCATATGTTTCTTCTCATGCCTAGCACAGTCCCCTTCCCTTACAGCGTTATCTTCATAGGTGACTTGCACAAAGGGTTCATTTTGTGCACTAGTGAGTGAAATCTTCAGTAAGGGGATCAACCCCTTCACTTTGGATATCATTGGAGGAGGTATCATTGTTTATTGCATCATCTATTTCCTTCTCCTATGTTGTATTATATATGAGTTGCAGCAGCTACACTGCAACTCCGGCATTTTCCGGTTTTATGTATTTTAGCCAATCCCTTGGAGGATTGTTGTAATAATGTTTTATGGGGTGGAAATCTTGCTCCCCCGTCTTTTTTTGAGCACATATTGATATATCATTTTATATATATCATTTTTCAGTCATTTTCCCTCATATAATGCGTAGTGATTGAGTTGCTGGGTTATGTAGCAGTGTATTCTCTTGTTTTATGTACATTTCCCTTTGAGGCTAATTTAAGCTCACCTTGAGAGGAATTTTCCTCAAGGAATTTGTATTATATTTTCTGCTACATATTATGGATCATATTTGTACTCTTCTTGCATTACATGAGGCATTATTTCACTGTTGTTACATATTGAAGTTTTAATACTGCTGAAGGTTCTCTCATTGAGCATTATTTCGGTATATTTGTTGGTGGGAGATCTGAATAACCCCCTTAGGGTTATTTCTTTGTGCTTATATTCTACAGGGAGTTTGTATCAGATATATTCTAAAGCATCCCAGCATTGGATTTCCTTATTTTCACATGGGCTTCCTTAAACAGCGTCCTCTTGGACATTGTTGCAGAAATTCCTTGAAGGGAAATATTAGCTTTTGAAAAGTTCTATTGGCAGAGTCTTATAGTGGGCCAGGTAGCCTTTGGATATCATCCTTCCTTGTGAAGGTTACATATCTAATAAATTCCCCTATATTCAATCTCTGAAATAGTTCAGTGTTGATTTTTGATACTCCTAAAATTGGAATATTGGAATATATTAAGATATTCCCGATGGAGCAGAAAATTCCCCATTTGGAATATTAAAAAGTATGTTAAGCTCTCCAAGTTCCTTTCTTTTGAGGTAAAGCAGAGATATTTTGATTTATTTAAGAGATACATAGATGTCTTTGAATGGAGTTATGCATATTTGAAAAGATATGATCCCAATATCTTTCAATATACAATACCCATAAAGGAAAATGAAAATCCTTTCAAAGAAAAATGAGGAGACTCAATCCATTACTTATGTCATTGATTGAAAAGGATATTAAAATTTTTTTTGAAGAAAAGATCATGGTTCCATTGAGAATTTCCAAGTGGTTAGCTAATTTGGTACTTGTAAGGAATAAAAATAGGGAGATCATGATATGCATTGATTTAAAAAAATTGAATAAATCCTCACTAAATGACAACTATCCTCTTCCCAAGATGGATCACATACAACATAACATTGTAGGATAAAAAAGGATGTTAATGTAAGATGGTTTCTCAGGCTATAATCAGATATTGGTACATCCAGATGAACAAGAGAAGATAAATTTTACCACGTCTTGGGGAACATTTATGTATGCAAAAATTCCCTTTGGACTCATGAATGCAAGAACGACTTTACAAAGGGAACTGGATATTGCATTTGCAGAAGAAAAGGACAAATATGTGGTTATATATTTGGATGAAATCACCTTGTTCTCAAAGAATGAATAAGAGCATCTCAAGCACTTGGAAAATATTATTCAAAAATGCAGAAAATTTGGTATTTCTCTAAACCCCACCAAAAGTGTTTTTGCTTTGACTAATGGAAAGTTATTGGGTCATATAATATCAAAGGATGGGGTTAATATTCTTCCAATTAGGGTTGTTTCTGTTTAGAATATAGATCTACCCAGAAACATAAAAGAAATTCAATCTTTTTTAGGCAAGGTGAATTTTGTTAGAATATTTATAACTAATTTTGTAGAAATTGTGAAGCATATCACCAAGATGCGGAGGAAGGACTGTGATATTAAGTGGAAAGAAGAGGCTAAAAATTCTTTTGAAGAGATAAAGAAGGCTCTTACTCAATCTCCAATACTCATAAACCTTAATTTTTCAAAATAATTTATGGTTTTTACTTTTTCTTCGAAGCATATAATTGCAGGAGTATTGTTGTAGAGAAAACAAAAAGGTAATGAACATCCTATTTATTTTTTTAGTAGGACACTTGGAAATTCCTAATGGAAGTACAACATTATGGATAAGAAAGCTTATGATTTTGTGAAGGCACTCAAATATTTTAGAGTTTATGTCATCCATTCACACATTTTTGCTTTTGTACATAATTTTGTAGTAAAGGATATATTGACCCAAGCTTATCCAGATGGTAAGAGGAGTAAGTGGATTGCCACTTTGCTAGAATATGATTTGGAGATCGGACCTAAAAAATTGGTGAAAGGACAAGGACTAGGAAATTTGATGACTCAATAAAATTTTGATTGTCCAGACATGAGTTTTATAGCAGAAATTTCAGATGTGATCTCAGATGAAGAGCTCATCCCTATTGAAGAAATATTCACTATGTCAGAGTGGTATAAAGATGTCATTTTTGTTTTACAACATCATAGATCTCCTCCTGAGTTAACAAAGTCAAAATCCAGATTTTTTAAGCTGAAATTTGTGAGGTATTGCATCTTGAACAAAATTTTGTACTGGAAAGACACAAGTGGAATAATTCTTAACTGGCTACTAGAGGTTAAAGCTGAGAAAGTGATTGAAAATTTTCTTAAGGGTGGATATGGGGGTCATCATTATTGGAAAGCAACAGTGAATAAGATAATCAGAGAAATATTTTATTAGCCTTCAATGTTCAAATACATGTATAAAAAGGTTGTTGCTTGTCATGAATGTCAAATATTTGATAAATAGAGGAATTTTCTCCCATTACCTTTGAAACCCATATTATTAGAAGATCCTTTCCAGCAGTGGGGGTTGGACTTTATTGGTGAAATACACTATACATCTTCAGGACAACCTCAGTGGATCCTAAGAACATGATGGAACATATAAAACTTCTTATCATGATGTAAAAAATTGTTTGATATGGTTGTTTTTAAACATGTGTTCAAATATTTGAATGAGAAAGTAGGAAATATTTCTTAAATGAACCTCCCCTTCAAGATGATATACTATTTGTAGCAAATAGTAGAAGGAATAATTTTCCAAAAGAAATGATCTATATTTATTAAATATTTGTACATAAGGCTGAAATTCAATTGTTATTTAGAAAAGTTGGATTTTATCAAATCATAGCTATAAGGATTTTGGTTTATAGTTCCTTTCATTATGAAACTTTGTTGGTACCGTTGGAACATTGTGCATCTTAAAATTTTCTAGGTTTTATCTTTGTTTCTAAATAAGTAACAAGGCCTAACTCAGACACCTTGTTTTGTACATTTTGAATTCTCCTTGAAATATCAAATATATATAATTTTTTTTGGGAAAACATACAAATAAATACAAATATTTAAATTTTAAATGGTTAAAGGATTTTAAGAGAATATTGGGAGAATCTTATCTCTTCACATTTAAGTTTGAGAAGAAGTGATAAGCATATGGTTATGAATTTGTACAAAAAAAAATATTATGCTTTGCACATTTCACAAGTTCTAATGTCAAGTGCTCCTTTATAATTTCACAAGATCAAATGTCACTGCAAATATAATTGAATAATGAAGTATCAAAACAACATATTCTAGATGTAGTTATAACTCGGGGAATCTAACAAGTTTTTCCAATATTATGTATTTTCACAATAAATATGCGATATCTAAATGGACAATAATATCTCCCACATATATCATTATACAATAAATAAGATATATTTTTTTTATTTTACTTCATTTTCCTATATAAATTACATACTCTTTCACCTGCAAAAAATCACATAACAAGTACAAAATTAGCCTTCTAAGATTTATAGCTTTATACTGAGAATTTTGTAGATATTTTGAGAGATCCATCTCAGACTGGAAGGGCTAAATTCCATTTCAATTTGGTTTGAAATATTTATGTTGGTTTGATGTTTGACACAAGCCAACTTGTTCCAGTCCAGTGCTAAAATTTTGGTGTGTCTGTTGGGAGTCTGAAAAGTATATAGGGTGATTCTTGTAAAAGTAAATAAGCTCTTGAAGGTAGTACGAGATCAAAAAATTTGAAGGTTGTACTTCCACCTAGGTGACTCCACTGGCATCTTCACCTTAAAGGTGGCTTCCAAGAAGATTCATATGAGGAGAAATCTAGAACCTGATTCACCAGAAATAGTTGATGATATAGAGAAAATTCTCAGAGGTGTTGGTAACTCATTAAAATCGGGTACTCAATATATTTTAATAGCTTCATCTTTACCCTCTAGAGGTGTTCAAAATATAGAAGACTTAGAATTTGATGAAAGCTTTGTGCAAAATATTTTTAGATCTAAATCAAAAAACGAATTAATAGAAATTGTCCTAGATTTACAAAGATTAGGAATTGACACTACATATGTTGTTTCAAAACAGGACAAAGAAGGGTTTTGGGAAATTGTTACATCTAAATTGTCATTAAAGCAGGATTCTTTAGAAAAAATAAAAGAGCTTGATCCTTTTGAATTCCTACTGAAAATAAAATTTTGTGTCCCTTTACCTAAGTGGAGTTATTTTATCTCTAAATTGAAGGCCCCTACAACTAAATTTCCTAGCTTCACATCCGCTTTTACTACTACTAGTTTGATATCTACTTCATCTGCTGTATTTTCTACTAGTACGCCTATTGTCACTCCTACAATGGTAGAAGTTCCTCCTCCTCCACCTCCTCCTGCAGGTCATGCTAGATATGCTCCTCTCTTTTTTTCCTTCTATTCTCCATGACCTACCACAGAGATATTATGCTAGGATAAAAACCTTTGGAGGTGAAGAGGGAATCACTGTAGAACAAAATGTTGAGCAATTCAGTGAATTTATAGACCTAGAGGAGGTATATGATGAAGATGTTAGAATTATATCGTTTTTGCATAATTTTATTGGTGAAGTGAGAAAATGGTTTAAATCCTTAACCCTAGAAAGTATACAAAATTCGGATCAATTAGAAGATAATTTTTTGAGAAAATGGGGAAGTCAGGTGAATCTTGTGCAAGCCTTGACTGAATATAAAAATTTGAAGAAAGAAAGTAATGAGACAGTTTAGGATTTCTCAAAAAGATTCAACAATGTTTATAATTATATTCTTGCTCATATAAAACCTCCCCCGAGGGCTGCCCAATTGCATTATGCTGAAGATTTTGATTATGAATTTTCCATTTTGTTGAGAGAGAGAGAGTTTACTACTTTGTATGATTTACAAAATGATTTTTTGAAAGTATAAGTTAACATGGTTTCAGAAAAAAGGTCTAAGGTTGGAAAAGGAAGAGTAAAAGAGGAAGAAAAACCCCCTACGTCTTCAGATGTGAAATTTGACACTATCATCAAAACCATGGAAAGACTCATGGATAGACTAGCCCTTGGAAACAATCCTTCCCCTGCTGTAAAGCCAGAAACACAAATCAAAAACCCACATTTCAGGGGACCCCAAAATAAAAAAATACCAAGAGAATAGAGAAACCAGCTTGATCAACAAGTTAGGCCCCCTTTCTAGTAAAACCTAGTGGATGAAGAAGAGATGCATCCATAAAATCAAGAATATATCATTAACTATTTGGATGAAGATGAAACATAGATGTTTTTAACAAAAGAGGAACATGATGAATCTATTAATGACATAGATAATGAAGAAACTAAAAAACAATCAGACTATTTGAAAGGATATCAACATGCTATTTTTAAGATGCAGAAACAATATAATCTTATAAATATAAATGTTCCTATCGTGGCCAATAAAAATAAGCCTAAGAAGGATGGTAAAATAGTTTTTGAACAGAATAAAGATACTCCTCTTGGAAAATAAATTGAGAATACAAAATCAAATTTCAACCTAGAAAATGAGATTTAAAAGATTAAAATTGTTGTCCCCTTTGGTTAAATAATAAAAGTCACGGAGTACAAAAGTCAAATTTTAAAGATGCTTAACACTCAAGCTAGACCCTATAATATTTTGAATTTCCAAGATCACCCTACCATTTTCTTAGGACCTAGACTGGAAGATGAGAAAAATGAAGAAGTGTCGCCATTCTATGTGATCTTAAATATTCATGATATGACATTATATAATGCTATATTAGATTCAGGATCATATCACAACTTAATGCCAAAGGTAATCATGGAGAGATTGGGTTTGGACATAACTAGACCACACAAAGACTTGTTTTCATTTGATTCCAAGAGGGTTCTAGTTAGACTCCTATACCAATAGGTTTCATCTTTCATGATTTTCTTGATGGAATTATGGAATATGTTCAAACCTTCTTACTTGAGCAAAGGTGTTCCATATTCTTAAAAAAACCAAAAAAATCAAAAAGTTAAAAAAATGTAAAGAGGGTATACCCTAAAAGAAAGATCAAAGGGTAAAAAGAATAAAATGGTCAAAAAAAGAGAAAGAAATGAACCCCAAGAAAAAAATAGACCAAGGAAAGTGTGCAAATCCAAATGCCATCGCTATTTCATTTTTGTAATAAATCAATTGTGGGCGACTTGTCAAACCTTTGCCACAATTCATGAATAAGTCAAACTCGTTTAAAATTGGCTTACTCATATTTCAATTTCATGTTATAGATTAGAGAATAAATATCTAGCCAAACAGCTTAATCTTGGCGGATAAGTAGCTAGGTAGAGTGAATAAAAGGTGCTCAACAGCTTTAATCTCGAGCCCTTGGATGTAATAAGGGTAGAAATAGATAGATTTATCATGTAAAAAAGAAAAAGATTGAAAAGGGTTTGCAAGTCTAAATGCACCCTAATAAAGAAGAGAAAATGGTAGTGTTAAGTAGATAGGGTAGGTAGATGGTACCGCAAAGTGTTATCTCGATGAATGATGTCTGCTACATGTTTTTGATCCTTTACTTTCATCATAAGTACTCGAAGCAGAAATACAAGGGAAAATCATTGCAAGCAAAGTTAAATTCATTAACCTCCCTCATCATTTTCCCCCTCAAGAGTTTTACTAATTTCCCCCCAAAAAGTACTAAGGTATTTGGAGATCAAAAAGGGCTCAAGGCATTTCCTTGACTTCCCGGAGGGACGGGACCCTCGGCCTAATGATCAAAAAAATACCTAAGTATTTGAGATAATTCATCATTGTTATCTTCCATTTTTAAACTTTCTCCTAAGTAAAATCACATTTTACTTAGGAAACCCGATGCATAATTTCATAAAAAATCCCTCAAGATAAACTTGCTATTCTAAGAAGTGTTGGAGATAAAATGTGGCAATTTACTTCACAAGTAATCACTTTCTTAGATATGTAAAAATATGTTGAGTTTCCTTGTCCTCTGCCATATTAACATTTAACTTTATTTACTAAATCCCTAGTCAAATACCCTATCCTAAATATATAAATCCCTTTTTTATAAATAACCCAAAAAAACCCCCCCCTATCATAAAGTTTAACCAAAGTATTTTATATCCCCGCGCATTTAAAAATAAAAACCCATTATATGCCCTTTGGTTAAAACTATCAATATGTTATAATCCCGCCCCCTATGGTGAATCGGTTGTATTGATTGATTTACCATATAAATAAAATATATGCACGAAAAACTTTAAACATGCTAGATGTATGTTTAAATACAAAAATATCAATAAAGTTTCGAAAAAAACCTTGCGCCACCGTGGTCCGTCTACGTGGCATTCCACTTAAGCCAATTCCGTAGACAACCCCTTTTCTTTTACATACGGGATTAATTAAGTCATCCGGACTAATTAACAACCTTCTCCGACTATTAAAAAATTCCCCGGGGTGATTAAATTACGTGTTAAAATCTATTAAAAACCCGACGGACCCACCTTTGAACCCTCCGCTTATCTCCCCATCGCCCAGCTCGTTGGATCGCCCTCCCGCGAGATCAACGGCCGCCGTTGATCCCGCCGCCCATCCCGTGTAAGTTTTTTTAACCAGCGGGGGATGGGTGGTTTTGAATAGTCAAACCATCCACGTGGCAAGAAACCCTCGTGGAATCGCTACCCCTCCGATAAAAAACCATCCTCGACCAAAAGCGGTGCGGGAATACCACTTACCGCTTACCGCTTACCGCCGCTCACGTCACCCCGTACGTCGATGACGTCATCACCTCGAAAAAATAAAAAAATACTTTTAACTTGCGAATAAAGCCATTTTTCGTGTTTTTCTCGCTCTTTTCGTTATTCCCGAAAACGACGAGCTCCCGCTGCGATTTTCAAATTTTCACCGTAATTGAGCATTTCGCCCCAAAATCTCGCTCGCGCCCGTGTTGAAGAATAGTCCCACCATTGCCCGTTACTCGTTAAAGAACCGGTTTCCGTCTAAAAGCAGTGTATTTATCCTTTACGCCCGACTGCAAGTAAAACTCGCTTTCTTTGTTTTTTTCGCTGAAAAAGTGGTTAAAAATCATCACCTGAGTCCTCCCCTGGAGATTTTAAAACCTCGTGAAATTGCTCCCTCGAACCCGTAAATTGTTCCAATTTCCTTCATTTCAAGAATTCCGCCCTGGCCCGTGAAGAAAACCAAAAACCTCCATTTTGAATCCACAAGAACCAAAATGGAGGCCCCGACAGCTCTTAATGTCACTCCATTGAATGCTCCTCACCGTGAATTAGACTATTTACCTCCGATAGATGAAGATTTCCAAATCAAAGACCCGCATTTTGATGAAAGTCCCCTATTGAGCTATTGTCGTCGCAGAGACGAATACTCAAAGGGGCAAGATCTTATAGGGTTGTGGGAATCCAATCTCCCAAGGTATCTTATTCCTTCGATCCTTATTTTCCCGTAAATCATTCATTACTCGTCATTCAAACTATGATCCCACACGAGAGGCGCGTATTAGCTCCCCGATCAAAGTGTTCTCGTTTCCCATCACTCCACAAAGGCTATCAATGCCATGTTGCACTTTGAACCGGGACCAAGAGTTAGCACCATTGTCCATGGAAGGATTGATTGAGAAAACGAGGCAATTAACCCCGGAGAAGCTAAAATCCATGTGTCGGCATTTCATGCTACCCGAGCATCGCCCAAAAGGGTCTCCCCCTATGGTTTTTACTATTTCAATACATTGGGAAGGCTCATTGTAAATATAATATCTTTTGTCCTAGGATTTAACACCGGTGAATATGTAGATGAGATAACCTTGGCTCTGCTTTATCCATTTTTACTCCCTGGGCAACCTCCTCGAGATCAAATATGACTATGCTTCTTTCATAGCCAGACAAAATCCATGATCAATTCTTAAGGCTAGATACTCGAAAAAGTTTTTAAGTACTCCTCGCTTATCTATCATCTCATGATCTTCTATCGACCGAAAGGTTCCCTTTCCCCGTACGTAAACTTGATGCCAAGAAGAATCCCAGGTCGGTCATTTTTTTGGTCCCCCCATCATTCATTTTTCCCTCCGATTCTCCCTACTCCTACTCGAATTCATTGATCAGCTTTGTATATCCAGCAACAACTTTATTAACAGGAATTTCTCCCCCAAGACTAAGCAATGAAATTAGAAAGACCTTGCAACTATCAAAGAGTTATAAGGTTGGGGATTGGTACTTATACCAAAACCATACAAATCATCGAGATTTATAGATGTGAATTACATCCATTCAAGTTACCCGAGATATGTACCAATGAGAATTTTTTGCCTTGGAATACTTTAGGCAGATGAACAATTCAGATGTGATCCATTTTTGCAATGTAAAGAAGAAAGCTCGCTTAAGGATCAAAAGCCAATTAGGTCCTTTCATCCGCAATTCTAGGGAGGCCGAGAGAGAAGCAGTAACTTCTATTAGAGAAAAAAATTCCGTGACATCTTTCCGTTGGGTTCCTTATGACCCCTTTGGTTTTATTTGTGAAAAGAGATTAAAAAAACAAATCATCTCCCTATATACACCCGAAGATTCCCTCGATCTAGAACAAGATGCAAATCAAGATGAATGGGTTGAAGGAACTCTTGTTGAAGAAGAAAGTGAAGCGATACGTAATGAATAAGATTATGAAAGATGTTGAGAAGAACTTTGACCTAGAAACGTGTGGTCAAATGCAAAGTACCCTATATTGGCACATCTTCAAGCAGCCCACTCTACAAGCAAGCATTACAGGGAAGACAAACTCCATCAAGAGTAGCAGAACCCAAGGGTAAAGGAAAGGAACCCGTAATCCAGGGTTATTGAAACTTTGGTCATCGCTGAAAAACCACAGAGTTCAAAAGCACCGAACAATCTCGAGCTTCTCCCACACCAAAGCAAAACACATCCAAGTTCCAGAGATGCAAACTCCACCGAATGTGGAAATAGGGAAAAAAGAGGCTAGCTCCGGATACCACACCTTCAAAAGGAGCCTCACAGGTTTATCAAGCTAAAAAACAAAAATCCGATCCACCTCCGCATGTAGAAATTATAGATGAAGTATTTGATGATGGTAGGGAAGATAGTCAGCAAAGAGGCACAAAGCAAGTGAAACAAACATAAGCCGTAAAGGGATACAAAAGAAATTAAGCACCGAAGTATCTTCTTTCGCACCGCCAAAGACAGATCATCGGAGACATTAAAAGAACCTTCATTAATATTAAAACAAAGAATGATCCATTGAAAATGAAGGTATATGATCGGTATATGAAGATGGCTCCTCATAATCAAGAAAGGCTAATGTCGCCGTTTGACCTTTCCCAAGGTAAAATGCTAATGAGCCACTTCAAAGCAAAGGTGCCAAAGCCAACTTCAGCAACAGATTACATCGAACAAATTTTGAAGTTTTAGCAAAGGATATCCATCCCCTAGACCAGTATAGAGCTACATAGACAGACTGGGGAAATGGTTTATTCTACTCTCACCAACAAGGCCATGGCAGCTTTAACGCCGCAAGATTCTTTGAATAACACTACCGCACAATTGAAAATTGAGAAGGCCTCCTCACGAGCCAAGGATAATAGAATAAAATCTCTAGAAGAGATAATCATTGGTTTGGGTCACAATCCCAAATACATTAAAGGTATTGAGGCATTGGTAAAGAAGAAAGAGGATGATATAGCCGCACTCGGAAAACAGCCTAAAACTACCAGACCCTCGAGGCACCCTCGTACCCGTGAAGTTATAAAAGGAAATTCACAGAATAAATGATGGAGTTGCTCCCGAATATGACCGAGCGACTTAATGAAACAGAGAAGGAGTTGGAAAAAAGCATTACAGAACGAGAAATTATCAAGCGGACATCAGCAATGTGTACTACAACAACAGAGATAGCGAGATACAAACCATCTCAGTGAACACTTCGGCTTAAGTTCCGAGGACTTAATAAAACAAATGGAGAGTTTTCAACCGAGGGTCACGGAACTCCAAGAAACAAAATTGCAATTAACAAAATTGGAAGAAAAAATATGACACATCTAAAAAAGACAAATCACTGATAACACCAGTAGAGATAAAAAGATTGGAAAAATTGGTTGAGGCTTTGGAGAAGGATCTTTCTTTGGAAAAGCCTCTAAAGGAAATAAATGACATTCTTTGGGGTAACATCATAGAGTTAATAAAGGTCATATGGCCCTCCATTCAAGCTATCTTTGAACAAAAATGAGTCAGGTTAAAATTGCCCAAGAAGAAATAAACAGGGACTCGAAAATGAATTAAGAGGCAGTGCCCGAGCAGTGCCAATCAGCTCATTCAATTTTTTGAATTCCGTGAACAAAGCAACAGACTTTTCATTGTTAGGAATTGATGACAGACAGTGCGCTTTTGGAAGCAAAGAGAGTTTTCACCAAGAGGACTTTCATGCAAAATTTAGAAAGAAAGTGTACGGACATTTTGGTTGATATCAACGTTTTCGAGAGAAATTTCAAGCTTTGCTCGGATAGTGGGTTACCAAGTCCCATGCTCACGAGAGGATCAAATAGTAGACTTAGACACCTATGAGAAGAGAATAAAGGCTCATTCTAAAAACACAAACTCGATTGTTCTACTAGCTCGTCGGAATCAACATTACCAACCTAGGAAAAGTATCTATGATAAAGTGAGGAATTTATTTCATCCGGAACATGAAATAAAATATCTATTTCCGAATGAGCCCACCTTTTATAAACTTACTAAAGCAGATGAAACTTTAAGGAAGCTCGAAGAACTATGATACCGGATGATCAATGGTGGAAGGAAATGTTGGAAATTCCGTAAAAGTTGTTTTCGTGGATGAGATTTTATCTTTACTATCAAGTAAATGGTAAAAAACAGAAAACAGATCAAAGAGTATCGAGTGAAAAGGTTAAAGAGTATCCGTGAAAATAAAGAGTGCCCAACAAGCCAAAGAAATACCGCAAGGGACAGACACAGAGCCCTATTTTAGCACTTACCTCCAAAGACGTCCACGAAGAAAGGAACAAAGACATTGGCGCTACACATTATTCTATCCACGAGACCATTTGTCTCTTGTTTGTTTGTAAATAATGCTTTAAGTCAGCCCTAGGTTATTGGCTAAGTTAGTGTAAGATTGTTTTAGATTATTTTGTGTATAAATAAACCCTCAAAGAGAGTATTGAGGGTGGATTCTATTACTTCTGTTGTAACATTGAGATTTTCGGAATAAAAAGCATTTTGGAGAAATTTATTCGTGGCTTCATCGGATGACGATTTGAAGTACGTAACTTTTTGCAGGGATTCATGTGTTGGACTCATAGCTCAATAAGTCTTTCTACCCTTTGTCTTAAGTTTTTTTTATCAGCTTTATAATATCATTATGTCCATTTCCGAATAATTTACATAAAGGATTGAATCGGAATTTACTTAATTGTACTCCGATTTCGTATGTGATTGTTCTTAATGTTTTCCTCTCGAATTAGTTATAAGCATGAATTCTTAAATGCTCTTGCTTTGCTAATTTAAACATTGTTGATTACTCGTAATAAAGAATTCTTCATTGCTCTTTGTTTGTAATCATCTCATTTCTTTCTTTTGAACATGGTGAAAGATTCTTAGTCGCCTTTCATCCCTTCAAGATCATCCCATCCACTTTAAATTTTAAGGATTGTTCTCTGTCTAGCTATCTTGCCCCGTAAAGCCATCTTGTGCGTAGAATAGAAATCCAAGAAAGCCATCCTTTGACTCCATAGCCCAATGGACTCGAAAGCCCTCAACCTTGCCCTTAGTTTGTGGATTCCACCATTTTCCCAAAACAAAATTTGAATCTATAACTAGCCTAAAACCTTTCAAGAACAAAGATAAATCATAAAGAGAGAGCCCTCTCTCGGATGCGGATTGGCTAGATTCTCGCATCTAAAAGGTTGGTTTGTGGTTACCTCGGGTATACTTTCCTCTTACACAACTTCTAGGAAAAACCCCGAGTGATAACAGGGTTCAATGCATTGGTCTAATATAAGACGTGGTCATTGGTTTGACTCAATTCCCTACTAAAACTATATTGATGAACATAATTTTAGTTGATATTCCACCAAAATTTGGCATTCTTTTATCTAGATAATGGGCTGCCAAAATCAAGGTAACTATGCAAATGGACATGACCTATGCCACTATCCCTATTTTTGGGGGGCAAAGGAGAGAATATAGAGAATCTAGGATGGCATATATGGTCACCAACAAAGATAAACCTCAAAATTTCCCAGTTTATGCAGTGGAAAATGAGATAGGATCTTCCTTTCTTTTCAATGAAATCACCACTGAAACAGAAAAATCAACAAAAAGAAAAAAACCAGCAAACAAAAAATCAGAAAAATGAACAAATTGACAGAGAAGATTGGTGGCGCATGAACTTTGATGGTGTTGTGGGAAGATATGGAGCTGACGTAGGAAATTGGATAATCAACCTAAGAGATGAGAGTGATTTTTTTCTCTTATAAACTCAATTTTGATTGCCCAAATATTATGACAAATTATGAAGCTCTAGTTTTGGGTTTAGAAGTATTAAAAAAATTAAGTGCTAAGAATATTTGAGTCTTTGGTGATTTTGAGTTAGTCATCAAACAAGTGAATGGCACCTATGAAACCAAGGATGTTAGAATGAGAGCATACAAAAATATTATTCTCGAAATACTGGAAAATTTTGAAGAAAATAATTTCACCATAAAGCCTAGAGAACATAATGGCATTGCAGACTCATTTGTTGTTTCAGCTAGTTTATTTACAAGTCCTCTTCATTTGAGCAAGAAATAGGAAATTTAAATCATACATAGGCCAACCATTCTTGATAACATAAAAATTTGGCAAGTATTTGACAATAATTAACAAGTCAAAAATTTACTTGAGTTGAAGGAAGAGTTTGAAACCATCCAAGTTGACTAGTAAAAAATGTTTGTTGAAAACAAAGCTAATGCAGAATTCATCCAGCTAAAAAACAATTGTATTCCTAAATGTTTGATTCCTCTTGAAAATTTGTTTGACAAAAATGATGTAGCTAAGAGTCCTAAGATAAAATTTGATGATGAAGAGGTCGAAATTGTAACCTCTGTACTGCAAAAAAATTCCTAAGTTTTACAAGATCTCCAAGTTCCTTTATTTTGAGGTAAAGCATTGATATTTTGATTTAATTAGTAGATACATAGATTTCTTTTTATGGATTTATGCAGATTTGAAAATATGTGATCCTAGTATCATTCAACATACAATACCCATAAAGGAAAATGAAAAGCCTTTCAAACAAAAACTGAGGAGAATCAATCCATTACTTCTATCATTGATTGAAAAGGAGATTAAAAATTTGTTTTAAGAAAATATCATGGTTCCATTGAGATTTTCCAAGTGGTTAGATAATTTGGTAATTGTAAGGAAGAAAAATAGGGAGATAAAGATATGCATTGATTTCAAAAACTTGAATAAAGCCTCGCTAAATGACAACTATACTCTTCCCAAGATGGATCACATATTGCAGAACATTGTAGGATCACAAAGGATGTTAATGTTAGATGGTTTCTCAGCCTATAATCATATATTGGTACACCCAGATGACCAAGAGAATACAACTTTTACCACGTCTTGGGGAACATTTATGTATGCAGAAATTCCCTTTGGACTCATGAATGCAGGAGCGACCTTTCAAAGGGAACTGCTGGATATTTCATCTGCAGAAGAAAAGTACAAATATTTGGTTGTATATTTGGATGACATCACTGTGTTCTTAAAGAAGGAAGAAGCGCATCTCAAGCACTTGGAAAAGATTATTAAAAAAAGCAGAAAATTTCGTATTTCTCTAAACCCCACCAAAATTGTTTTTGATTTGACTACTGGAAAGTTATTGGGTCATATAATATCACAGGACGGGATTAATAATGATCCAAGTAGGGTTGTTACTATTCAAAAGATATATCTACCCGGAAACAGAAAACAAATTCAATATTTTTTAGGCGAGGTGAATTTTGTTAGAATATTTATCCCAAATTTTGTAGAAATTGTGAAGCATATCACCATGATGCTTAGGAAGTATTGTGGTATTAAGTGGAAATAAGAGGCTAAACATTATTTTTAAGAGATTAAGAAGGCTCTTACTCAAGCTCCAGTACTCATAAACCCTGATTTTTCAAAATAATTTTTGGTTTTTACTTTTTCTTCAGAACATACAATTGGAGGACTATTGTTGCAGAGAAAACAACAAGGTAATAAAAATCCTATTTATTTTTTTAGTAGGACACTTGGAAATTCTTAATTGAAGTAAAACATTATGGAGAAGCAATTTTATGCTTTGGTGAAGGCACTCAAAGATTTTAGAGTTTATGTCATCCATTCACACATTGTTTCTTTTGTACCTAATGTTGTATTAAAGGATATATTAACCCAAGATGATCCATATGGTAAGAGGAGTAAGTGTATTACCACTTTGTTGGAATATGATTAGGAGATCAGACCTACAAAAATGGTCAAAGGACAAGGACTAGCAAAACTGATGACTCAATCAAATTATGATCGTCTAGAGATGAGTTTTATAGAAAAAATTTCAGATGTGATCTCAGATGAAGAGCTCATCCCTATTGAAGAAATATTCACTATGTAAAAGTGGTATAAATATTTCGTTTTTGTTTTACATCATAATAGAGCTCCTCTTGAATTAACAAAGTCAAAATCCGGATTTGTTAAGCTGAAATCTGTGAGGTACTGCATCTTCAACATAATTTTGTATTAGAAAGACACAAGTGGAATACCTCTTAACTGGTTACTAGAGGATGAAGCTGAGAAAGTGATTGAAGAGTTTCATAAGGGTGGTTGTGGGGGTCATCATTATTGGAAACAAACAATGAATAAGATACTCAGAGTAGGATTTTATTGGCCTTCAATGTTCAAAGACATGTATAAAAAGGTTTTTGCTTGTAATGAATGTGAAATATTTGATAGAAAGAGGAAGTTTCTCCCATTACCTTTGAAACCTATATTAGTAGAAGTTCCTTTCTACCAGTAGGGGTTGGACTTTATTGGTGAAATACACTCTACATCTTCAAGACAACATTGTTGGATCCTAAGAATATGATGGAACATATAAAACTTCTTATCATGATGTAAACATTTGTTTGCCATGGTTGATTTTAAACACATGTTAAAATATTTGAATGAGAGAGTAGGTAATATTTCATAAAGGAACCTCCCCTTCAAGATGATCTATTATTTGTAGCAAATATAGTAGAAGGAATACTTTTCCAAAAGAAATGATCTATATTTATTAAAGATTTGTACATAAGGCTGAATTTCAATTGTTATTTAGAAAAGTTAGATTTTATCAAACCATAGCTATAAGGATTTTGGCTGATAGTTTCTTTCATTATGAAACTTTGTTGGTACTGTTGGAACATTGTGCGTCTTAAAATTTTCTAGGTTTTATCTTTGTTTCTAAATAAGTAACAAAGCCTAACTCAGGCGCCTTGTTTTGTACATTTTGAATTCTCCTTGAAATATCAAATATATATAACTTTTTGGAGGAAAATATACAAACAAATACAAATATTTAAATTTTACATGGTTAAAGGATTATAAGAGAATATTGGAAGAATGTTATCTCTTCACATTTAGGTTCGAGAAGATGTGATAAGCATATTGTTATGAACTTTTACAACAAAAAGTATTACACTTTGCACATTTCACAAGTTCTAATGTCGAGTGCCCCTTTATAAGTTCACAAGATCACATGTCACTTTAAATATACTTGAATAATGAAGTATCAAAACAACATATACTAGATGTAGTTATACCTCGGGGAATATAACAAGTTCTTCCAATATTATTTATTTTCATAATAAATCTAGGATATCTAAAGGCATAATAATATATCCCACATATATCATTATACATTAAATAAGAGTTTTCTTTTTCTTTTTCTTCATTTTCCTATATAAATTACACATAAAATAGTCACAAGGTAGGTGATGGTGAGTCTCTATTTTTATCTAGTGAGAGTAATATTTAAATGGTGTGAAATGATGGTAGAATCTCTCATAATTTGGAATATAAGTAAATTAATGGTGATAATGTTTAGGAGAGCGAAAATTATCTGAAAGAAGTCCGAATCTATATTACATGTGCTTTATAAAACTTCTTCGTAATTTATATTTCAATATATTTATTAGGCACCCTAGGATCAAGCTAAATAAAATTGATATTGGATTAATTTCCAATAATCAATCCAATAGAGTATACAAAAATTGCAAACTTTGTACATTAAAAAGTTGTAATCATCATTAAAAAAATTTAATCATCATTAGCCATATACATGGACAACTAAAGGACTAAATTTTTTTAAAATTATCTAGTATAATTTACAAAACAATAATTAATATATGAAAGTAATAATATGTAAAAATGCTTTGACAATATTTACAAACATTAAACTTTTAAAAATATTATATCATATTAAAGAGTTTAATATTAACTTTAATACTAAAATTTATTAAATATGAAAAAAAAAAAATTATATATTTTTTAAATTAAAAGTACAAACCAAAAAAAAATCATATTCATTGAATCCAATAAATAAATTTAACAAACATATAAATATAAGTTTCCAAAAAAAAAAAGATAATATACACTCTATATCTTAAACTCTATTTCAAAATATTAAATATCATAATATTGATGACTGTATATTATATCCATTCATTTAAAAAAATAGTAATACAATTTTATAAAAAGAATTAAATTATTATTATTTTAATTAAAATTATAAACATTATTAAATTTTGAAACATAAAACGTATTTTTCATTGATTTGGATTCATTGAATCCCATTTATAATATATAAATTTAACGATACTATATGCCTTGAGCTTAATTTCAAAAATATTAAATATCAAAATAACTTCTTATCTATGAGAATCAAGGAATCATTAGGAATATTATAGAAATCTCTATTATGAAAGATAAGGATGATATTAGGAAAAACCTTTTTTTTTAATGATAAAGGTTTATTAAATTTAATGTATAAATTTAATGAAAATACAAATTTAATTACACATAAAAATGTGAAATATATCCACTATATAACTTAAGCTCTATTTTAAAGATATTAAATCTCACAAGGACTTCTTATGTATGAGAATCAAGAAAATATTAGGAATATTATATAAATTTCTATTATAAAAAATTGTTATATGTAACACAAGTATAATACGCAATCTAGTTGCCTAGTACTTATTTCTTATACAAAATGTATTTGATTTAAAAACAATAAGATGAAAATGTTTTATATTTATTAAAATTATTATTCAAATATCATAATTTCAATAATCAAAAACTTCGTGAAAGAATGAACTTGATTTTTAATCATGATAAGTTTTAAGCTCTAGATTTTTTTTATGGAGTAATATAGTGATTAATTTATATAATTTATATAATTTATAAGTTTTCAAATTTTATTATTTGAATTAGTGATTTTTATTTCATTGTATTTATCTTGTAATAAAGTGAAATAGTTTTATTTATGATTTCAAAAATATTAGTTGAAATATTAAATATTGTTAATATATTTAGTTTTAAAAGATTTTAGTTTTAGCTTTAATATATTTAATCGATAAACTCATAATGATTTTTCACAAAGGAAAAATTCATAATTTTATTAATAATAACAAAATTACATGTTATATTAGCTGGTAGTGTCAAAGACAAGTAAGTATGCCGCAGATAAAATTACAATGAAGAGGAAATTAGGCTTTCCTCCCTTTTTTCTTTTCAACCTTCCACCAACCGCCTTGTGTTGGCGTGGTCGATATAAGGACGAGCTGGTTCTCTACCGCATGTGCTCCAATGTCGTTATCAGAGTCCGATGTGTCTGAGGTATGTAATCTTTATTACCCTCGATTTCTGGTGCCCCGAGATCCATATCCAGCTGTGTCATGGTAGTGGCATCAGTGGGCTCTTGCATTTCCTGTTCTTGTGCACCCAAAGTAGTATCTATCTGTTTACTGTCTTTTCGGATGGGTTCTTCCTCTTCCTCTTGTTGTTCGGGCTCTTCTGATGGAAATTTCCATCCTTTGGAAACTTTTCCTATTTTCTTATTCCTCCTGTTATCTCTTTTGGCTGCCAGGAAGGTGTTTTGAAGATGACCCGTGTTCCTACAGATCCTACAGTGAAAAGCGGTGTTCTCATCATCTAAGTGTTGTGTCCATCTCTACTGTTTGTGATTCAACATAATGCACTCTGGTAGTCCTTTGCTCAAATCCACTTCCACAGAGATTTGTGCGAAAGTGTAGATGTGCTCCTCCATTCATTGTATATCGGTTTTGATAAATCTGCTAAGGATGTTACCAATGCCTTTGAGAACACTTTCCTGCTAGAAGTGAAGCGGAAGATTGTGAAGTCGGACCCAAATTTGCATTCTGGTCACCTCCATGGTATTAGCATCAAATTTCGGGAACCATGGTGTGATGAAAAGTCCAGTAGATCCCTAGAACCATGGCCCCTCCTTAATAATCGCATCTCTATCCTCAGCTAATGAAAACTTGACAATGAAAAAACCCTTGGAGCATAGGTGGATTTCAAAATCCATGGTCCAGTTGGAAAAAATTCATTGGAAGAGCTCCACAGGTTTCGGCCAGAAGAAATTGAATCTGTATATTATAGTTTGAGATTCGAAAACGGTTCTATGCACATCTATGTCAGGAATGTCAATATTTATTTTAGGCACATAGTTCTGCTGTTCCACAATATATGGCATAGGGGAGTTTTCAGCCTGGGCCACAGTCTCTATTGCAGCTTTATTTTTTCCCCCCTATAAGGCATTTTTGTATGTGGGTCCTTTGGAGTGGGCAGTGTTGGACGCACTAGCACCCGAGGTGTTTCCATAAGCTCTGTTCAGTCCTAACTTACCTCCCCTCAATCATAAATTAAGGAAAACAGAGGATCCAAAAACCATGGCATAGTCATTTAGAGAGCTGGAGTCTGTTAATGCTTTCCCCCCAAATATCAAGGAATGATAGTGAGTTGGGTAACCAGCAGCATATTGGATTTTGTTGTTCAAAAATATTATGGATTCTGTTCCCTGAATCCATATGATAAAACTCTTTCCTGAAGTAGGTTTAATAAAGATTTGAAATGACACAGATCTTACCCGAGTATCCTTAACAGTGGGGAGAATGCAGCTCCGATAAGAAATTTCAGAGATAAAGTGGTATCTCCTTTTTATCTTTGGTTCTTCAGGCAGGTATGTAGTACAAACTGACTCGAGTAGTCAGAATGCCCAATGCAGAGCACCATAGAAGTCAAAATCTGATGGGTTATCAGCCCACAGGTCGCCCTATGGTTCGAGTAATGACCGCCCCCCAAATTGAACTGCCAATATCACAACATATCCGTGGTGATTTGAGAAACCATATCTGTGTCGAATCGGTTTAAAAATGGTGCTCTGTTTACAAGACCTTCGATAGATGGAGATATCTGCCACACAAAGGATCCCATGGTCTGCAAGCTCGAGTGGATAAGTTCGAGCCACCACTGGGCAGATGAAAACGAGCCTGTGGGAGTGATGCGAGGCCCAGCCACAGAGAACCGCCACCACAGAAACCCCAAATCGATAGTTCAGAACCCTACCGCCAACCTTCGCTCCAACCGCTGCTCTGCTTCCCTCCATTTTCCCAATGTTTTTTTTCTCTATATAAGCTCATAATGATATTATGCATGTAAACATAATTTTCTTATATTTGTAAGTGTAAATTAATCTTAAATTTAAAATATATATATATATATATATATATATATATATATATATATATATATATATATATATATATATATATATATTCACTTTTCTATTTGAAATTAACATTGTTATTCATGTAAACAATAAAATAATATGTTTCCAACTATACATTAACCTTGGATTTAAAAAATAAAAATATTAAAATTTAAATATACATTATAACGATTAAATATTCACACTTTTTTATTTGGAAATCTCAATTTAAAATTAACAATGATATTTTGGAATTAAAATTAACATTTTCAACAATTTCAAAATTTTCTGATTGAAAATCTCAATTTGAATTTGAAATTAACATGGTTATTTTTTAATTGAAAATGATGTTTTGAATTTTAAAATTCACAGTTTTGAAAATTTATATTTATAATAAATTTATTTTTTTAGTAATTATGGTAAAAAAAAATTGTGTTCTCAATACAATCAATCATATCATATATTAAATTATTTTTTCTACTGGACTTTATTGACGTTAAATTCAGTTGTAAAATTATTGCCACCTAGCTTTAATTTTCCTCTAACCAGTTATGCCCCATGCTTGAAGTTTTACAAAAATATTGTACATGTGGTTGTTCTAATTGTCAAATGTGATATCTGAATTTCAAAAATGAAAAAGACAACACATTAAATTGAAAATTGACAAGTGTCGAAGGGAAAGTGGAGTAGGTTATAATAAATTTGCATGCAGATGTTGGTATTGATGTTGTGATGATTTGTTTGGTTGGCATTGATATCAACCTAGTAGCATGGTGTTGGAGGTTGCATTGATGTTGTGATGAGGTGATAGTTGATGAGTGTTTTAGTGAGTGATGGTTGGCATTGATGTCAACCTAGATTTTGTTTGGAGATGGTATGAATATGCTATAATTGTTTGATGATATTGGTCTCTATAGATGCTATGGCAGATGCTTATGTTGCATGTACTTTGATTGATGTTGTAGGCACTTTAATGGCCTTGTTGGTTGGTTAGTTAACTAGGTCTCCATGTAGATGATACTTATGTTGATATGAGGTTGATTGTGGGATTATGTTTGTGGTGTTGCTCTGGAGACAACCTTTACATTGATGCTCATGATGATGTTTAAAGGTGTTGTAGAGGTTTTCATGATTTATCAAGTTTCCTTCTACAACTGAGCTTCATGATTTATGCCACTTGATACAGTTTCTGCATTCATGTGTTGATCCTTGGACTTATGTTGACTACATCATGTATGAATTATTCAGGAGGTTGCAAATATGGTTTTGAGGCTTTTCATTGCTTGGAAAAGTTTTACAGATGTCAGAGACGCTGAGTAACAAGATGGAGGTAGTTCTAAGTTGAATACATTATGTTTTTCCTTCATCCCCTACCTAGTTGCATGGAGAGTAGCCTACAGGAGAGGTTTTAGGCGCTAGTCTCATGGAGGGAAGCCTATGAGAGAAAATATGGAATCCCAGTCACTCTAAGAGTGTGTTATGCAAGTGAATATGCCTGTAAGTGAAAATTTCCTTTTTATTTCTCGCGCTCCTCAGTTATTTCATGATTTTATTTTAAGGAAATTAATCGTAATTTCGAGGAGAATCTTCTATTGACTAACTCAACTAGAGAATTAAGTGTTTGAGGTATGAACACATTAATCAAGTGAGTAGTGGAGAATATGGAGAATTTTTTTAAATATAGGAGCACCTATACCATTTGTGAGGTTACTGAGTGCTCATATTGCAAAGCTGAAGTGTGTGTATACCCTAGAGGTCAAGTGACCAGTTCTAGAATAGTTTCAGAGGCTAATGCTTGTGTTCAAGGCATGTTTCTATTGAAGATATTGAGAGCTTGATGGAGGAGGATATGAGGAGAGCATAGCTCCTTGGTTATGATTGTTTTATTTGTGTATGTACGGGCAGAGTTTTGTTTCACATAGTTGTAGCAGTATTTCATGTTTATGTTTCCTATTTTAGATTACATATTGATTATTTATAGCTGATGTATTATGGCTATGTGTGTTGAGAGTGGTATGTGGATGATTGTGAGTGTATGGATGGAATGAGATTGTGAGTGGAAGTTGTGGTGATTTGAGTTCAGTTGCAGTATTTGTATTTGCAGAGTTTAGATTATTTTATTGAGATGATTTTGATGAGAGAAAGTTGTTGTTGCTTTGTGCATGGGCCCTAGTTTTAAATATTCTAAAATGTGGTCATATTACTTAGCATATTGAGAGAGCATGGTGAATAAAGGATGGAGGTTCCTTGCTTATGGATGTGGGCAACTTCAGTAGAGGAAGCAATAATATCATATTCCAATGGTTAATGGATGAGGCCTTTAGGGGATAAGAGTCTCCATTGGATGGGTGTTAAGTTAGTCGATGTCATATGAGAAACTTCCTTGCTCAACGTAGATAACTATGATGATGCAAATTGATTTTATTGACCAATAAAATTAGAAAAACACAAATATTTTTGGATAACCATTGTTTCAAGTGTAGAAAATATGGCCACAAGGGTCTAGCTTGTAGATTTGACATGATTAACCAAACGAAAAGAGAAAGCACACCATTTAAGAGAAAAAAGTTATGGAGGAGGAAATATGAGCAACAAATAACTAGCTCTTCAAAGGAAATTAAAGAAGAATATTTTGGTTTGAAGAAGGATATTATAATCAAGTGGAGTATATCTCTATCTTGTGCCCAATAGGAGATAGCTTCAAGAGAAGCCAAACTTGATAGGTGCATGTGTTTAAAATAAGGAATTTTCAGCTTCATGCATCTATTCATTTGAGGTCGGGACATGGAAGGAGAATTCATGGGTTTAGGGGGACTCTATAAAGATTTAGATATTGAATTTTATTTTATATTTTGTCTCATGATTGTTGGTGGGTGCATCCATATTGTGTGAACATAATTTATATTTATGCACACAATCGAATGCCTTATGGAGCAAGAAATAGTTGATGGAGATATGGCATATACTTAGGGGTAGTTTTGATATGATTCTATATTATACATATATAACATTTATTTCATGCAGGATATTATGGTCTTCATGGGAAGTTTTGGTGATAGCTTGAGAGAGTGATATTACTCTCATTGATACGCTCACTCATAGTACTTCATTAGATTTTCATCTTTCACATGAGGAAGAATTATTGATGCATGTGTGTAACTTGATAATTGTTGGTTGGTTTTGTGAATATTTTAGGAGTATTGCTGCATATTTCTTGCATATTATATTAGCATTGATGGCTGAAGTATTCTACATTGCATGTGTTCCCTCCTAAGTTATTTTACTTTCCTCATGACATGCAAACTTAGTTAATATCAAAGCCTTCAAGTGTCTAATATTGAGTCTTGTGCATGAGGATTTTGCTTTGAATATTATCACATGTACTTGTTGATGATGATGCATATTGTGATTTTTTGTGCTCATATTATATCATGGGACTATTGGTCATTTTATGCCTAGAGGATTCTCTAGAGTAACATGGTTGCATGATTATTATTCAAGGATTGTTTCCATATACTACTGGTGAGCCATGTTATTGCACCAAGGGTGTTGCAACTCCCATGGGTTGCCCTACTTTACTTTATGAACCCGGATTTCGTACAAACTTGGAGGTGATAGTGCTATATACATAGCAGATGCAATTTAGTTCATGTCATCCTCTTCTACTTTACAAAAGGGTGTTATTTCTTAAACTATGATAAAAAGTAAAAATTAAATTGCTAGGAGGAAATGACATAAAGGAAAATAACTTAATATGCAGAAAGGAAATGACGGAAATGAAACCAATTTAATGTGCAAAAAGGAAATGACAGAAAGAAACTAAATTAAATTGCTGAAAAGAAATGACAGGAAGGAAACTAAACTAAATTACTGAAAGGAAACTAATTTAAACCACACTAAACTTGGAAAATTGGCTAAACACACCCTAATTATCTTATTCTCTATATATCATGCTTCTATCCATGAAGCTAAGCTATTCAAGACTTAATTCTAATTGAAAAAGTGTTGATTTGCAGCTTGGAGAAGAAAGGGGTAAAGGTGCTAATGGAGGGATAAACACATGAAACCAAACTTAGAAGTGAAAAGAGTGGGTTTAAACCTTATTAAAGCTTTATTATGGCGTAACAAGGCTTTTGAGTGGAATGATTTAAAAATTGTGATGGCGGAGTTGTGATGGAGGGTGATCGCAATTGGCATTTGGAGTAGTAAAGGTTAACAGGAACAAAATAAAAAGTGCGATTTGCAATGTGTGATGCGGCGGATGACGTGGCGGTGGGACCGGTGGTGGAGTATGAGGCGATATTGCAATCAACAGACATGAGCAGTAAGTTAAAGGAACAAAATAATAAGTGTGATTTGCGAAGTGCGAAATAAAATGGGATAAAAAATGTGAAGTGCATACAACGGGATAAAAACTGCAAAGTGCGAAATGCGATATCGCAATCGCAATATCACAAAGTTGGAGGGATAGCAGAAGTGTTGTTCAGGAAAATTTTGCTAAGTGTGAAGTGAAATGGGTGATGTGGCAGTGGGACCGGCAACGGAGTGCGATGACAGTATCACAATCGGAGAAAATGAGCGGTAAGTCTTAAAGACAAAGGGAAAATGATGTGAAGTGCAATGTGCGATGCGGCATGTGATCACTCATAAAATTGTGAAACATTTCTTGACATGGTCATATATTTCACTCATCAAAAGGATAAGGTATCTTTAGCCATTTCAAGTTGGTATAGGAAAATTTTATCTTTTACATTTTTAACCTATCCTAAGTTTCATAGTCACCTCCTTTTATGTCATTTCATGTCCCATCAGTCCTCATATGGTGTCAGTTTTCATTCTCCATGCATTTAAAATTAAAAAGGGCATATTTGTTAGTTTTTCAAATTTTCGTAGCATTTTACACAGCAAAACAACATTTTTTGCTACGAAACTGCCTAATAGTTTCATAGCAAATCTGTCAGAGGTTAAACTAACTTCGCTACGAAAATCTGTTTTGTAACCTGTCTTGTCAAATTTGCTATGAAGTTTCATTCTATGATTGGAGGAGTTAGGGTGGAGGTCATTCAAGTTTTTTAGGGTTAATTTAAAGGTACATATCCATGTCTGAGGTCATCATTACCTTTTTGGGTATGTATTTGTCATGATTAAAGCATGAGATGTCAGTTAAACCATAAAACCTTACCCAAATTAGCCTTTTGTCATATTGCACTTTATCTTTGCGTGTAATTTGATCCCTGGAGAGTTGCTTCATCGAGCCAAGCAGGTTGTTGGCAGATTTGAACTTTGCAGGTGTCATCAAGCAAGCGAGGCTGTGAAGATATAAGGCAGCCATGGCTGCAAGAAGGAAAAAGAAAAGGTGGTCACTACCATAGGTATGAGCCCATGGACATGAATTTGTTTAATGAAGACCCAACTACCATGGAGGTTTTCAAAAGAACTGGTTGCTTGCAATTTTTCCAGAGGTTGCAGGGCTTTCATCTACAGGTTTCCAAGGATTTTGCCACTAGCTTCACAGGAACAACTTCAAAAGTTGGAATTATGAACCTTATAGTGACACCAAAGACCATATCATCAGCAACATGAATCCCTAGAGGAGGAGAAAAATGGTTTAAAGGCATCAAATTCATAATGTAGGACTGCAAAGAGTTCATCAAACCAGAACACAGTGAAATTGACTTGACAAATTCTATTCCTAGGAGTTTCATGAAGGAAAATTATTCAAAGTTGTTGATGATCATCCATAAGTATTTTACCTATGAAGGAAGGTTTCACATGGTATACTCCTATCATCTCAGGATTCTTCTGAATTTTGTGGGTAAGAGGTCACTTGACTTGCCTTTTTATTTATACAAAAGTCTAGGGAAAATTTCAGGCAATATTCAAATCAAAACAGAAGGCAATGAAACTTCTCTTTTTCATCATGGTTTGATTACGCTTATGGTGTTAGAGGAATCGAAGAGATTAGACAGAGATTGGACTTCTTTATTTTTCATGAGTGGTTATGAAATTGATATTGTCACTCCTAAGAAAGCCTCCAAACCTAGAAACATTTCTTCACCAGCTGTGGCAGAGGAAGTTGAAGAAGGGAGTAAATCATCTCCTCCAGAACCAGTGAGCATGGAAGCAGAACCTTTGCAGAATATTGGCACACCTAAAACAATACCTGCAAAATACATGTAGATGGCCAGTAAATAAGGCAGCAAAAGAGTCACTAGGAGCCAAACAGTGTCTAAAGGAAACTTGGAGGATATCTTGCATGCAATTGACATTGAAGAATATCCCATTGTCCAAGATGAAGACATTGAATATGGATGAAGAAAGTCGAAGAAAGGTAAGAATACTAAAAAAATAGAGTTTGCAGGTGATGATGTTGGTTTCATTTTTTAACCGAGGAAGCCAATGACTAGACATGCAAGGAAGGTCATGGAAAGCAGCAAAGAGACTAAGAAAATTAATGAAACTACTCAGCCACAAAGCATCATAGATCTGTCTTCACCTGCAAAAGAAGAGCTGGTTATCACGCAAAGAAAGGGAAAATAGAAAATTATTGAAAAATCAGAAATTGAAACCCTTAAAGAGCAGTTAAAAGAGGAAGGTAAAGAGATATCAGTGTTGGCAAAGAAACACAAAGCTGAGAAGGTTCATTTTGAACAAATCAGGAAAATCTAGGAAGATCAATTCACAAGTGTTTCAAAAACCTTAGACAATACAGAAAAGGTGATAAAGTGGACTCAGCCACTAAGAGGAGAATTCAAACACATTAAAAAGATAAACTTTCACTTGCATTCCAAAAACATGGAATTAAAGGACAAAGTGCAAGATCTTCAAGAGCAATTGGATTTGATTCATGCAGAATTGGAAAAAAAAGGATTGAAGATGACAATGGTAGAAAAGCCTATTAGTCAACTGATTGTAAATGAGGAGGAAACACCACAGGAGTAATAAGTTGAGATGGAATATGTTTTAGGAGGTTCATAACATGCAAAGAACTAAAATTTTGTATCTGGAGAACATTTTTTGAATACCATCTTGAAAACAACATTTTCTAGGTTTTTACACAGTTTCGTAGCGTACCTCAGGCTTGAAGCTAGAAATATGCTACGGAAATTCCTGTAGGTGCTTTTTTTCTTTAAAACCCAATTTTGGCATGTTTTATGGAGAGAGATTGATGTTTTTCAAAGTTTCATGACATACTAAAGGTACTGGAACAACAAAGGAGTCAAAGAGATAGGTGGAAAAGTCATTTTTCCTACGCTACTAAAACTCGCTATGAAACTGTCTAAAACTGCCCTATTTTCATAGCAAGGGGTTTTTGAATCATTTTGAGCATCTCAACAGCACATCGGCTAGCTGGAGACCTCCAACATGTCAATGGACCCTACCAGCATAGATTCATGGCTCAAAAGGTGTGCCACACAGCTAGCTCATCAATCAAAACATCGTTTAAGATGAAGGTCATCCATTCCTAAAAAGCAGGATTATGTTCCACAAATCTAGGGGTGCTTTAAATATGTAAAGTGTTGGTGAATTAGGGTCATGTGTCCTTCGATCATGTGACATTCATTATGTAACAATTATGTAACTGTTTCACTGATAGGATAAATGAATGTAATAAATAGGATATAGAGTCCTATTAGGAGTTTGTTTTCTTTAAGGTTAGATGTAATTTTTATTTTTCAATTTAGTGGTTTCAGTTATGATAGGTGTTAGAGTAAAATTCAAAGATCTAGTGAGCCTGGCAGGTCATCTACATTGTAAATAATGTCTATTTATATACAAAACATCAAAGAGCAAGGGGTTGGAGAATATTGCACTAAATTGCTTCTTGTATGTTTTTTACCATTATCAGTAATACAAAGTGACATTCTACTTCCAGACCTGAGATTCTCATGAGTTTTTTGATGTGTTATTGATCTGAATATTTATGTTTAATCACTTGAAATATATTTCATCTCTAATTACTCAGAATTAATAATATGATGCTCTAACTTCCTTTAGTGGTGAAGTGATTACGGTTTTCCTATGTTATGTGTGTGAATTATCTTTGTTAAAAACCTCTATCTACCTCAGCTTCCATGTGAAGAACCATTATCACTAATATTACTGATAGTTGACTCCATAAGCCCAATGGTAGCAAGCCTTCATTTTTCAACCTGCAATCATTCAAAAACAAGTTATAATTCCATAGAGTTAGCCATCTCGTAATATCCTTATTCAAAATCATAAACCCCCTTTGAGAGAGCCTTCTCAAACTGAAGAGGCTAATCTTCAATTAGAAGTGGTTTGAAAGAGTTACATTGATTTGATTGATGAGCAGCCAATCATGATCAATTTGGTGATAGCATGGCTGATTTATCACAATCAGTGAAAAGTAGCGGTAAGTCTTAAAGAAAAAGGAAAAGGTTGCAAAGTGTGAACTTCGAAAAGGCTAAAGGTTGCGAAGTGTGAAATGCGACGGGGTAAAAGTTGCGAAGTGTGAAGTGCGATGAACTACGAAGTGCAAAGTGTGGCAGGGAAAAAGTTGCAGTTTGTGATTTGTGATGTGGTAAAAGTTATGAAATCTGAAATACGATATCGCAGTTCACAATATCATAAAGTTTGAGGGGTAGTAGAAATGTTGTCTAGGAAAAGTTGCGAAGTGTGAAATGCCATAGCGGGAATTTTGAGGAGGAAAGGCAGAGGTAAAAATTTAAAGGTTTTTCAAGTTTTTTGTGAATAAAAAGAGCGACAACTGCAATGAAAGAAGAAGGAGGGAATAGATCATAACCGAGGTGGTTGGAAGCATGAAACAAAGATGGAGAATGAAATTAGAAGCACCATGGAGCCGCTCTGGGATTTTAGCAATAATTCCTGCAATCACCCTGCTAACTTATGTGCAAAGAAACAGACAAATGCATAAAATTACAGTGCAAAGGAAGACCTAAAAATGGTATTGCAACTCTACTTTTAATCTTAGAAAAATGAACACAAATTTGTTTTTGGGTCTGTGGGACGTTTTGCCCTCCTCGAGCTATATTTACAAAGATGAGAATGGGGTCTTGATCCACAAATTTTTGGTTTTTCTCCTCTATTATATTACTCACAAGAAAATGAAACCTACATCAACACACTGAAACAAAAACTAAACAATAATGAAACTATCAGAAGAATAACTAAGTGAATGACATAAAGCATAGAAGAAATACAACAGAGAGGCTGAGGCACATGGATTGCGCCCTAACCCATGAGCCTATCTCTTTGAAACTTAAATCAGTAAATTGAAATCAATCTCCTCATTTCATCAAAGAATAGCCTCATGCATTTTTGAAAGTTTGATCACTGTGTAAAATAATAAAAATCTCAATAGCTTGCAACAAAGTTCTGACTAGAAAATCCCCCTTCCTAGCTCTATCTCTACTCTATTTTTTCTACAGGGCAGCTACCAACAGCTCCCTTGAAAATAGTGATTGAGTCCTCTTGAATCCAGGTAAACAAAGATTAAGTTGCTTGACTGCCTCTCAAATTCAAATTGCTGGAGAAAATATTTGGGATCCTTTGGCTACCTTTGGAATTCGAATTTCTAAAGAGAATCTTTGGGATCCTTTGGCTACCTTTGGAATTCGAATTGCTAAAGAGAATCTTTGAGATCCTTTGGCTACCTTTGGAATTTGAATTGCTGGAGAGAATATTTGGGATCCTTTGGCTGTATTTGAGAGTTAAGGAGGGTGGAAAATTTTCCTATAACTTATCCTTGTTGTCTCCTCTGAGTCTTTATGATAAAATCCTTAGAAAAATGCTTAATAATTCATGATTTTTTGCACTCGACCTCGTGTTAGGAACTCAGATTATGTTAGCATTAATCACCACCTATACTAGCATCATAAAACCAAATAATAATAAAAATGCAAGAAAAAGAGATCTAAGAAGGCAAAAAGGTGACCATTGACCACTCCAAATAGGTCGAATGATGGAGCTCATCATCACCCCCCTATTGAATGGTTGCTCATCCTATGAGAAACTAATCCTCCTCTTGCATTTCCTTCAAGGATTTGACAACCCCCCTAATTTCTTGAGGAAGAAGTGTGGGAGTTTCCCCAAGGGGTAAAAACCATTATTCTTTTCTGCATTCTCCCATTCTCTAACTTGTGCATCTATGTCCTTTTCATCATCCAGCCCCAAAAGCAAAGGTTGGCTGAGCTTTAGTCCCAACCATTGGATATTTTTGGACTACATGGCCCTCTTCTATAAAGGTGCCCTTTCCAGTGCACCCCTCAGTCTTTCTAGAGTATGGTACTCCCTATTCTTGAGGCTGTGAGGGAGGTTGTTCAATCTCCTCTGGTTGGCCATAATGCACTTATATTATATCTACCTAGAAACATCATCAAAGTGGCCTATTACCTATGTTTGATTCTAAAGGTAGCTTTTAGCTAGTGTAGGGTCCCTTTAAATCTCTTGACGGTTAAGGATGACTCCTCTTGGGCTAAAACATTTTGGTCTGATAGATAGGGGTTCTCTAGTTCTCCTTCCCATGACCCCGCATGTGTCTTTTGCTCTAGTGTCCTCATTCATCATCCAAGATGCTAGAGCCATTAGCTGCGTATCACCCATTATGGAATTTGGGTCCCAAGTATCCAAATTTGTCAGCACAAGGTTATGCACATAAAAATCTGCCAATTTTTCCTGATCAACCACGTTAGCTTGCTTCTAGAAATCCATGAATTCCCTAAAATATTGGAAAGGTAGTGATCCATGGGAGGCTATATTTTTTATCTAAAATAGGAGCCATTTCTCTATGAGGTACATGGCATATGAGTCAAATAACCAGCCCATACACAACATATATTTCCCATATTTTCACCAGCAGCTAAGATAGCTACATCAAAGCTAGCAGCAATTCCAGTCGTAGATCAATATCTAGCATAAGTTTCCATTTAATCTTCTCCACCATCAATAGCATCAGAAGCAAGGGAAACAGGTGCATAAAAGGCAAAGGTAGAGGTAGATCCACCAGCAACACAAATAGTAGTTTACTAAGTGGATCTAGCAGAAGTAGATTAAGCAGTTTACTCTATGGATTCTAAAAGTTTAGGTGGGTATGGCATAATAAGTTGAAACAGTATGAGCATCAGTACTAGGGAATTTGTGCTGAAGGGCTTCTATGCATAAGTCTTCCATGGTGGCTACTTGTTTCCCTTTTTGCTGCAATTTCTCCTTCAGTGCTACATTCTCTGCATGTGCCTTTTGTAGTTTCTCCTTCAGAACTGTTTCTTCGATTCTTTCACCCTCACTTGGTGATTATTCAATGATAATTGGGCTCATGGGAGGAGTTTCAGGCTCTCTTTGACTTATCCTCTAACTCTTTTCATCTATGAAATACATAGAGGTATTCCTTTTTCTCTTTGCGCTTAGATGAGCTAAGGTGGAAACTACCTCTTTGTCTTGAGAGGATGTGGTGTTGTGCTCTGATTCTGCTTCTTGCTCACTTTCTGCTACCTCTATGAATTATATTTCCATCTCTTCCATTTTTCCTTCGCCCGTTTTCTCTTCCTCTCCTTCTTCTGGTTCTTCTTCTAGTTCTTTGGGTTGCTAAAAAATATTCCCTTGGTCCCTTGCTACTATGCCAGATATGCAGTATACTTCAGAAGCTAGCTCGACTGCTGGTGATGTTGTTCTACTACTACTTCATGTTGTTTAAATACACAACCCACTCTTGGTACAGTTATGTTGTGAGCTTCCTTCGATCTCTTCCCCTCAAAAATTCTCAATTCACTGGTTTGGATGAGACGGGATCTCTTTTTATTATATTTCACAACTAATTTTGGAGCATTTATGTAACTCAGCCTCAACTCCAGTTTTCGTTAGAGACTGTGGTTTCCTTCTCTCTGTTAATTCATGATGGACTGTGTGTCTCCTCCCTTTGTTCTCCTCTACTCCACTTGATTTAAATTTTTTATTTTGCATGCCCAGGTGGCGTGACTTTGCAATTCTCCCTAATCATACTTCACGATGGTGGCCAAGCTAACTCACCACCTTTCTGCCCCTTAAACTCTAAGTCTAAAAATTTAATTATTTCTAGCTATTATGGATGCATAGCGAGGGGTGAGAAGCTAAACTTGAGTTTACCTGTTGTTTTCAAGGCATTTGCAGGAGCTGGAATTTGGAGATAAGCCTCTTATATGCTGTGTTCTTCCTTATTTTCCTATTTTCTAAGTGAGTAGATTATTGAATAAGAAACTCTCTGAGTGAGCTGCTGATCTTTCTTGTTTTTTCTTCCCATTGTAGATGTTGTGTGGGGTTGCTCCAGATGCCATAGTTGGCACTCCTGTCTTTCTTTGGGTCTGATTTATCAGCTCCTCCTTGTTTTTCTTTGCAGTTCGTGAACAACTTTGTTTTTGAAGGAACTTCCTGATGTTCGTAGAAGTTTGTGACTTGCTTACATTGTGCTCAGGAATGGAGGAATATGGTGTATGGAGGTGATGGAAGGAGTTATGGAAATGAATGGAGTGAATGATGGGATGGATGGTAAAATAGAAGGGGAGAGAAGATGAATGCTTCCTTGTGTTTCTAGAAACCATTAACAACCTACAAAGCAACAAAAACAGAAAACATAGAGATGTAGATGTATTTTTTTTTTAAAGAAAGTGGGTTGCCTCCATGGAGGTTTTCAACCCATAAACTTTCCTTGGGCACCTCAGAGAGGTTTTCACCCATGGATATTTATCCCCTTTTCTTCTTTTTTTCTCTTTTTTTTTGAGCAAGTGAGCTGCCTCCATCAAGGTTTTCAACCCACAAGCTTGCCTTGGGTGCCTTAGAGAGGTTTTCACCCATGGATCTTTATTATTTTATTATTATTATTATTTTCAGGAGGTGTGGGAAACTATGGAGTTTCCCATCACATACACCTCTCCGCTTATTGAATTTATGAACTCTACCCTTGGCAAACACTTCTTGTAAATTTTAAGTCTATGACCATTGACAAGCAAGGGGATTCCTTCCTCATCTATGGTTCTGATTTGAACTGCGCCATTATCAAAAACAAATTCCACTATGTAAGGTCCCAAACATCTTGTCATCATCCTTCCTTTGAAATATTTAAACCTTGAATCATACAACATCACCCAATATCCTTCTTGGAAGGTCTTTTCTTTGATTTTCTTGTCATGCCAGACCTTCCTTTGCAACTGAACTACCTCTATGTGAAGAATTGCTTGCATTCTGAACTCATCCAATCCATTTATTTGCATCAACCTCTCATTTTTGGAATTTGATAGATCTATATTTAATTCATCTTCCATTATTAAAGTATTGAATTCAAACTCAACTAAAAGTAGAGCCTTCTTACCATAGACTATTTCATAGGGAGTGAATCATGTTGTTGTCTTCCAAGTAGTGTTGCAGGCCCAAGTAGCTTCTACCAATATGTCTACCCAATACTTTCTGTTTCTACTCACAACCTTGGTGAGGATTCTCTCTAAAGCTCTATTAATTACTTCTACTTGGCCATTCACCTGAGTGTGATAGGCAGTAGAAGTTCTATGCTTAATCTTGTTCTTACTCAAAAGATTCTCAATGAGGTGAGAGGTTAATTATGCTCCCTGATCAGTGACTATTTATCCGGGGTACCCAAACTTGTAAAACACATTCTCCCTCAGAAATTTTTCTACTTTCTCCTCAGTTTCTGCCTTCACTTATTTTGTTTTAGCCCACTTTGTTAGGTAATCAGTGCAGACTATGATATACTTCTTTTGTCCAGATGGTGGATCGATAGGTCCAACAAAGTCCATACCCCACTTGTCAAATGGCCCAAGAGCCACCTAAGGGTGCGAAGGCATCTCATCCCTTTGCGTGGGTTTCCCCATCCTTTGGCACTTGTCACACCTATTGGTGTATCTTCAAGAAGCCTGGTGAAGGGTAGGCCAATAGTATCATGCCTACAGAACTTTGTAAGCAGCTCTCTTTGCAGCAAAGTGGCCTCCACATGGGTTTTCATGACATGTAGAGAGGATATCAAAAAATTCTTCCTCCCTCACACATCTCGTTAGGATTTTATCAGGGCCTAGCTTAAAAAGGTTTCCCCCACTCCATGTGAAAGGGGGCTTTTTCTGATGATTATGATCCTCTCCCTAAATAAAATATTAGGAGGGAGTCTCCCAACAACCAAGTAGTTGGCTATATTAGCAAACCATGGTGAGAGTGATGATATAGCAAAGAGATGCTCATCTGGCAGCTAATCATCCACCATTCCTTCTTCACCTGCGAGGAGAGCTAACCTGGAAAAAAAATCTACAACAACATTCTCCTTTCCAGGTTTATCAACAATAGTCAAATCAAATTGCTACAAAAGTAACAACCATCTAATTATCCTAACATTAACATCTAGTTTGTTCATTAAATACTTGATGGCTGCATGGTCAGTGTGAACAAAGGTCTGATATCTAGTTACATAATGCATGAATTTGTTCAAAGCATGGATAATGGCTAACATCTCCTTCTCAGTAACAATATAATTTAGTTCAACCTTGGACAAGTTCTTGTTGATGAAATAAATGGAATAAGGGATTTTGTCCTCTAATTTTCCTAATGTTTCTCCTTTAGATTTTTTGTATGCCTCAGTGTGGATGTGGAAAGGCAAAGTCCAATTTGAACCTTGGAGGATGGGGGAATTAGTCAAATTTTCCTTAATGAGCTCGAAAGCCTCTTGACAAGGACCAGACCAAATAAACTCAGAATCTTTAGCCAATAACCCAAATAATGGCGAAGCCATCTTGCTGAAATCTTTGATGAACCTTCTATAGTAACCTACTAAGCCTAAGAAACTCCTGACATATTCCTGCTTTTGAGGAGAAGGTACCCTTTTGATGATAGTGATTTTTTTCGAGTCTACCTATATTCTTGCTTGGGATATGGAGTTTCCTAATAAAACCCCTACTTTCTTCAGGAATTCACACTTTTCTAGGTTCAAGGAGAGATGTATCTAATGCACCTTCTTATTAATTTACCCAAATTGGAGAGAGCTTCCTGGAAGTCATCCCTATATGGTGTGAAATCATCTATGTAGATTCCGACAGAGTCATGGACTAACTTAGAAAATATGCTCAAGATAGCTCTTTGGAAAGTAGCTGGGGAATTTCACAATCGAAAGGGTAGGACTCTATAAGCAGAGGTACCCCAAGGACAGGTGAAAGTAGTCTTATCCTGGTCTTCAGGGCTCATTTGAATCTGATTTTACCCACTGAACCCATCTAAGAAAGAAAATAACTTCTTGCCTGCATGGCCATCTAGGACTTGGTCTATAAAGGGCAAAGATAAATGGTCTTTCTTTGTGGCTTTGTTAAGTTATTGATAATCAACACAAATTCACCACTTCCCATTTTTCTTTGGGACTAGGATAAGAGGAGATATCCACTCATTGTTAGATATAGGATATATGAACCCTACATCCAATAGTCTTTGCAGCTCTTCTTTGACTATGTCCTTCAGATCTGGGTTCATCCTTATTTGGGGTTGTCTCACAAGCTTGCATCCTTCTTTGATGTAAATATGATGTTTTCACACTGAAGGATGCACCCCTTTCATGTCCTTGTAATCCCAAGAAAATGCTTCTAGATTCTCTTTCAAAAGTTGGCATAGCTTCTTCTCTTCTTTATTTGAGAGGTTTGGGTTGATTTTCAAAGATATGGAAAGGCCAAACTCAATAGCCTTGGTGGATTTAGAGGTTGACTCATCTAAGTTCAGTTCCATCCAAGGTTGGATTTCAGACTCTTTGACTAAGGTTTCGAGAGGAATGTTAGTGGAGGACTAGTTTTGAATGGCATGGTCAATGAGTTCATCTTCATCAAGTTTCCCCCTCTAAGAATAGCATCTATGGTACACATAGGGGAAGTGTTATATAACTATCTTCTTCATCCTCCAACCATATAGGGAGATCACGATCAATGGAAGGCTGGGTTGGAGGATATAACACTAGCTGTTTAGACATAGGGCCATTTTTTTATAGTCATGTTTCCAGCCCGACAACTAATATAAGCATCTGAAGTGGATAACCAAGGTTTCCCTAAGATGAGGGGCTGACCATTAAACTTATTTTTTGGTTGCAGGACCACGAAATCTATAGGATACTCCCAAGAGTCAATAGTAACTATAAAATCCTCAACAATTCCTCTCGGAGTTATTATGGATCGATCTGGAAGTTGCAGAAAAATTGTGGTTTTCCTCAAAGTCCCTTGGATGTTAAGTTTCAATGTAGTTTCCTTGGTCATGATATTGATGGCATCCCCTAGATCAATCAGATTTTTGGGGAATATGACACCATCTATCATGCAAATCAACAACTGGACTACCAGGGTCCAGGTACTTCGGAAATACCACCTTCCCCAGCATTAGGTCAGACAGTTGTCCTACCACATTGATGGTGAGGGTATCTCTCTTCCTTCTCCCAGGTTGCTTGAAGAAATTTACTTTGATGGGCCTATTGTAGATAGGTACATCCTTAATGGTTTGGAGAAGTGGTATCTTTACACACAAATTTTCCAATTCTCCCAAGAGTTCAGTCTCCTCTGGGGTGTGCTAACTAGGGTGGATCAAGCACCCAGGAAAAGGAGGTTTTTGGATCTGAATTTTACCTTCTTCCTTTTCCTCATCAACCTCTACAGGTGGAGATGGAGGATGATTGTCTGGCAGTACTCTTCTTGAATTGATATTAACCTCCTATATCTCCACATCATAAGCTGGATAGGATGTTTCTCCACTGGGAGCTTGTTGTGCCTGTCTCTTGTTCAAGTTCGGATTGGGTTGTACAGGTATAGGTAGCCTAGGCGGAGAAGTATGAGTGAGCTGAGGTTGAGGTTGGGGTGGAGGAATTAGAGCAGATGGTTGATTTGCTTTAGGCCTCCAACCTTGGGATGGATTGTTCCACTGAGGTTGTTGTGGAACATACTACTGAAATGGCTAGTTTACTGGCTAAGGATGATATGAAGGGTTGTAAGACCAAGTAGTAGGTGTAGACCAGGATGGAGGAGTGGGGGTGTACCAAGGTTGCATGGATGCGCTCTAATTGTGGTGATAATAATAGTAAGGTGCACCCAGAATACCTTGTTGATATGGCCTAGGGCCTTGAGGCCTTCACTAGTTGATGAAACATAGTTGCTATGGAATTTCTTCCCCACATTGATATACAAAATTAAGCCCAAGTAAGGAGGGACAATTTTCTGTGGCATGATCCTCCTTACAGAATAAGAAAACCTCTATGGAATTCAATGAATATTCATTTATTGGGTTCTTCCTGGTACATATAGGACAAAATATGGCCAGGGCTCTCTCTGCTTCCTCTTGCTTCCTTTTGACCTGCATTATATCCATTTGCAAAGAAAAGGTGTGTAGCATGTCACTCTTGAATTCCTCTGGCATGTTTCCAATATCATGTTTTATGAAGGTGGAAGAGGAAGGGGTATTGGATGTGCTTTGGCTAGCTCTGGCCTTCTTCCTAAATGCCCTAGAATGGCTTTGAAAGATAGATTTGATTGTTTCATAGGGTTGTTGGTAGATATCTCCTCCTGATAGCATATTCAAGGTTTCTATCATCTCTTCACTGATCCCTCGAAGAAGTACAAGTTTAAGTGATGTAGGATCAAGAGTACAATTGGACCTCTAATAGTTTAATTGAAATCTCTCTTCATAGTCATCTAGGGATTCATCAGGTCCTCGAGTCATCCTAAATATTTCATCCTTAGTTTCCTTGGAACTACAATTGTTTTTGTGTTTGTTCCTGAAGGTTTCTTCCATCTGTGCCCATGTAGTGATGTTATCTCCAGGCAGGACCATGAACCAACGCAGGGTTGCATCCTTAAGGGTGGAAGGAAATAGCTTCAACTTCTGATCATCAGAGGTGTAGTCATAAGTCCTACAAACAATATAAAATTCAAACATAAATGTGTCAGGGTCCTCAGAGGTAAGTCCATGAAAGTGTGGAAGAGCTGAGGGGATAATGTTTTTCATATTAGTTTCCCCATCTGCCTCTCTTATGGGAAAGGCTCTCAGGATCCTAGCCATGGTTAAGATAGGTGAAGCAGGTCTCTTAGTCGAAAAAAGGTCTTCTTCTTCTTCCCCAATAGGATCCTCAAAATATTCAGAAGGCTCTCCTATAAGGGGTTCAATCTCACTGCCACTAATGACGAGTGAAGGGTGGCTTGGAGGTGATGTGGGGGTTTTAGGTAATATTTGTGTGAGTATTCCTACTCATACGAGGCATGAAAATCATATATTTTTGTATTTTTTTTAATATTTCTAATATAACCTGAAAAGAGAGGAAAGTAGAAAATAATGCTTAAACAAAATCAAAGCATCTACTAGACACCTCCCCAGAAATGGCGCCAAAATTTGGTGAGCCCTGGCATTGCACCAAGAGTGCTGCAACTCCCAAGGGCTGCCCTATTTTACTTTATCAACTCAGGGTTCGTACAAACTTGGAGGTGACAGTGCTACATACACAACAGATGCATTCTGTTCATGTCATCATGTTCTGCTTTACCAAAGGGTGCTTTTTCTTAAACTATGATAAAAACTAAAAAGTAAATTGCTGGGAGGAAATGATAGAAAGGAAAATATCTTAATTTGCAGAAAGGAAAAGACAAAAATGAAACTAATTTAATGTGCAGAAATGAAATGAAAAAAATAAACTAAATTAAATTTCTGAAAAGAATTGACAGGAAGGAAACTAAACTAAATTGTTGAAAGGAAACTAATTTAAACCACACTAAACTTGGCCAATCGACTAAACACACCCTACTTATATTATGCTCTATCTACCATGTTTCTATCCATGTATCTAAGCTATCGAGGACTTAATTATAATTGAAAAAGTGTTGATTTGTAGCTTGGAGAAGAAAGGGGTAAAGGTGCTAATGGAGGGATAAACACATGAAACTAGGCTCAGAAGTGAAAAGAGAGGGTTTACACCTTATTAAAGCTTTATTATGGTGCAACAAGGCTTTGGAGCAGAATTATTTAAAAAGTGTGATGGCGGAGTTGCGATGGAGGGTGATCACAATTGCCATTTGGAGCGGTAAAGTTTAACAGGAACAAAATGAAAAGTGTGATTTGCGATGTGCGATGCGGTGGATGATGTGGCAGTGGGACCAGTGGCAGAGTACGGGGAAATATCACAATCGACAGAAAAGAGTGGTAAGTGTTAAAGGAACAAAATAAAAAGTTGGATTTGCGAAGTGCGATGGGGAAAAAACTGCGAAGTGCGAAATACAATGGGATAAAAACTGTGAAGTGAAAAATACACGAGATAAAAATTGAGAAGTGTGAAATGCGATATCGCAATCGCAATATCAAAAAGTTGGAGGGATAACGGAAGTGTTGTTTAGGAAAAGTTTGAGAAGTGCAAAGTGCGATGGGTGATGTGGCGGTGGGAACAATGGCGGAGTGCGATGACAATATTGCAATCGGCGAAAAGGAGCAGTAAGTCTTAAAGAAAAAGGGAAAATGATGTGAAGTATGATGTGCGATATGACAGATTTATCACAATCAACGAAAATGAGCGGTAAGTCTTAAAGAAAAAGGAAAAGGTTGCGAAGTACGAAATGTGATGGGGTAAAAGTTGCGAAGTGCGAAGTGTGATGAACTTCGAAGTGCGAAGTGCGGTGGGGAAAAAGTTGCAATTTGAGATTTGCAATGTGGTAAAAGTTGTGAAATGCGAAATGCAATATCTTTGTTCGCAATATCGCAAAGTTTGAGGGGTAGCGGAAATGTTTTCCAAGAAAATTTGTGAAGTGTGAAATGAGATAGTGGGAATTTCTAGGAGGAATGGTGGAGGTCAAACTTTAAAGGTTTTTCAAACATTTTGTGAATAAAAAGAGCGACAGATGCAATGAAACAAGGAGGGAATACAACGTAACCGAGGTGGTCGGAAGCATGAAAACGGAGATGGAGAATGAAATGGGAAGCATCAAGGAGCCACTCTGGGATTTTAGCAATAATTCCTGCAATCACCCTGCTAACTTATGCGCAAAAAAAATAGAAAAATACGTCAAAATACGGTGCAAATGAAGACCAAAAAATGGTAATGCAACTCTACTTTTAATATTAGAACAGTGAAAATAAATTTATTTTTGGGTCTATGGGATGGTTCTCCCTCCTTGAGCTATATTGACAAAGATGAGAAGGGGGTCTTGATCCACAACTTTTTGGTTTTTCTCCTCTATTCTATTACTCAAAATCAAATGAAACCTACATTAGCACAATGAAAGAAAAAATAAATAACAATGAAAATATTAGAAGCAAAACTAAGTGAATGATAGAAAGCAAAGAACAAATACAACAGAGAGCTTGAGGAACATGGATTGGGCCCTAATCCATGAGCCTAGCTCTCTGAAAATTAATTCAGTAAAGTGAAATCAATCTTCTCATTTCATAAAATATTAGCCTCATACATTTCTGAATTTTTTATGACTGAGTAAAATAATAAAAATCTCAATAGCTTGCAACAAAGTTCTGACTAGAAAATCACCCTTCCTAGCTCTATCGCTACTCTATTTATTCTACAGGGAAGTTACCAATGAGTACACTTGAATCCAAGTAAACAAAGATTGAGTTTCTTGGCTGCCTCTGGAATTCAAATTGCTGGAGAAAATATTTGGTACCCTTTGACTGCCTTTGGAATTCGAATTGCTAGAGAGAATATTTGGGATCCTTTGGCTGCCTTTGGAATTCAAATTGTTGGAGAGAATCTTTAGGATCCTTTGGCTACCTTTTATAGTTAAGGAGGGTGGAAAATCCTCCTATAACTTCTCCTTTTTGTCTCCTCCAACTCTTTATGATAAAATCCTTAAAAAAGGTGCTAAATAATACATGATTTTATGCACTCGACCTCATGTTAGGCACTCAGAGTATGTTAGCATTATTCACCACCTATACTAGCATCATAAAACCAAATAATAATAAAAATGAATGAAAAAGAAATCTAAGAATGCAAAAAGGTGACCATTAACCCCTCCAAATATGTCTAATGATGGAGCTCATCAACTACTACTACATTTTTATTTTAGATCAGATTATTGAAATTGAGTCATTGGTTATGTTGTTGCACATAATGCATGAGTTTTTTATGGTTGTCTGATGATAATAAGCTTGTTTCTACTTACTCATCCGCTGGAGGTTATGATGATCGATTCATGTTTCTTATTGCCTATTTCTACATGTTGATGGATATTTGTTGATATGATTTATTTGTGAAGACTTTTGATATTGGAGCTGTTGACTATTATTGTTGCGGGTTGCTATTTCATGACATTTGCTAGAATTTTTTTTGGAGATAGTTGTGTCTATTGCATTTTTGGCATGGAGTTATCATCTTGATCATGCGTCATTGCTTACATTTTCACAACAATTAAAAATTTTAACTCTCATATTATGAGTCATGGGTCATATTGTATATGTGGTCATAAGTCAACAGTGACTTGAGACAGAGAAATTTAAGAGGCATTTCATATTTGTTTCAGCTGATATACTCTATATTGAAACCATGTAATGATTGAGTCTTTGGTAGAGTCATATTTCAACCTTGAGGAGGCATTGTATAATCACATTCTATTGTTCTTGTAGCGATGTAATAGGCCTATGAAGCCTTTTGTTTTTGTTGCAAATATTTTTGGGTCATAGTCCTTGGTTCTCTAACCTCTTGCATGTGACATGGAGGAAATGATTGTTGCATAAGTATTTTTTTGAACAACTTGGGGAGACAGTTGTAGCCCCTTCTAAATATTCAAGAGGAGCATTTTAAGCGAGAGAATGTTGATGAATACAAAATTTTGTTTGTGATATGTTGTTGGAAAAACTATATTTTTATTGTGCTATTATTAATTGATGTTATAGTGCTCAGGGGGGACATGTTTTACATGTGATTTCTGATCAGATGGATGATTTTTTGCTTCTTAAGGGAGCACGGTTTGCGATGTTATGTTTTATGATATCAATGTATACTGATTCTTAAAGCCATTGTTGCTTGATGTTGTTGCTGATTAGTATGATGTTGGTGATGAATGTTGAAAATTTTTGGATTAATGGGGCCTAGAACCAGGTTCAGATATAGCTGCGCAAATTGAAAAAACCCACTATTACCAGCCCTTTAGGCCAAGGTCTGCTGCGTAGACCGAAGTCTCACTTTAGCCAATATTAGGGGATGCTAGAACCAAATTTCTGCGTCCATAGGGACTATGGTGTGTGGATTAATGTCTTATACTCTCTTTAACACTTATCAAAGCTTAACAAATATACTAACTACGTAGTCATTTTTCAATAATTTTAGTTAACTAGCTTTCAAACTGCACAATTCTAATTTATCATGCATTACTCAACATAAGTAACCATAACCCATACTTCATGATGAAAATATAGATAAAAAACCTAAATTTTCATAGATAACATCAAAACACAGATAAAGAAAACATATAAGTAAAGAACGTAGAACTCTCTTCAAAGTATTATTTTATTACTTCAAATCTTCTTAATACAACACCTTCCTCCTTGCACACTTAGTTGTAGGGGTCTGTGCAGTCAACTACAAACCTTATAATGTCTTCGCTCACTTATCTGTAGGAGCCTTCCCTTTTGCACAAAACACAAAATACAAAATCAATACAACCTTACATCCAAATGCATTCTAGGATAAAAGATATATCTTTGTAGACTCACTAAGATAGCTCCTTATATAGTTTTTCCTTTTACAATACCATGGTCCAGAAAGCATGGGCGGAGCTCAACGTATACAAAATATTCCATTCCATTTACAAATAAGGGACTTTGATATGCCCCAAAGCCCCTAAGACTCTATCGTACTGCGCACAACGTGCTTCTCTCCTAAAAATGCATATTATTTTACAAAAAATTCGATCTAGGGGTACCTTGTCCAACAGGCCCCCAACACAAAGATGTGACTCATCCCAATTCACTCTATTGGTGAGCCCTCAATCCTTGATTTAATGTTGTGCACTGCATCCTTCAGTGGTAGAACTATCTTGGCACACTGCTTCTTGACTTCTCATACTTCAGTCAATAGATCCTTTGTGGCTGGCCCGACTGTCTTCTGAGTGATTTCCTTTTGCATCTAGCACATTGTTTTCAGTTGTTTCTCCACAGTCTACGATATTTGACTAGTTTCAGCTTTCCATGGCTACGTTCTAGTTGCAATAATTTGTTCCTTTCTATACATCTCATCAATCTGTCCCTATAAAAACTTCCTATCTTGGAGATAGGTATACCGTGGTACCACTCTTAGAGTTTTGGCTGTAACCTTAACATGGTCCATTTGTTCCAATTTCTCGCAGATTTCTAGTTCAATTTTATGAACATAAGGGTCCTCCTATATTGAAGCCCAGATGTCCATTATTTATTCAAAGACTTGAATGCACTCCTCTACTTTGGATTCAATATTGTCAGTGGCAGCCTTAAACTCTGTTGTGTTCTTCTCTTCGACCTCTGGTGGAGTAGTGGGTTGTAATTGCAATTGCAGTGCAATGATATTCATTTGTAGCTCAAGTCATACCTTGTCGGCTTTTTCCTTGGAGTCTTCTACTGCCATCGCAATATTTTTGACTTTATCATCTGGAACTTCCTTAGACTGAATCTGCAAATCAAGCAGTTCCCTGAAAACTTTGGTTATGGCTTCCTCCAACTTTTATTTGTGCGCAACTTCCTCATCTCTCTCCTACATGACTTGCTTATTTTCCTCAGCCATTTGCTTTTGTTCTCTCTTAACATCCTAGATAATCAACAGGGCACATTGCGTGCCGATCTGCAACTCTTATGTGATTCCTTAGTGGAACTCATGCAACGCCTTCAACGAGAGCGCAACAAGCTTGAGCCTTGTGTTCTTCCAATGTCAGGCCTACACCTCATTCTTAATAGTGTCAAAGCATAGGGTACCTACAAGGATATGCACTGCGTGAATATCAGTTGTGATGGCCAGCTCTTTCCCCGCTGCACTTTCACCTATTGGTGCCACACTCACTTGAAGCCCACTCGCTTGCATCATGCTCGCTTGCACTGTGCTTGTCTAAACCTGTAATTCCTTGAGGCCCTTGTGGACCTCCAACAATATGCTCTTGTATTGGTCCTCAATATTTCCCCATATATTCTCTGTGACGTGGCAAACAATGTTACCAATCTCATCAAAGTTCCCCTCACTCGAAACCAACGATTCTAGGTCGATGGGCCTATCTGACTTCACCTTTTTCTCCGCACCTCTACCACCCAGTTTCTACCATCTCTTTATAATGTAAGGGGAGGGGGGGTCTGTTGGATATAAAAATGTATCATCGTCACCCTGATCATCGCCCCCTCTTGTCTTTAGAGCATCCTTCTTTGTCTCTCACTCTATGTATTTGTTAGTCTCCTTATCGGTTACGAATGTGACTATCTATGGCTACTTTTTAGTGTTCTTCTTCCTTGTCTACGTACCAGAGGCACTGATATTTGCGCCAATTTTTCCTACCTACTTTTTCTTGAATGGATTTATCCTATCACTTGGTCATTCACTCATGATGCACACAACAACATCCTCGGTCACCAGGTATGGAAGATCGTACTAGACCTCTGCGAGGTCCTTCTTCGCACGGATGTGCACATGCTGAAAATATACTTTAAAATTAGTGACACGACAATATTCTACAAAAGGACTTGGTGATAGCCTTGGCTTTTGGTTGATCACCATGCGTAGCCTCATCCCAAAACCTACCCAAAAAAATTATTCTCCATCACCCGGGTTGGCTCCTTTGAATTCCATAGTGAGGCATACAGTGCAGCCTTGCAGATATCCGGGTCCACAGTGGGGAACTATTACTCATCAATCTCCTTCCATGCCATCATTGCAATTAAGAACAAGAGCCATGCATATTGGAATTTCTTTCTGTTATTCTCCTGTATTCTACAGATTCACTAGGTTACAATGGATTTATTACAATCAACTAAAGATAACATTCTTTGCCTATCAGCTATCTTTAGAAATCTCACTACCTTCCTTATCTTCATAAAGCCTTTTCCCTATCTATCAGTTTTCCATCTCAATGTCACCATGTTTCTCATAAAAGACTCATTATGGGCTTATACCTCTCATTTTCATCCTTATTTCCTACCTAAAACCTCTTTTCCCATTGTTACACCAATTTTTGGTCATCTAACCTATTACTATTAGATGGACCAAAGTACACCATGTAAGACCAATTTTACCCTAAGTAAAATTGCTTTCACTATGAAAAATAACTTATTAAACCACATTTATTAAGTTGTTTATGGTCTAAACAGGAAACCCCATGAGGAAATATTGAATAAATCCCCATTTGTTTCATTTTCCTCAAGGAATAATTAGTTAAACAACAGTTTAATTAATATTTTTGGTCATATTTAACCCAAAACAGGAAAATTAATTAGATAAATCATTATTAATCTTATTATTTTCTAGGAATAATTATTTAAACCTTATTTAAATAATATTCCTTGTTAAATTTGACTAAATCATTTATAAAGAATTGAATAAATCATTATTTATTTTATTATTACTCAACCACATCCTTAAAATAATAAATAAATCATTTATTTATTTATTATTTACAAATAAAGAGATTTGACCAAAGTCAAATTCTTTTTCCCTCCAACAAATATAATAAAATATTCCATAAAAGTTGGATCTAGAATTGGTTAATAATATTTTAATTATGCACCAATATCCAGACTAACTCAATATTTTGTTATAAATAGAAGGGTTTTTCCATTCATTTTCCACCTTTTGTTGCCTAAATATCACTCTAGATCTATACTTTTGGTCCGACTTCGATCCACCATCATTGTCATATTTTTCTATCTTTCTTGTACGCCTCCCTTTGAGTTCCATTTTTTGTCTGGGTTTTCTACACCATCAAGAGAGAGAGATTTTAGATCTGAAGTGCTGAGGACTTACAAGAACCCATCCCATTGAGGGGGACTGGTAACATCTTTCTATGTTCCCTTCCCAGGTGTCAAAAATATTATTTTCTTGTCTATTGGATGCATGGAGCAACTCTTGCTTTTATTTACTGCTTAATTTCTTTTACTGCATAGATCTAGATTTTGTAGCATTTATATTGGTCAACTAACTGCAGATCTAAATAAATTGGCAGCCATCTTTGATGTTAGGTGTTATCACCAAAATCGTACCTGATTAGTTGTTGATCAGGCAACTTCAATGTAACTATTTCAAGATGATCTTGTGACTAAGGCTTAGCCTCCTCAACATGAGAGGGCTCTCTCATGGGTTAATGATATGGAACAAAGATATAGATAGATGGCTAACTCTATGAATTAAGTCTTTATTTCGTATATTTGCAGGTTGAGAAGATGAAGGATAATACTAAAATTGGGCTTATGGAGTCAACAAATCAGTAGGTTCAGTGGAAAGGTTTCTTGACATGGAAGCTGAGGCAAATAGGGGTCTTTAACAAAGAGAATTCACTCAAGAACATAGGTCAACACAATTATTTCATTACTAAAGGAAGTCAGAGCATAGAATTATGAATTATGAGTAATAGCAATGAGATCCACTGCAAGTAGTTAAACATAATATGTATATCAATAAAACATTAAAACCCCCTGAGAATCTCAGGTCTGTCAAGAAGAAAACCTCTCTGCATTACTGATCACAGTCAATTACATAAAGTAGCAGTTTTTCCAAAAAGTCTCCAACCCTTTTCTAATTCGACCCAATGGCCTTTAATAGACCTCTTACATCGTCATATGATCTTCCTCTAGGCTAGATACATCAATTTTTTGTCCATTGACACCTTTCATAACAATAAAACATAAAATTTATGACAATGAGACACCTATCCTACTTGACAGTCCTATTTCAAAAAGGACTCAAACTCCTTATTACTATATTTAGAAACCTTATTCTAACAAACTTATCTATTTTAAATTACATCATTGACAAGTGTATCATCACATGGTTGAATTTGGATAATAAGATTAAGTTCTTCATGACTACTTTGATGACCTCCACAAAAGTAGCAAACCATACCCTATTTTTTAGGCATAGGATATTTTTTCTTCTTTGAACATTCTGACCATCAATTAATCTTCATTTTGTTGTCATTGGCTATTGAATATTTGGTTAACATTTCCCATCACTCTTTCCTAACCTCCAACTTTCCAAAACCACTTCAAAATTGTTCAAAAAGGCTGTAATGTGTTGCGCTATGAAAACACAACAGTTTCATAACTTTTGTAGTGTTGTTATTTCAACCTTTATTCTTCAAATATTTTACTTATTTCATCCAATATTGTTTTAATTGCCCTTTAATACATCCTCCATATAAAATTCAGTTATTTATTCATTCTTCAACCCTTCAAAAACTAATCAAAATAGGCAAGAAAAGGAACTACAGCAGTTTTGTAGCGCTTTTCTGCTTTTTTACACAGAATGCACTACAAAACTATGAAGTATGCAAATTCTTCATAAATTTGTCAAATGAAAAGTGTGGTTTCCCAAAAACTCAAAATATAACCTATCTTCATCATCTACAAACCATACAAACCATATACCAACTTCATTTTAGCTTCCTTGAGGCATTTCTTGCAGATTTCTCTTGTTTTTTTCCTGAAAAATAGGTCTTGGGATAGAGCCTATATCTCCTCATCCATGATGTAGTTTGAGAAACTAAAGGAGTTTTTTCTAGGCCATTATTTATTTAATACAAAACTCTCTTGGTTTTTTGAAACACATCTCCTGTTATCCAGAAACGGCCTTTGAAAAACATGTGTAAAACAGGAAAACTCTGTTTTCTGAAAATAGGGCTTCAAAGAAAGCCTTGTACCTCCCAACTGATAACACCTGTGAGAAAATTGAGATATTTTTTTGTTATTTGGTATGTTTTTGAAAATAACCTCTTTCATATTTGTAAAATACCTTCTTTTTTTTCTCATAAACCTCCTTTTAAATTGACTTATCAAAACTAGAAAACAGAGTGTTTGCTTCATAACTTTCAATAGTTTCATAGTTCTTTATGCCTTTTTTACACTAGATGCGCTATGAAAATAGGGATTCTTGGCCAATTTATAACTTTTGGTACAAAAAAAATTGGAAAATGATGAATGATTTGACTTGAAGGAGTTTTAAAATGAGTGTATTTGGACCTAAGGGTAAACTCAATCTATAAAAAATTTATAATTTCCCTTGGTCAAACTCGAAAATGACGCTTAAAACCTTATTTTGACCCATGAACCTATGTAACCTTGTCAAAATGATGCTTTATTTTTTTGAGTGATAACATTGGCTCCACTTGGGATGGTGTGCCCCTATGGTACACCAAAGAACCAATAGTTCCAGTGCTGTTATCCATCTTCTTGAAAAAACAACTCTGAAATTTACAAAAACTTCACCAAGCTCTTATGGCCTTCTACTTGGGCTCAAAATTGATGATTACTACTGAGAAACCAACTTTGTACCCACTGAAAATATTCTCATACACCTTTGAGCTTATTCACACGCTCCTACCTACCCTATCAGCTGCAATCTCCATTTTAACTCAAGCAACATGAAAATTCCAATGAAGCCAGTCATTTATCTTGTCTGACATTTGAACCTCTTGACTGCACTTGAACCAAAAATAAATATGATATTGAGATGACCAAGGCAACATAAAATATATCTGATCTTCAAAATAAAAATATAATTGGAAATCTAAACTGTAAAACTTTTCCACGTAGTCAGCTATAGAATCATAGAAGACATAATGTGTTTGAAGCTTTTCATGACATTATGCAACTTTGGACCACTCATACATGCTTCTCTCAGCCACACAATATTTCAATTGAATGCTATCAAACTGTTGTTCAAAATAATTTTCAAAAACAGTGTATTCTTCCTCAATATCAAAGGAGAAAGGTAGCAACACTCTCTCTTTGTTTTCTGGCACTAACAACTTTATAAAATATTGATCTTGATCATGAGGCCTATAAGGTTGAATTTTATCTTTTAAAACTTCAATTTCCTTTTTAATATTCTTAGAAACTTCATCCACAAATCGAATCTTAACTAATGACTTGCACTTAGATGATTTCAGATTAGAAGACAAGGATAAAGAAAATTTTTCACCCATTTCTTCCTTAGTGTGATCATTATTTGATGTAGGCTAATGCAAGAAATGACATGAAGAATAAACTTTTTCCTATACCTGAGGATTGTAGCAATCATCTTCCAATATTTCATCTTTTTTTTTGAAATGATTCTCATACTCCTGATGATCAAAAGACAGACAAATCTGCTACAACTTTTCATCAAACTCATAGGATGTAACATGATTTTCATAAATAAGGTCTTGCTAGGTTTCATTTTCATCCAAGGGAGAGGTTATAATTTCTTCTTGGTGATGAAATTGGTTGTCATGAAGAGCCTCTAAAATTTCCTCATCCATGAACTCATCATATTCATAACAATTCTCCAAATATTCAATAAAACTCACATATTTTTTGTATCAGTCTTTGAAGAAAAATAAGGAGGGATGACATTCTTCATACATCTCATAAAACACAACATGGAAATCAACAAAATAATACAATGAACCATTTGTCAAGCTTTAATACAAAGACCATGCTTTTCCTTCTAAAGTGGCCATAAACATCTTCATGAGACAATCCTCAAGGAAATGAACCTTAAGACCATGTACATTCATATGGAATATAACCAAATGAAGAGAAACATTTTCTTTCTTTTCATCTCTAAATATTGGAAGATCAGTTAACCATTCAACCTTTGGCATAGGATTTTGAAAACCAGGGATGTGAGACTGATTCATAGGGGCATATCTGGCATTTATTCTTGCAATGGAATTCATCTTGAAACTTCATCAAGCTACTGATATTCAAGCAGTGGATTCACATTCCAATTGATTATTTGATGTGTGGAGTCGCCAGAGCAGAAATACAGCCAATACGTGCCTAAGTGTCTGCTGCTCTTAGACCTTATAACTGAAACTTTGTCATTCTTCCCACGGAAAATTTACACCTTTGGTCCCCGGAAATGGCGCCAAAATGTTATCACCACAATCATACCTGATTGGCTACTGATCAGACAACTTCAGTGTAACTATTTAAAACCAATATTGTGACTGAGGCTTAGCCTCCTGAGCCTGAGAGGGCTCTCTCAAGGGTTAATGATATGGAATAAAGATATAGATAGATGGCTAAATCTATGAATTAAGTCTTGATTTTTTTATATTTTCAGGTTGAAAAGATGAAGGCTAATACTACCATTGGGCTTATGGAGTCAAAAAATCAGTAGGTTCAGTGGCAAGGTTTCTTGACATGGAAGCTGAGGCAAATAGGGGTCTTTAACAAAGACAATTCACTCAAGAAGATAGGTCAACACAATCATTTCATTACTAAAGGAAGTCAGAGCATAGAATTATGAATTTTGAGTAATAGCAATCAGATCTACTGAAATTAGTTAAACATAATATGTATATCAATAAAACATTAAAACCCCATGAGAATCTCAGGTATGTCAAGAAGAAAACCTTTGTGCATTACTGATCACAGTCAATTACATAAAGCAATAGTTTTGCCAAAAAATATCCAACCCTTTGCTAATTCAACCCAATGGACTTTAATAGACCTCTTACATCATCAGATGATCTACCTCTAGGATAGATACATCAAATTTCTATCCACTGACACCTTGCATAACCATAAAACATAAAATTTATGACAAACAAACACATATCCTACTTGACAATCCTATTTCAAAAAGGACTCAAACTCCTTATTACTATATTTCACAACCTTATCCTAACAACCTTATCTACTTGAAATTAAGTCATTGAAAATTTTATCATCACATGGTTAAGTTTGGATAATGAGATTAAGTTCTTCATGACTACTTTGCTAACCTCCACAAAAGCAAGAAATCATACCCTGTTTTTTAGGCTGGATATTTTTACTTCTTCGAACATTCTGACCATCAATTAATATTCATTTCGTGGTCCTTGGATATTTAATATTTGTTTAACATGTACCATCACTCTTTCCTAACCTCCAGCTGTCCAAAACCACTTCAAAACTTTTCAAAACGGCTATAACGTGTTGCACTATGAAAACACAACAGTTTCATAGCGCTTTCGTAGCGCTTCTATTTGAACCTCTATTCTTCAAATATTTGACTTATTTCCTCCAATATTTTTTTAATTACCCTTTATTACATCCTCCATAGAAAATTAAATTCTTTTTTCATTCTTCAACCCTTTAAAAACTTATCAAAATAAGCAAGAAGAGTAGCTACATCAGTTTCAGAGCGCTTTTCTTCTCTTTTACACTGAATACGCTACGAAACTGCTGAGTATGCAGATTCTTCATAAATTTGTCAAATGAAAAGTGTGGTTGCCCAAAAACTCAAAATCTAACCTATCCTCATCATCTACAAACCATACAAACCATAAACCAACTTCATTTTAGCTTCCTTTAGGCATTTCTTGCATATTTCTCCTGTTTTTTTCCTGAAACATAGGTCTTGGGACAGAGCCTATATCTCCTCATCCATGATGCAGTTTGAGAAACTGAAGGAGGTTTTTGTAGACCATTATTTATTTAATAAAAACCTCTCTTTTTTTTTTTAAACACATCCCCTGTTGTCCAGACACTGCCTTTGAAAAAAATGTGTAAAACAAGAAAACTCTATTTTCTGAAAATAGGGCTTCAAAGAAAGCCTTGTATCCCCCAACTAATAACACCTATGATAAACATGAGAGAGGTTATTTTTATTTGTATGATTTTGAAAATAACCTCTCTTAGTTTCGTAAAATACCTTTTTTTGTTCTCAAAAACCTCCTTTGAAGTTGACATCTCAAAACAAAAAAAACAAAGTTTTTGCTTTATAACTTTCAGGAGTTTCATAGCACTTTCTGCCTTTTTTACACTGGATGTGCTACAAAAATAGGGACTCTTGGCTAATTTGGAACTTTCGGTACAAAAAAATTTGGAAAATGAAAATAATTGGAAAATGATGAATGATTTGACTTGAAGGAGTTTTAAAATGAGTGTATTTGGACCTAAGGGTAAACTCAAACTATAAAAAAATTATAATTTCCCTTGGTCAAACTCAAAAATGACTCTTAAAACCTTATTTTGACCCATCAACCTATGTAACCTTGTCAAAATTATGCTTGATTTTTTTGAGTGATAACGTTAGGGCTGTTTTTTATGCACAAGTAAAGTGAGATTTTTTCGTACACTTGCGATTATAATTCATACTAACAACTTGAGACTCCACAAGAGTTTACGATTACGACCTCTATCATTTTTCAGATCCTTGCATTACCAGCTACTTCAAACCCTATGATTTCTCTTCAGCTCCTTTTTTTTCTTTTCTTGATGTTTTTTTTACCCTATAAACCCCTAAAACATTAAAATTCTAACTTCCGTGTGTTTTTGGACCTATTGTGCAGGTGACAGGCATCAGCCATAGCTTAGACAACAAAATTTTCTGAAACCTACTATTGAGAGGGCTAGAAGTGCAGGTCATACTTTTTGGGCCAAAACCTGCGACCTGAACCTCCAGAACGTAGAAAACAGGCCAAAACCTGCAACCTCTGCAGAAAACAGGTCAAAAACTACGGCCTGAACTTTTTGCGGGAACTTTTCTAAGATTTTTATGGGTTTGTCTGGGCCTCTGTTCAGGGTTGTTTGACCTTCTTATTTTCCTATTTTGGACCTGCAATTTATCTGTTTTACTCATCAAAGTGGGAACCTAGCCCCCTAGCGCTTTAGTACCCTCCACCTTTCTAGGAGGAGTTTTAGCTGCAACAGGTCGTCTGAAATTTTAGTGTGTTAAGCCATTTTTAAAATCTGATCCCTTACCTTCAAATCCACTTTATATGGTTTATTCATCCATACAAAACACCTCCTTTTAGTTTTGTTTGGGTCTTCCTCTAGGGTCCCCTCTGTTTCCCTCTAGGTTGTATCCTTTCGCCACCTCATTTACAACACTTTTGCCTCTGATTTTTTTTTGTTTTTCTGCACCTATTTCCAACAGATCTGACCTTTAGATATTTTTCCCTCCCGAATTTAGATCTATTGGATATTTTGGTGTGTTTTGACTAGATATTTTCCCACCCATAGACTAGTTGTTGAGAGGCCCGCCTCCTTGGGTTTAGATTAATGCATAATTAGCTGTTTATTTTCTATTATTTCAGTTTCATATACTATTATTTGCAGGTTTATTTACATTTATACAACACACTCTTTCTTTTTCTCTACAAACGTCTGGGTTTAAAAATTAAAATTTACACACTTAACACACACATCCTAAGTGAAAAAGAGCCTAGTTAACACCACCAGGCAAAGACTATAACATTGTAATCAATTGATCTTGCACCTCTCTGCCCTTGTTTCGACATTGTAATCATTTTACCGTGCACCTCCTTGCCCTTGTTGGTCTCTCTTCCCTTTGTGTCATGTTTGTGCTTTCATCATTGCACCCCCAAGGCATTTATCCAGAAGACTTCTTTGCCTTCATCCTCAGTTTCCGATAGGAAGACTTACTCCTCCACATAGGATTCTAGTTAGTCCTCCATGGAGTCTGTACTCCAACTCCTCTTCTACTTCATTAGGTTCCCCTTCTAGTTCTGCCCCTGGTTCTCCCCCCATCACCTTCACCATGTTTGGTTCAAGACCTAATGCTGGTGGTAGCCCCAGCCTTAATGCTGGGAATACTACTAGTGGGACTGCAACAGGAACTATCCTGACTGCTCCCTTTCTCCCCTATATGGCAAGCCTCAACCTTCCCGATTTTAACTAGTTGATCAATGACCCCATATGCCATGACGATGGTTGGCCTGCTCTTCCAACCAAGCTCCCTTACGACATCCCCAAGTTCAAAGTTCTTGCTAGAGAAGATCCTACAAACCATGTTTGATCTTTCCACATGTGGTGCTTGTCTAACTCCATTACTGATGACTTCATCCGTCTTTGTTTGTTCTAACATACACTTACTAGCGAATCTTCTAAGTGGTATGTTGATTGGGCCTCCTCCTCTCATACCCCCTTTTCGACTCTTTCCCGGGCTTTTCTGTCTTATTTCCAGCTTCCCCTTCATTATGACACTGGTACCAAAATTTTGACTTCTTTTCATCAATATTCTGCGACCCACCTATATGATCATGTCCTGGAATGGCAGAGAAGAAAGAACCTATGTCAAGCCCCTACCTTCAAAGATTGTGTCTACATGGACTAGTTCCTTAGATCCCTTTTGCCTGCTATAGGAAAAGATGTCGCGTCATATTTCCCTCAAAAAAAAGAAGTTTCTCTCTAGATTGCTTTAAAATACGACCTAATCTACGCATATTCTGGTTATGTTTATACTTTCATACCTGATCTCCCTAGACCCGGTGGTGCCAATGCACCGGGGGCATCCCATGCCACCAACGGTATTGTTGGAGCTCTTTCTCATCCATATGCTCAGCCTCCCATGGGCCATGGTTTCCCTCATGGAGGGGCAAGCACATTTATCACTTTTCCCCCTCTCGGTAGCATGTATCTGGGATATGACATGCCTCTTCCTTTTTCCCAACCTGTTTACCACAATGTTATCCAAACTCCTTATTATCCGTATCCGTGGCCTGGTGCTCCAACTCCTCAAGCGTTAGCACCCCCGCCTCCCTTACATTCTCAACCCTCGCAATAGTGTCTACCACCCCCTCAGGGGCAGGTGTATGCACAACAAGGTGTGATTAATCCTCCTACGTCCAAAAAGAAGAGGAAAGGAACCCAAAATCAATCTTCCCCCAGTAATCTTGCACCTAATCCCCAAGGTAATGCACCTAACACTGCTAACTAGCAATAGGGCACTCAGCCCAAGAAGGATAGGCCTGATCGCACGAATAAGCCTTGTTCTTGTTGTGGTGTCTGTTGGGTCAATTTACTGTTTCAAATTAATGTAAGTATTTAATATCAATCCGGGTTGGTGAACTTAGAAGCATCCCCAAAGTATATGGGTTTCAATCACAATCAAATTTAGAAGATGAACTATTGATGGTTAGTGAAATGCATATTACAAATATAAAAACTAACTTAATTAATTTCTAAACAATAGATTAAGATATATGAAATAATAATGAAGAGGCTCTATGTTCAGAGATCCTGGTTGTCCTTAATTATTGGTTTCATTATATCATCAATACCATTGTGAAAACATGAAAGTAGGAAATTTAACACTAAACAATAGATTAAGATATATGAAATAATAATCAAGAGGCTCTATGTTCAGAGATCCTGGTTGTCCTTAATTACTGGTTTCATTATATATTTAACACTATTGTGAAATAATGAAAGAAGGATATTTAACTTCTAAACAATGGATTAAATATATGAAATAATAATCAAGAGGCTCTATGTTCAGAGATCCTAGTTGTCCTTAATTACTGGTTTCATTATATCATCAATACCATTGTGAAACATGAAAGAAGTAAATTTAACACTAAACAATAGATTAAGATATATGAAATAATAATCAAGAGGCTCTATGTTTAGAGATCCTGGTTGTTCTTAATTAATGGTTTCATTATATCTTTAACACTATTGCTAAATCATGAAAGCAGGAAATTTAACTTCTAAAAAATGGATTAAGATATATGAAATAATAATCAAGAGGCTCTCAGACGAGAGAGATGGATCTCGCTAGGGTTTCACTAAACTTTGTCGCTGTCGTCGAGGTTTGTGCTGATCCTACACTCAACATAGCTTCCCCTGCAGCCGTCGCTTCCGGTTTGGACCTGGTCGCTGTTCACTTCAGCTCTTGCTTGCTCGGGGCTCACAGTTTTGCGAATGAACTCAGCACAAAGATTTCTATAGACAACTCCTCTGTTGGTGTCGTCGTTGCGTCTGTTACTCCATGGGGTCTGCAACCAGGGAGAGCGAAGATCCCAACGGCGGATAGATGGTGCAGCTCTCACGCTAGCAATTTGGGGCTTTTCAAATCTAATAAAATTCTTGCGGATCTTGCCCCAAGCAAATCTTGTAGCGGCATGGCAGATCGGATCTCCCAAAAATCGATTTGTCTCCAGTCTGTCTCAGATCTGCCCAGGGGGGTTTCTCTACAAGATGGGGAGGCAAAAATGGCACTAATGACAGTCTTCAAGAACCTAGGTAGCCACACAGATACAGAGCTCAGAAATTTCTTTGCCTCTTTTCAGATCCTGATTGTGCTTCTCTCTGGAAAAACCTTATTGCAATGGGTCAGCTCAATGGACCTGGTGTAGAATATCGAGATTAATCTGGAACGTCGGATTAGGATCCCCTCAAACCTCTAGAGACTTCTTTATCAAGGTAAACAACTTGAGGATCTTCTTCCCCTCTCTTTTTACAACATTTATAGAAATGATTCTATTGTGTTAACACTTCTTCTGATGGGTGGCGCATTTGGACAGTCATCTTCTGCTCCTACTTTATCCTACAAGGATGTTGTTCATTCTGCGTCCCCCAATCCCACTACAGCCCCCAAACCCAAGCCTTTTTTGGTTGAAAAATTAGAGGAGCTTCCCTCTATTGAAATATCCCATCTAGATCTGGCAGAAGATCTTCAAAATTTTGCAGAAAGAGCCATCATATGCAGATTCAATGGATTGTGGCCATGCACCAAGGATCTTTATGAATGGATCCACGCTAAATGGACTCACCACTGCAAGGTCAGCTTCTATTCTAAAGGATATTTCATAGTTCTGTTTGATCACATTAAGCATTATAATCAGGCCTGAGAAGAGGGTCCTTGGTTCCTGGGAATAACAGGGCTCTTCTTAACCCCATGGTTCCCATATTTCAACCTAGCTACTGTAGTTATCACTAGAACACCTGTCTGGATCAGGTTTCCCAACTTACTAGCCCATCTTTGGAATTTAGCAATCTACAACGGAATAGGCAATGCCTTGGGCCGTTTTTTAATGGCAGATCATTGGAGGAAAATTCAAGGTCTATACACATATGCCAGAATATGTGTGGAAATAGACATAAGCAAGGGCTTGCCCGACCAAATCATCATCAAGATAAGCGACTTCTTTTGGACTCAGATCCTAGATTACGAGAATACTGCCTTCCGTTGTCGCCATTGTCACCAAACAGGGCATCTGTAGAACTCCTGCCGCACCTTCTCTGCAAACAAGAAAAAATAAAACTCTACAAAGTCCAGATCCAAAAGATGGGCTCCTTGCACTCCGCCGCTAGCTGTTGATTCGGATTCCTCAAGTTTGGAAGATGAAGGCAGTGATGCAAAATCAGATCATGCCCTTCAGTCGATGGACTTATCCACCGCTGCCCCAGAGTATCCTCTTGATTCTACCATCACTCAGAAACGCACTCATGAGTCCTCTTCTGAATCAGATAAGGAGATCCCCCATTTGGAGAACTCCAGTCTTCAAGTCATCTTAGCTCATACACTCCAGGATAGATGGGTCAAATTCAACAAAAATAAAGGGAAAAAAATCCGTGTGGAGGCTTCTGCCCATTCTGGGTAGAAGCCAGTTATTTCCAGCCTTCTAGTCACTTTTTGTAGCTCCATGCTTGTTTCGTTCTCTCTCTCTCTAGCACCGAGGTTGACAGTTTGTCATTTCCGGTTGGCCGGTTTCTTGTTTCTCTTGATTGTACTCTCATCATGTACCATATTTTTCTTAATAGAATTAGTCCAATTCAGAAAAGAAAAAAAAATCAAGAGGCTCTATGTTCATAGATCCTGGTTTTCCTTAATTATTGGTTTCATTATATCATCAATACTTTGTGAAAACATGAAAGCAGAAAATAATACATCTAAGAAAACTAATTCACAAATTACAGTTATGAAAATTAATAAGTGCACTTAGGTCAGTGTGGGGGCCCTTCCACCCTTGCCTTGCGCACTGTAGGTAAACTCAACTACTCAAGGCTTCAAGCAATCAATAAGCATGTAACAACATCAAAATATGGTAGAACAAATCTTCTATTATGTCTTCAAGTCTCAAAGATAATAATAATAATAAGTCATACAAGTTCCAATCTATCTACTATCTCCACTTGGAGAAAGAGCGGTCCTATTTATACATGAGTGCTTTTAAAACAAGATAAGCAACTCATAATTACAAATCCACTTTTATCTCAACAAATATCCCTATAATTACAAGATATGATCCCTTCAAATCCTCACTTATATCTCACAAATCTAGGATAAGATATGTTATCCAAATCTCCATGGTCTTCTCCTTGGAATCTTCCATGATCTTCTCCTTGAAATATCTATAGTCTTCTCCTTGGAATCTTCATGATATTCTCCTTAGAATAATCTTGAAAAATTATCCTTTGAATTATTGAAATAGTGGAGGAAATATTCAAGAGGATTTTTAATAATTCTTCCAAATAATCTTACACATTTACAAAGCTCATCCACATTTAAGATATTATTGAAATATGTCAATTTTCCAATAATTAATCACACATTCTCTTCTAATATTAAAAATAAATAAATTGTAAAATAATGGGGTGAACCTATCGAAATGGTATGATGAATGGTTAAATGAGGTGATGTAATGTGAGAAATTGTGAGGATAAACATGATGAAAATGTGAAAATTACGAGACCAAACAGTGTCTATGATCATTAAACCCACGATTGTCCTCTTTTACTACATATGCATTAGATGCGGGAGACTCAAGAAGCATCGCGAGGACATCAAGCCTCCCCCTCAATTCCTCCCAATGCTGCACCTATCTAGCCGGTTGTGTTTACCAATCCTTTCCCTTAGCAAGGATTCGTGGCTACCCAACCACTTGAAGGTCAGGCAACCACTCAACCTCCTCCATATAATACCTTTGATTACCAGATTCTCATGATGAACTCTGACCAACCCATTACCGTTGACCTAAACCTTCAGACTCGGTCCCGTCAGTACAACAAGCATCCCGCTACGTCTGCCCCTAAGCCCCCTTCTTTAGGTTCTATAGAGACTCTTTTGAAAACCAATGGTCCTTTACAAATCCCTCAGCCTAAGGTGGAGGTTCATACCAACATTCCCAAGTGACCATTATGTCGAAACACTGCTTTTGGCAAAGCTTCCCATTCATATAGTATAGTAGATGATTTGGTGCAATCTCTTGCTGCCATCTCAATGATGGAACTCCTCCAGTCATGCCCTTCACAATGAGAAGCTCTAATAACTGCCATGGGCACTTTAGATCCTTCAGATGATCATTTTATCATATTTGATGTTGAAAAGTCAGACCATCCTCCCCTTCCTGCTTCTGTCGCCTTCCAAATTCCCATGAAGATCTGGAATGCCAACGTCTCTTGTTGTATCATTGATGAGGAGGAATCCACCTGTGTGATGTCTTCTTTAGTTTGGAAGCAAATAGGATCACCTGAGTTGGCCCCTTCCACTATCACCCTCCGAGCATGGGATGGCCACTCTTCCCAGCCCATTGGCCTATTCCAGAATTTTCCTATTACTCTTGCAGGCAAGGTTGTTTGCGTTGACATAGAAATCATTGATGCCCCCTTAGATTACAACATTCTATTGGGTCATATCTACACCTATGTAATATCTATTTTCCCATATGTGTTTCACCGCAAGATGTCCTTTCCTCATAATGGAAATATAGTCACCATTTACCAGTTGACATATTACGAACTGAAGTTTCAAACCTCCCCTGAGTCCATCATCTCTTCGGTGGCCAATAAGAAAATTGTTGAACCTTTGACCAGTGTCTCGCCCGGAGTCTACAAAGACTCCTCTTTGCTTGGTTCATTCCCTGGCCTTCCTCCTCTTGTCTCTAATCACAACTCTTCAAACTTTTGTATGATGCAATTGTCTCGGGCTTCCCTCAAGCGGCCCGCTTCGGCTAGTCAGCAGCCCTGCCCTCCTCAACCTACTCCTAGCACTTTGACTCAGCCTTTTGGACCCCCTCTTCCTAGCTCTTCACCTGTAGCTGGTATCCATGAGCCTCTCTACCATCCTGGAATAGTTCCTCCTAGCCTTAACAATCTCAGATTCGTCGTGCCTAGCCATTACCCCTCTGGTCAGATATCATTCCTAGCTCCACCTCCTAGAGTGTTCTCGATACCTATTATGGCTACCTTATCCCTTCCTAACCTGACCCTTGGGATTCCTGTATGGTACATCGATCCCCCAGCAGCAACCCCGCCTGGTCAACCCAAACCTTATCTTGCGTTGACCCGGATTCAACCGTTCCCCATGACCCCTCCCACTACTACCATGCCTCGAGCACCTCAACAGGGAACTTATCCTATTGCGACAGCTTTGGCTAAAGGGGGAAAAGCTCATAAGAAGACACCAAAAGACAAGGTTTCCCCGACTAACCCTGATCCTCCTCAACCTCCAAATCCTTGTGCTTTGTGTGATGTTGTCGGTCATGCCACACATCATTGTCCCAAATTGCCTCGTATCAAGCCCATGGTTAATGTTGCGTTCCCTAAGTCTATGGTTCCTGAAGCCTCTGTTTCTTCCTTGACTGCAGCCAAGAACCCTAAGACTATTCACACCAACCAACCTTGTTCTTTGTGTGATCTCCATGGCCATTATTCCCACCATTGTCCCCACCTCACGCATTACTGCACCTCTTTGGAGGTAGTTCGGGAGTACAAGATTGAACAGAACCAGTCTACCTCTCTCGTCCTTGCGTAGTATGCTTCGGGACAGCTTGAGGATTTACCCGCTCCCATTGACATTCACCCTCCTGATGTCGAGATGACAGAGCCTATGGCCACCATCTTCTACTTGTTATCATTCATGAGATCCATGGTGGAAGCTCCCTCTGAGGCTTCCCCTTCTATTTCACTTGACCTCCTTTCAGCGATCACTCTAGGCTCAACATCAGAGGATCCATTATGTACTTTTTCTTCCGTCACCCCCCATTAAGATGCGCATGTGAACCTTTCTTCTCATGATGATGATTCATGTAGCTTCGCCGCGTCATGTAGTCACTCTTCCTCCATTCATCCCATCTTCTATTGTGATGATGATATCATGGAAGCATTGTCCACCCCTGACTTCATCTTTCTCGCCCATAAGTGGAATGGCACCATCTGTGTCTATGGTGACTTTTGCAGCCTGAGCACAAGCTACCCCCAAGGTAGCTCCCACACACCAGCTTCCCAACAATGTGCGAGTGGTAGACATCCTACCTAGATCACTCCCTCTTGCAGTGTTTGTTCGATTTCTACTTTGCGCTCAGGTTGCCAACATTGTTCATCATCCTCCCTTTTTTTGTCTTCTAGCACCTTTCAGATGGACCCCCCATCCACACCTTATATCAATTATGCCGATGGTGCAAGTTTTTACTCCTGGAATCTATCCTAGGCGGGTTGGGCCATTTTTACCCCCTTACATTCGCTTGTTCTCTCGAACGGTGTATACATTGGTACTACCACCAATAACCAGGCCGAATATGATGCAGTGCAAGGTTTATTAGCTGATGCCCTTTCCCATTGCATCCTCCACCTTTATGTTTGTTTATATTCCCTCCTTATTGTCATGCAATTGAATGGTGTCTATCTTGTGCACAATCCTATCCTTTTAGAAGATATTTACGAGTGAAGCTTTTGATGCATGAATTTGAAATCATTACATTCAGTCATGTACCTAGAGCACAAAATCACTATGTATATAATATTGCAAACAATATTCTAGATTGGCACTTAGCACATGCATTTAACACAAGAAAATAACATAAAATCATCAAAACAATTCATATCCATAATATGTGTCGTATAACATGTTTTAGAGTCCATTAACTATGATGCATATGAAATTCCCATAGCATGTTACAAAAACTCAAAACTGGGGGCACCACCTGTCCCTACATATAATCACTATCTGGAGGATCCCGAGCCAATGGCTCTGCTCCTACAGCTTGTAGATCATGCATCCCCTATCTAGCCATTGCTATGTTCCGCATGACCCCTCGCCACTCCGAGGGTAGACCAATACATGGCTCTATGTACTAGTCATCCAAGTCTTTCCAGCCACGCTCTGAAACACTAGTCAAAAGCCTCTCACATCTACAATGGATGTCCTCTAGGATAGTCGTTGCATCCTTATTCTGTGGTGCTCTCGATCCACTAGGTCCTGCAGCTCTTGATACTACAGGGCATCCCATGTACCCGGCAGGTTACACTGTTGTTGTATCTGCATACCAAAAGTGAAAGAATCAGTTCCATATACAATATTCTGAAACTTTACAATGCACATAAAATATTAGCAACTTGTCACTTACCATTGGGCTCCCATACTCGACCAAGAGGAAGTGGTAAGTCTGATTCCCCATGATAAATCATCCCATTATAAGGATATTCATCTATGTACAGTGGCATATGATCCCAATGAGCAAATAACTCGGGTCAGAATACACATATGATCACCCCACCTCCTCCTTTGCACAGTAGTTGCCCCCACCGGTGCATCCTGGGCTCCCTATGGCCCCCATCCTGGAGCTGTATGCAAGGTCGAAGTGGTGAGGTCTTCTCAAAGAAGAGCGAGCACAACATGATACAAATTAAATAAATCAAAAACATATTGCAGAAAACATAGATACAAAACTTAGGCAAAACATTGGCGGAAAAGGCAGAAGCCTCATGGTTTCTTCATGTAATCTCTCTTATTAAAAGAATTTTAATTTACAATTTAAATAGATGAGAGAAGATATTCCATGCTATCTTAGTCTCTTTTTGTTGAGATAATTTCTCACCAAAAACCCACCAAGATAGGAGTTCCTAAACAAACTCCAACTTTTGAGGAACAACCCAACAACCCAAGAATTAGGCACATATTCCTAACTGGGAATATTTAATTAATTAATTTATTATTTTCGATTTATTATTGTTATTTTAGACAGGCTAACATTCCCCCCTTCAATGACAAATCCAAATTAAGAACGAGGAACCATCTTCCAAGTTCTCATGTTGATCCTCAAAAAACATTGCCTGAAAAACCGCCAACGCTGGATGCTGAAAAAATGCAATTTGAAGAGACCATGAGTCATCTGTATGTCTGATTCATGTCTGAATTTAGTTTGACAACTCCATCAAGTTCCAAGTTGCAAAAGGATCCATCTATCCTTTGCATGAAAGCAACATCCTTTTTCCACTGACAAAATTTGTTCAAAGCCCACTGGCTGATGATGTCAAAAACAACTCACTGTTGCTTTTGCTTTGCTGTCGAATGCCCACTGGAAAAATTTTTGATGCCCACTGGAAAATTGGTTGATGCCCACTGGAAATTTTTTTGATGATGCCCACTGGCTGTTGAAGATTCCCACTGGTTGCTTTTGCTGGTTTTGTCGAGACTTTCAGTCTGACAACCACTGTCAATCTCATTGACATTTTCCCCCCTTTGTCAACTAAAATGAGAGACACTTCACTTGGAAAGTATTCCTGAACTCCCCCCTTTCAGGTGTAGGAGTTTTACACTGGTGTACTAACCCATTCAACTGCATGAGAGTATTATCATCTTTTCACTGTTGACTGTACTATGTGTGATCGTATGAGGTTGTAGAACTGAAGCAATATTTTAACTGTGGATGACCATTCCCAAGGGTCGATCCATTCATAATGTATCTTCAATCTCTCTGATTTGTGTTGATTGCAACATTTGTCTGAGGAATGATTGGACTTGCCACAATGGCGACAGGGATGGAGATCAAAACACTGATCTTCCATATGACTGGTTCTCTGACAATGAGAACATTTCGGTGTGACCTCAACTTCAGGTTGTGTGGAATTCTCTTTTTTGGCAACTTTGGGTTGCATGCACTGCTGGTTGTCTGCAACTGTCTCTGAATGTGCTAAGGGGATCTGTTCAAGAAATCCCTCACTGACGAACTGACTGGGCTTGGAATAATCGGGAATATGTAAGTTGGCATCATCTTGGACATATCCTAAGCCTCGTTGATTCTTGTTATTATGAAGTTCTTCCCAAGGCTTGATGATGGGCTTGGAAGAAATTGAAACTGGAACAACTTCGACACTTGAAGCTGTTGGAAGGAAAGACTTATCATCTGGATAGTTCAAAGACTTGAAAGTATCACTCTTTTCTTGCAATTCAATCCTTTGAAGTTGCGACTCGAGTTGAAGAAACTCAATGGTGTCATGTGTTTGTTGTAGATGCCATGAAAGATCAGCAAGAGTGCCTTTGCTGTCGTGCACCATGTCTTCATCGCTTGAGATGATCAAACTGTGAAGAATGTTTAACAACTGAATATGTTGTGCCATCTGAACTTGCACACTTGAAAACAGGGTCTCTCGTCGGAGATGTCGTACTTTGAACTGTTTCACTTCAATGACAGGCTTGCTTGAATGTGGCTTGAATGGCATGCTCGCTTGATTTTTTGCTTATTTCACTTGCTTGGAAAACTTGTAGAATGTTCTCACTTAAACTCTGGAATTCACACTCACTTGATGACGATCGTGTTTGTTTAAGTGCTCACTTGACTGACTTGATGACTTCACGCTCACTTGAATGAATAACCATGCTCACTTAATGTTGATGTCAACTTGGTTGATTGATGTCAGAGTTGAACTTGTTTGGTTGCTTTTGATGGTCGCTGCAATAAACTTCACTCTGGCTTGCTTGATCATTTGATCTTTGTACTGTCTTGACACAAACTGCTTGAAATCACACTCGCTTGGAGATGTAAACTTGTTGCTTGTTTGAAAAAACTCATGCACTCAATTGATTTTGTGTAAAGGAAGGGTGTCGAACACTGTCGATAATGCACCCAAGAAAGCTTACAATGATTTTAAAATAATGAATTCACTTGTCCTCTTAAAAATTCATGAACAATGAATTTTTAATGAATCACTTAAATCAATGAATTTGATTACAAGGATTGGAAAGAACTTTGATGAAGACTTTGCTGTGAAAAGCATTAGCTTGACTAAGTGAATTTGTTGTTTGATGTAGAACGTTGATGTAGACAATCTTCAATTATATGTTTGATCTTGCAGCTATGTGTTGTGCTTGTTGATGTATGCAATATTAAATGAAATCGTTGATGTGTCACAACTAGATACAAATAAAAAACAACAACATGAAGCCATAAAAAATATGCACCATCAAACACACATGGTGTACCTAAGATCCCCTTATTCAATTTCGGGTGGATCTAGGACACATCAACACCAAAAAAAAATGATATCTTTATTAATCACTGGAGTACATCATCTGAAGCAATAATAATGCCAAGCTGGCAACCCTTTGAAAGAAATTTGTCTTCAAAATCTGGATATTCACCGACTCAATCTCTCTCAAAGAAAAATGGTACTTGGAATCACAACAATGAATTTCCCTTATCACTCCAAATTTACAAAATATGCACCTTATATCTCCACAAAATATTCTTCAAATTTACAAAATGTAACGCACCTTATCACTCCAAATTTACAATAAACAGCTTATTTCTCCAAAAATGAAAAACATTCCTTATCTCTCCAAAGATTTCAAATACTCCTTATTACTCCAAGAACAATTTTGGTGCATCTTTATCCCTTCAAAAATAAAACTTTAAAAATCATCAAGCTTATTTAAATAGGCTACCTTATCACACCTCCATAAAAAAACTTGAATATAACTTATCTCTCCAAAAAGAACCAAAATCAACTTTTCAAAAAAAAACACACCTCTCTCCGTTTTAATTGGATCTCAAAAAAGTGACTCTACATTAAAAATACTTCTCAAAGCACTTTTAAATGTACTCTTTAAATACTTCTTCAGTCAAAATTTTCAATGAATTTAAGCTGGCAAAAGCGGTATCACTTCATCTCTACAGAATTGCAAGGCATTGGAGATCATAGAGCTGGGAGATAACAGCATTTCGGGGAGTATTCCAACATGAATGAAGTCTCACGACATTATTTACAAATGCCAAGTCACATGAAATAACGTTGGCCAGCAAGTTAAATTACCTTTCCATCATAAGCTGAAAGTATTTCATCGATTCCTCTCAGGCTATCATCCACAAGTAAGTGAAACAAAAAAACATATGCTCACGCGAAAAGGAAGAAGATGAGTGTCAGAAATGAAGTGAAGACGAGGGGTAGCTGCTCAAGTAGCAGAGCTTTGTGAACCACTGACGCAGCTGTGTTCCAAACCATTGACATAGTTTATATCTCTGTTCAGTTTAGGTCATGTACTGCAAGCCTTCACTCGCCCTCACTCTACAGAAATCTAGCCTAGAATCTTGAAACTGTGTGGAGCGCCATCAATCTTGAATCTTGAAACTATGTAGAACATCAATCTTGAAACTTGATAATTTTACCCATGCTGGAGGGAGCAGCTCCTCTCATAATTTTTCTTGAAAAAGCTCAGCAAGGCCCAATTCGGCAACGGTTTGCTCTTTCACAGAAATACAGACATGAAAATTCTCTTTCACAGAAATGGCTCTTTCACAATGCTCTTTCACAGAAATACAGACATGAAAATGCAAAAGCGATGGAAAACTGATGGAAAACTTAACGCTGGTCAACAACTGCTGCTGTAAAAAAAACGTTGTCTCATTCTACTGTCAACGCTGGTTCTATTCATAAAATGTTGGTTCTGGTTCAGAAAACGCTAGTTCTAAACCAGTTTATTTAAATGCATTACTGGTTCAATATTACAGCTCTTGCCCATTTGAAAGCAGCTGTTCTGTTTTTCGTGGATGTTTCGGGGTCTTGCGGCTACACCATTGCACAACAAGATGCATATACATTCATTGGAAATGAAGAATCGATGGCTATAACCATAAATTCTGCGTTATATACAATCAACCATCACATCAAACAACCCAAACGTTCATATCGACCATCACAGCAAAGAATCAATGACTATAACATTCATATCGATTTCTCCATCACAGCAAAAAATCGATGGCTATAACATTCATATCGATTTCTATTTACAACAACTATTCCACTCAGCTTACAATCAAACAACAGTCAATCACAGATTTTGAACAAAGTGTTACTTTTAGGTATGTTTCCAAATGTCGAATATACAATTTACTAGACATGCTCACACCATTCAGCGATCAATACTAACTGTAAATCGAGGTTTACACTTACAGGCTTTCATATGAAACACGCCATTTGTAATTCAACTTTTATATAACGAAAAAAATCAATGTGACACAGTGTTTTTTCTCCCGCATACATTCCAAATCCACTCAACTCAGGAATCGAAGACTGTCATACATTCTTTAATCGCAGCTTCCGGCAATTTGCTCCACTGCTTCAACGCAGATCTGTACTTGTTGAACATTATACACCTTGCAACGGATGCAGACTTCGACTTTATTAATCACTACTTCATCTCCACTCAATTCCACATCTACTACTGCATAACCAGTCTCTACCATGCTCAGACCTTCACAAGTTCTCCACAGGCCCAAAAATCATAGTAACGCTCTGATACCACATGATACAAATGAAATAACTCATAAACATACTGCATAAAACATAGATACAAAAACTAGGGAAAACATTGGCAGAAAAGGTAGAAGCCTCATGGCTTCTTCATGTAATCTCTCTTATTAAAAGAATTTTAATTTGCAATTTAAATAGATGAGAGAAGATAGTCCGTGTTATCTTAGTCTCTTTTGGTTGAGATAATTTCTCACCAAAAACCCACCAAGATAGGAGTTCCTAAACAAACTCCAACTTTTTAGGAACAACCCAACAACCCAAGAATTAGGCACATATTCCTAACTAGGAATATTTAATTTATTTATTTATTATTTTGGATTTATTATTGTTATTTTAGAGAGGCTAACACAACACTGTGCCATATGCATAGTCATGGTTCACTTTCCATTTGCATAATGACAACTGGAATTTTAATGATGACAACATCATCTAGGCCCACCCATAGTAGGTTCCACTCAATGTACTCCCAACAAGCATCATCTGCCCTCGATTGATGTGGTGGAGTGCCTGGTTGCCCAGGATCTGCAGCACCGCTGTGGCCATAGCACGGGTCTCTAACCTCTATAGATCCCCGATGGGTATCAATGTCCCCTTCACATGGAGACCTAGTCAAAAATCACACTCTACAAACTCCATAATGTTTCGTCCTTGTGGTAACACTGGTTGAGTATTTCCTACCATCCCAAGTGGTGGGAGACTAGTCAGAAAATATATATCCTGGACCGTCAACTCGATCCGATGCCCTTGCACTATAAATACCTCATGGTCTGTAACCCAATAACTAACAATCCGAGCCAACAAGGGCTCTCTAGCTCTCATCAAAGTGTTCTCCACAAACTTCAGAACCCCAAACCTAGCCAACGCACTGTGGACACCATGATCCTCTCGGATCTCCAACCGCAATGTATCCAGGTCTCTCTCTCTCGAGTTGATAAGTAATTCTTCCATATCTACACAAAACCATCATCTTTTTCAGTGTACAAAAAGGAAATACTGCATTAAAACATAAAATCCCAGCTCTCAGCCAAAAAAAAACACAAAAAAACCCCTCTCTGAAAGGTCACACTTTTCAGGCAAAATCCTGGTACAGGTTGCACTTTTCTGCCCAAAACCTGCTACCCAGGTTGCAGATATTGCCCCAAAAAGTGCAACCCGATCGCGAAGAGGAGCAAGGGTCTGTTGCTAAGCCCTGGGCACCTAAACTAAACTTTCAATCCACTGAACTGAAAGAGTAGGGTTAGGCCTCTTACCTGCAACTGACAGGTCTTAATTCCAACAGTTAGTTTGTCTGCTACTATCGCCACAAGATTTAGGGCCTTCTCTCCTCTCTACATTCACCACATCTACACTTTCAAATGAGTGAGTTTGGAGGGAAAATTCCTTATTAAAAGACAAACCCCTGATTTTTCTTTCACCTGCTATGGCCAAATCGTAGCTCAGTTAGAAAAAATTTCTGTACCGTTGGCAAGCTCTCACCGAGCTCTCAAACGAGTATCTGTTAGTTTTTTGTGATTTTATACTTCACCAAGACACATTTTGTCCAAGAAGTGTCACTTCACTACTCCTTCAAATCGAATTTCTTCACTTACAACACTTGTACTTGGGGCACCACTTTGCCTCCATACTTGTCCATGCTTATGTTGATTTTCATCGTGAGTAACCATCTTGTACTCATGTCTTTATGGTCCCCATTGGACCTTTTTCTGTGTGGCAGCATCATCGATTCACCCTTGTTTACAACATCTGAGTTGAGTCATCATCGCATTCATGGAGTATATCCCGAGTCCGTTGGCAAGCTCTCACCGAGCTCTCAAACGGGTATCTATTAGTTTTTTGTGATTTGATACTTCACCAAGGCAAAAATTTTCCAAGAAGTGTCACTTCACCACTCCTTCAAATCGAATTTATTCACTTACAACACTTGTACTTGGGGAACCACTTCTCCTCCATACTTTTCCATGCTCGTGTTGATTTTCATCGTGAGTAACCATCTTGTACTCATGTCTTTATGGTCCCCACTGGACCTTTTTCTGTGTGGCAGCATCATCGAGTCACCCTTGTTTAGAGCATCCGAGTTGAGTCATCATCGCATTCATGGAGTCTATCCTGAGTCCTTTTGTATCCCACTATAGTCCTTGATCCTTCATTTCTTGGTCCCTCTCTCATGTCCCACATTATGGCCTTCAGTTCTACTATCCCCTATCCCCTTTGATATTGTGTCAGTTGCTACCAGCTCATCCATGCCCTTTATGCTCTAACAAGGGAAGTTGTCTGTCCGCTACTTAGTACCCCCCATTTCATCATAATCCCTGGAGTCAATATTTCAGTCGCTCTACTATTTTCTCTCATGCATTAGTTGAGGATCCCTTATGGCCTCACCTACGACAAACCTCCTTCTATCAACATAAGATCATTCATTCCAGAAGACAGGTCTAGAGGGCGGTGTACCTTGGTTCCAGCTTCCACTCTTTTTCGATGCCTTGGATCAGACAAAGGGACTCCTTATTTCCATTTTACATGATTTTTTCTCAGTTCCAGCTCCTTACGGCATGATCAAGATCCAAATACTCGATGGTTCAGTGATGCAGCAGATTGTATCGGTGATTCCTAGGTGTGTGTTGGATGTTTTCAGACATCATGAGGGGGTGGCCCTTTCGGTAGCCCCCCACATGACCAGATGACCTCTTCATTACATCCTTTGATGTAGCTCAATATATTTGATGATTTCGGCCTCAGCCGCTTGCATCACCTTTTATTTTGCATGTATCAGTCATATTTTCAGAGCCCTTTCCTGTTTATAGGGGCACTTTGGTTGTACTTATATCTCATGTACTCGGATATTATTGTATAAGTCCTGGTTGTTATCCTAGACACAGTATGTATGTGGGATTTTGTTATTTCCTAAATCTACCTCAAGCTGAAAAAGGCAGAGTTCAGGGTAACATCAAACCACGCTCAGTCTGGTAGCTAGCCCTACCAGAACAGGAGAGGGCTCTCTCCAGGTCAATCTCAGCGAAAATTAATCGATATGGCGTGATATGACTTGAAATAATGCTAATTTTAGGCTAGGTATATAAGTAAAGGGGTTTTATTTTTTTTTAGGGGGTTTTTGTTGGATCAAAGGGAAAGGCAATTTTGGGTGCGGGGATTAGGCCTAGTTTTTGCAGAATTATGATTAGGGCAAGGAAGGTAATAGTTTTTATGCTTTAGCTTGAGTAAATGGATGGATCAGACTGGTGAGGAGCTGAAGAGGGCATGAGGGTTTCAAGAGTCCTCCTCAAACATATGAAAACATGAAAAACTAAACAAAAATGAAGGCAGAGAAAAGCAAACCAATGAGTTCTACCTTTATAACTTGTTTGTTCAGTTTAAGAAGAAAGGAGAAAAAAAATGGTATACATAAAGATCAGTGAACTTACAGATACATAGAGGAAAACATCATCAAACACATAGCCACAAGGATCCCAAAGAGGGCTGCAAACCCTGGTCTATTCCTTTGCCAAAATTGCAGAATGAAATGTACAATGAAGTGCTAACAATCCCAAATGTCCAACCCTAAAAATGACTGAGAAAATACATCATATAGACAAGCCTAACCCATTCCCATGCCTCTAGGGGTCGAGCTCATCATTATAGGAGCTGTTTCAACCATATCTAAACTAGCAACTAGAAAATAGGCCATGAAACAACTTGCCTCTATATGCTAGGAAACTGATCCATTCACTCACATTTCACCTTTTGGTGAATGAATATTCTAGAACAAGTAAAAATGTGCCAAAATTACATCATGGTTATGAAATTACATCAAATTAGATCAATAGTTACATGAAAAAGTGAAACTAGCTAAAACTAGGCGAAATTCTGAGCCGTGGAGTGAAAAATAGGCCAAAATCCCCTATGCATCGCGCCTAAAATCTCTATGCGTAGCACAAGTTTGGAGCTGATTTTTATGCCCTTCCCAAAGTCCAAATTGAGCTCATGATAGCTCGTTGGAAATCCCTACCTGTCTACTTTCCAACCCAAGTGGAATTTATGGATTTGGTGTCCAGTTTCCCCTCCAAACGTTCAATCTCCCAACACTGCTTTCTGTGGGTGAAAAAAGTGGTAGAAAGGCCATTTTCAAGGTGTTTTGACCCTTTAGGCAACCCAGAACTTGATGAAATCCTTAGGTAATCCATGATCATGCATAAATTTTCATAAAAATATCATAAATTCAATGTTTTCCCTCTGAAGAGCTACCAATCATAAGCACGTGCAAGGTGGCGCTACACGTTGAGCAGAAAAACCTGTTTTGTGACCAAAAAATTCAAAAATGACAAAATTTTCTCCAAACTCCTAGAAATTTGGACTGAAGGTCCCTCATCAAGTACCATGCTCATCCAAAGAAGCTTCGGCCAAGATTTGGAGCCTATCATGTCTTTTACAACGCTTCAGTGCCCTCCTTAGCCTCGCTTTCAGGATCTTGATCTTCGCTTTGCAAACATGTGTACGTGCCCAATAATGGTTCTTCATATGTCTGAGCATGTTCTTCTCCTTATTTTCCTTCTCCAACAGCTTATCAAGATTAATTTTGACTCTCTCGAGCCAAGTCTCTCTATCGGCCTCAATCTCCCGCTCAATAGGTGTCATCTCGGATGGGCTTTTTCGAGCAGCTCGTCGGTTCTCACGGATTTTTTGCAACTCCATGATCGTCTGTTGATCCTCCAACTGCTTATTTCGCTGCTCTAGATAGTTAATGATCCATTGTGCTCTCTACAACTTGTCGGTCAATGTGTTGATCTCAATTTTCTTCTCCTGAATGATCTCCTTCAGTTTTGAGCGTGGAGAGCTCAAATCCACATCAATCAACATGAAATCAGTATCCTGGCCTCCTGAAGGGCCCTCCTCCTACATAGGCCTCTTTCCTCTATCCTGTATATGTACTTGTGCTAATGATGATGGAAACAAGACCCCTTCCACCCCAGGTGGAGATAGTACTCATCGGGCTGCTGCAAATAATGCTCTCGTGCCTCTCTGATAAGTAACATACACTGGCACACCGATAGGCTCTGTCACGGGACCTTCAAACTAATGTGAAGGCTCACCTGCATCATGAAAAATCTCTGTAGGAGGCTGAGGGGCTATGAAGAAGTCATGTTAAATGAAATCTTCCCATGCAATGCCCTGCAATCCAAGCTGATGTACCACAATCATCTTGATGAGTGCATAATGATAAATGATGTTGTGCTGCTGCTCGGGAGTCTTCTTTTGCACAAGAGTAGTCATCCTCTCTATGTTTCGACACATGAAATATGGAATGTTCATCATCCTCACTCTCGTGAAATGCATCAATAGTCTGATGTGGCATGCATAGAGACGTGAGAACCGACCCTCACAACTGAAGTATCTGATAATGAGTCTCATCAATGGCACATAAGATTCCTTCAGGAACTGGAATGGGAATACCCTGCTGAGCTGCCTCACATAGCTAGGCTTGATGTATGGCTCGTAATGTACTTTGTCCACCTGTTGTCTTTTGTTCCACTCCTCACCTACATTCGATATTCCTGTTGCCTGAGAAATGGTTTCTGGTGTCAAGGTGAAATTTACACCAGCAAGAGTAACCTGACCATCATGCAAATGTAAAAAAAACAACCAGGCTAACTCCTAATGATGCTAAATCTGAGCAATCCTCTCACAATACTGATAGGATGACTGCTCTCGGAAACATGCCATGGCAAGTGGGCTGGCCTGCAACTGAGTCAATGAGGTGGGCTCCTCTCTCACATGTTTGCCTCCTTTACGAGGCCTTCTCGGTGCATGAAGCTGCGGCAAAAGCAGAATCATATCCCACACTCATATGATGATGACTCATTAGGGGAATTTTGAGGTCTAAATGGGCCTCCTAAGAAAAATGTACAACAAAAATAAACTTTATAACAACCAATAGGATTCAAGATGATGATGTCAACCATGGGGGATGATTTACCATTTTTTAAATAAAAGGGTAAAAATATTAAAAAATAATAAAATAATAAAACTACTTTTTCAACTCGTATTTTCAACTTATCTCCCACAATATTTACTCAAATTTCGAGTGGGAGTGCTCGTTGGATGAAAAATTTAATTCCTCATTCAAGGAGTACCCATGTTGCATACTTTCAATGAACCCTGCTACATGAAAAATGGTAAATATATAATAATAAAAAAATGTGATTACAATCACGTTTTTTATGTATTTCTCATTTTTTGTGTAGTAGGACCCATCGAAAGTATGCAACATGGGTACTCCTTGGATGAGGAATTAAATTTCGCATCGAACGAGTACTCCCACTTGAAATTTGAGTAAAAACTTTGGGAGATAAGTTGAAAATATGAGTTGAAAAAGTAGTTTTTTCATTTTTCCCCTCTAAAATTTGATGATGTCATCAAATATTATTTGATTTTTTCCACTATTATTTTATAATTTCCTTAGGAGGCCCATTTTAGACTTCAAAATTCCCCTAATGGTGTGTCTGTCATGGTGTTGCAATGTGTATGTCAAGTGTATGTTTGGTTTGTTGAAAATGACAAATTGGTGCCTTTGTTTCAATTGCCAAAATATACTAAGTAGGAAGGGGCTGTGGTAAATAGGGACAGTGGGTAGAGTGGACTTTAAAGTACAATTAGAATGCAATAACAGTCACTTAACTGTGTTTTAGGAATGTGGGGTTTGGGGATTTAGGAATTTTGCAAATGATATGGGAGAGTGATAGTGATAGGGAATTGTAGGGTTTAGAGATAGGGATAATGGGAATGAGTGATAATAGGATTATAAGGGAATAGGAGAGGGGTCTTATGATAATATGAAAGTGATGAGAAAAACAGGTGAAAAATGAAATGGGAGTGTTTTGGCACCAAAGTCAAGTTTTAACACCCAAATTCAAACCCAAGGAGCAGTTTTTGACAAAAGATAGGGTTTATATTTTCAACCTCCAAACTTTCATATTCTTTCCTTCAAACCATACTAAACACCAGCTAATAACGACGAGTCAATGTTCCTCGGAAGAAAAAGAGATTGGGTGGTTCACAGTTTTGGAAGAAACGATGATGAGATTTTTTAACATCGACACAATATTGTGGCAACTTTATTGATCTGGATGTGGCAAGTGTAGATGCGCTACGCACGTTCAGCTGTTTTCTTTGTGGGCGGACAATGGAGTGTCTTGTTGTGACCTCTGGTCGTACGCCTTATTACTCTGTATATGGCATTCAGTACGATCAGCTTCTAACTCACAGTTTCGCCCTCCAATGTTCTGACTCGGCTTCTCTCTTGGGTTTTGGCGTGCAAATTAAATTTAAATGTGGAAAATATCTTATGCTATTAGTAGAAAATTTTATTTTTCTTCTTAAAACCCACCTTTGTAATGTTTTGGCTTTGGCACTTTTCACATTTTTAATACAAACTCTGTTTTTGTTTCCATTTTGACTTTTTTGACTTGAATGACGAAAATTTTGTCAATTTTTTGCAAGGATGACTAGCACGGAATTTGGCAAAAGCGACCAGGGCAGCGCCTGAAGATTTTAACAACTGAAAAAATTTGAAAATATACATGGCATTTATTACAAAGGACAAAATGACGATTTTCTTCAAAACAGAGTTTTGAAGAAAAGTCACGATCTAACATTATAACGATGAAATTTTTTGAAATGAAAACTGATTTTGAACCTCCCTCTGGCCTGCTGGCATTATTGGACACTTTGAAGACAAAATTTGCGAAACCCTAGACCTAATGACTGAAATGACTCTTGCTGACTAAGAGACCAAAACAGGACTGTAAATGACTTTAAAATTGATTTTGATGGACAAACACAAACCAGCAGGTACATGACATGAGGGACATGAGTGACAAAACCCTTCCGTCAGAAGATCGATGCTCCTAATGGAATGCAAATGACTGAAGTGAATGAGACACCTAAAAAATGAAATGCAACAAAAGAGATTTTGATCTCTGACGGAGGGATGAACAGACCGACTCTAACATTGGCTTCAATGGGGATGGTAGCTCCTTGGAGGTGCCAAGAACTACAGATCTTTGGAAAGCAAATAGTGCCTTCGTCCATTGGGCTATGGAGTCCACAATTTTGACAAATCAACATAAGACTGTTGACTGATTTATTGACTGAAAATTTGACTCAAACTGACTCAATTTTGAAACTGAAATGACTGAAAAAACTGACTTAACAGACTCAAATCAAAGCGGCAATCCATCTTCAGAATTATAGCCTTCACTTCGGGCCCCAAACTGAAGACAAGATCACAGCACACACTTGCAATGAAACTGAAATAAATGGTATGTACAATGACAATGTAATCAGCAAAAAACATCTTAGAAATGGTACCGCTTGAGCAGTTGACCATTGACCGGCCCTCCTGGAAAATCTTCCCCATTCATATCCTTTAGAAGAAAAGCATTCTGACCTCGATATGCAGCAATTTTAAAGGGTCCTTTCCAGAGATTTTCAAACTTACCGTTCTTACCTTTGTCCTCATTTCTAGCATCCCATTTCAGCACCACTTCCTCCAATTGAAATTTGTCTGCCTTTGCTTTCCTGTCATAGATTTTCTTAATTCTCTCCTGTAGCTTGAATGTGTTTTGAAAAAATTCTTCCCTCATCTGCTGCAAATGGATCATTTGATTTATTCTTCTCTGCATATGATCTTCTTTACTGCCAGCTTCCTATAGAAGTTTGACCACCGAAACTGCGAGAGAGGTAGGGAACACTATATCAACTCCGTAAACTAACTCAAAAGGGGACATACCAATGGATTTCTTATGACTCACTCGATCAGCCCAAAGTGCATTGACCAGCTTCTTATGCCAACTTTTCTTATTTATTTCCAGCAAATTTTTAATGATGTTGACCAAAGATTTGTTGGAAGATTCTGCCAATCCGTTGCCTTGTGGATGATAAGCAGTTGAGTGTCCCAAAATGATTTTATACTTATCAAAAAACTCAATCATCTCTTTTGATTTGAAAGCTATTGCATTATCAGTGATCAACTTATTCAGGCAACCAAAATGAGACAAAATGTTATTATCAAGGAAAGAAATTATTACCAAATCTGTAGCTTGCCTAGTGGGAACTGCTTCAATCCATTTCGTGAAATAATTTTTCGCTATTAGGATCCATCTATGCTGACTTGAAGAAGCGGGATGAATTTCGCCAATGAAATCCAAACCCCACTGCTGAAAATGTGCACTCAACTCAATGGGCTTAAGCGGCAAAGGATGTAATTTATGTCTTCCTTCAAAAATCTGACACTCATGGTAGCTTTTGACAGTCTTATACACATCAGCAAACAATGTCGGCCAATAATATCCTGCTCTCAAAATCTTATTGGCCATTTTTTCCCAAAAAAGGTGACCGCCACAATCTCCTTTGTGAAAATCCTCCATAACCCTCCTTGCTTCTTCTTCCACCAAACAATTCAGCAAAACACCCCCAGGATCTTTCCAATAAAGTGAATTATTCAAAACACAAAACTTAGCAGCCTTCAACTTCAGAGTTCTACTTTTGTTTCTAGTCATGCTAGGTGGTGGTGAAAATTTTTGAAGCACATATACAATATCTTAATACCAAGGAGACGTCACAAAAATTTCTGATACCTAAACTGATGAACTTTCCTCATTTTCTTTGGACATAGCAGCAATAAGATTGATGTTGATGTCCAAAGCATGCAAATTTGATTCAGCCATTAACTTTTCCAGCCCTTGTCCTTTGATAAGCTTGGTAGGCTTTATCTCCACATCATACTCCAACAAGGCTGCAATCCATCTGCCCCGTCTCCCTTCTAGATCTGTTTGCACCAAAACATCCTTTACAGCAGCATTAGGAACATAAGCAATAATATGAAAATGCAGAATATATACCCGAAAATATTTCAGCACTTTCACAAGTGCAAGAGCTTGCTTTTCAATGATGTTATATTTCAAGGCTGCATCTCTTATAGTACAGCTGAAAAAAGCAATCGGTTTCTCATGCCCATCTCTTTTCTGCATTAACACCACTGCCATAGTATGCTCCGAAGAAAATGAAAACAAGATAAAATCCTGAGTATAATCTGGGTTGATTAAAACAGGAGCTAAAGAAAGAACCAACTTCCCTAGATTGAAAGACTTTGCCGCCTCTTCAGACCACTTTACTACACTATCCTTCTTAAGCATGTATGTAATCTCTCTTAGATGTTCAGTAATGTTAGGCACAAAGCGGCGTAAAAAATTCATCTTACCATTAAAAAATTGAATCTCCTTCTTATTCCGGGGAAGATCGATTTTCTGAATAGCTTCAACTCGTGCTGGGTCAATACAGATGCCATCTTTTGAAATAATGTGACCAAGTAGTTTGCCTTCATCCATGGCAAACAAACTCTTCTTCGGATTGAGCGACACACCATACTTTCTACATCGCTGAAAAACAACTTTCAAACGGTAAAGATGTTCTTCATCAGAATTAGAGAAGACTGTCAAATCATCAAGATACACAACTAGGAAAACATCTTTCTCATTCGCAAATTCCATGTCCATTGCACACTGAAATGTCACACCAGCATTCTTCAAACCGAAAGACATTTTAGTGTAATGGAAAGTTCCCCACGGAGTGGTGAACGTTGTTTTGTCTCTATCATCCTCATGGACCAAAATTTGGTTATACCCGGAATAACCATCGAGTAGTGACATACGAGATGCTCCAACTACTCGCTGCAATATGTGATCCATTTTGGGCAATGGATAATTGTATTTCAAAGAAACCTTGTTCAAATTCCTAAAATCAATGCACAAACGAATCTCACCTGTCTTTTTGCGAATAGACACCAAATTGGAAATCCAATCTGAAAATCTTATAGGAACAATAATACCAGCCTTGTATAATCGATTCACCTTTTTCTCAATTGAGGGCAGCAACTTCAGATTTATCCTTCTCAACTTCTGCCTGAAGGGCTTTTGATTTGGTTTAATAGGAATAGTGTGCTGAATTATGTTGCTATCATATGTCTTTAAATCTGAATAGTCCCAAGCAAAAGCATCAGCAAAAGAAGACAACAAACTAGCATATTTTTCTTTTACCTCCGGTGGCAATGCTTTAGACAACTTCACCATCTTTGGATTCTCAGCTGTTCTAATGTTCACGTCTTCAACTCCCTTTTCAGTTGGTCGCAAGGTTGGCTTTCTAGCTACGTCATCTTGATCAAAGAGCTCTTCTAAAGGTATCAAACCCTTAGTAATGACATTATCTTTCAGCTGCAACACTTCCATTTGATTTATTTGCACATCAGCCTCACCATCATCATATTCCATGTCAATTGAAGTGTCTTTTAATTTACCTTTGTTCTGCAGAAATTCATCAATCTCATCATCATCTTGGAATACTTGCTAAAACCTTTGATTATCTAGGACAGTTGGACTATGTTTCACATGGATCTCGAACTTGTTACTTGAGTTCATTAGAATCTTCAAATTACTTGCTACCTTAGCAAGAGCATCAGCAATGCCATTCTGAATGCGAGGGATACAAGTCAAAGTATAGTCTGAAAACAATTTCAAGATATCAAGAACAACATTTCGATAAGCCCGCATTCGAGGATGCTTCGCTTGATAGTCACCCTTCACTTGCTTAATCACCAACTCGGAGTCGTCATAGACTGCAATCCTCTTAGCATTCAAATTCTTAAGTATTTTCAGACCAGCAATCAAAGCTTCGTATTCTGCCTCGTTATTCGAACAATCAAATGCTAACTTGTAAGAACAAACTCTCACATTGCTAGGTACCTTGTTTGGGGCGGAAAAAGGACTGCGTACCCAAATTCCGATTCCAGCACCATCACTCCCAACGGCACCATCGAAATCCATATTCCATAATCCTTCTTCATCTTCATCCTATTGCTGAAATTTCATTTGCTCTGTTATTTCTGCTTGCTGTCCCTCAATTTTCTGATGTTTTTGGAAGGCTGATTGCTCAGCAGAACTCTCAAGTTCTTGTCTTTATTTCATCAAAACTTCTCTGAAATTTTTTGTGATCTTTGGAATGTCCTCTTTTTCAACTAACTAACTATCTATATCATTGAAACTATCGGAATACAAAACAAAAGACTGTAAATCTGTATGTACATAATTTACCGGATGATTTACCGGTTTCTCCTTGCTGGTGATCATATACTTCATTTTCTGTTCCTGGTATAGTTTTCTCATCTGACCGAACACAGGAATGGTAGCATAGGAGAAATCAAGCTATAATGTTCCCTTCAACTTCTCTCCCCAAGATCTAGAAAGAAGCATGCCAAATCTAGGAGGAATGTCTGCCACAACCACATCCATCAAAACATTCTTCGTCGGAATCTGATCTAAACTTACCACCAAATCTTTAATGAGCCCAATGCATCTTACTCTACTGGAATCAAAAGAATACAGATCATGATACTTCCGAGTGATGTCCAATCCCAATTTCTCCATAATCGCCCTCAGCATGAGATTATGGGAAGCTCCAAAATCAAACATGGCATTATGTAACACAAAATCGTGCAATCTAAGGCTGATATAAAAAGGTGGCACATCACTATCAGGAGACTCACCATCCAATGCTGGCCCAAATATCAACTTAGGTTGATCATCTTCCACATTCAGCATATCATACATTGGATCGAAATTCAAAAGTTTAGATACTTGACCCTTGTAGCTGCTATATCTCATTAACTCAGTCAAAGGAATGTAAAATTTTAACTTAGAAATCTCACTCTCTAAGTTAAAAGCTGAAGTTTTGTCTACCTCTTTGGCTGGAGCATCTTTCCTTTCAGCTTTCTCCCTTGATACAACTGGCTGATTTGATCTTTCACTTGCTGATGGAGACTTGCTAGTAGTAGGATCAGCTACATCTTTTCCCTTCTTTTGTGCAATGGGTCCATCATTCTTTGGTGTTGAAACTTCCTTTCTCTTTTGGATTGGGTTGATAGGCACATCTCTATTTCTAAGTGAATATTGTTTCTGCTGGGCAGACAAAGCATTCATATAACCTCTTTGATACTCATCCGACTCTTCTTCAAGAGTTGTCTCATTTGCCAAGATAAAATCCTCATCCTTTTGTACAGCTGAACTTTCTGCATACTCCTCATCTTCAGTGATAAAGGTTGGCATGTCATCAGGTGTAAAAAGGTGATTTTCTTCTCCTATTACATTGTCTTCATCATCTGATTCTGGGCCAACAAAATTTTGTTGTAAAGGAGTCTTTACCTGCTATTGTGGCAGTGGTTCTTGTGCTCGCTTCTCTCGTTGTTTGATCCTGAACTGTGGTTGTTGTTGTCCACAGAAGTTGGGATTTCTGATCTGTGGTTTGGGATTATCAAGCGTCATTCTTTCAAACATCTTTTCCACCTTGCGAAGTAGTTGATCTAAAGTAGAAGCTTCTTCCTTCATTGCAACTTTCTTTTCTGCTTTCAATCTAGCTCTCTTGTCATTCAAATTCGCCTCAACACTCACCACAATTTTCTGCATATGCTCCAAAGTGGGTGTATATCTTTCTTGTAATGAATAGGCCATGTCTGGATCGAAACCATCCGGAAACTTAAGAAAATTTGACTTCCTAGATGGCCTTAAATCATCAGGAATTGCATTATAAACCGCATTAAATCTGATACAATAGTCTTGGACTGACTCACCGGGATTGCGCTTGATCTTGGTATATTCAAAAGTGATTTGAAGAGGATCTTTCTTTATTTCCCACCGATCTAAAAATTGTCTTTGCAGCTCGGCCAATGTAGCAATACTTCTAGGCTGCAAAGCTCTGAACCATTTTCTCACTTCACCTCCAAAAGTTTGCACAAACAATCTCATGGTCACGTTTTCTTCATCAATTTCATGAAGATCAAAGAAGTTTGCCATTATATCAATATGCTGCTGAGAAAGAACACTCTGAGGAGTGCCATCAAACAATGGGATTTTACTTTTATAATCAGCGGGCATAGCATCCAAGTTTGGAGGCAAGATAAGGGGTGCGAATCTAGAAGCCATTGCTCTTGGTGGATTTATAATCTGTCTTGGAGAAATGGGTGGAGTAGGAGCAGTATATGTGCAAGGTGTATGTGGTGGGGATGGAGGAGAAACTACTACAGATTATTGATCAGAGGTAGATGGTTGCACGGGAATGGTAGGAATGAAGGAAGGCTCAGTGTGAACTTGTGACTCAGAAGTAACTGTTGATGGCCCAAGAGTTTTAGATGCAGATTCTATAAACTCGGGAATATTTGTTGCAATGATGGAGTTTTGAATGTTCAAAATGTAACTGTCGATGGATCTATTAGCCTGTTCAATTTCAAGATACTTGATAAACTCTGGATTTATGATAGTAGAACTAATAGCACTTTCAGACTTAGTTTCAAACAACGACAACTCAAATTGCTCGTCAAATTCAATATCCTCAAGATATTCAAAAATAGCGGGACATGAATGAGATTTAAACAAAGGGATTACGAGACTTTCTCAAAGAAGGATTCTTGAAATCAGATTGGGATTCTCATACACTAGAGGTGGATCGGGATTCGGATTTTCTCTAGTATGTCTTCTAGAAGCCAGTGTGTTGAATTAATTTAAAAATCAAAGGGAAAAAACCAAATTTTTCAGCCTATCAAATTCTAGACTCATCATCCAAAAGTATAGAACGATCTAATATACTGGGGCAATTCACAAGTCAAGTGTCACATTCACAAGCTAGACCGGAGATTGACTGAAGCAGCGTTTATCTACTTTCGCTGATGCAAAGCAAGAACATTTCGAAGGCTACCTAGCATAACTTCAGGCTCCTTCTGTAGCTTACAAAACAATTAAAACCAACAAGCAAACCATTTTTCCCCAGTATGGTCGCCACTATGTTATTGCCTAAATCTACCTCAGGCTGAAAAAGGCAGAGTTCAGGGTAACATCAAACCACGCTCAGTCTGGTAGCTAGCCCTACCAGAATAGGAGAGGGCTCTCTCTGGGTCAATCTCAGCGAAAATTAATCGATATGGCATGAGATGACTTGAAATAATGCTAATTTTAGGCTAGGTATATAAGTAAATGGGTTTTATTTTTTTTTAGGGGGTTTTTGTTAGATCAAAGGGAAAGGCGGTTTTAGGTGCGGGGATTAGGCCTATTTTTTGCAGAATTCTGATTGGGGCAAGGAAGGCAATAGTTTTGATGCTTTAGCTTGAGTAAATGGATGGATCAGACTGGTGAGGAGCTGAAGAGGGCATGAGGGTCTCAAGAGTCCTCCTCAAATAGATGAAAACATGAAAAACTAAACAAAAATGAAGGCAGAGCAAAGCAAACCAATGAATTCTACCTTTATAACTTGTTTTTTCAGTTTAAGAAGAAAGGAGAATGAAAATGGTACACATAAAAATCAGTGAACTTACAGATACATAGAGGAAAAAATCATCAAAAATAGAGCCAAAAGGATCCCAAAGAGGGCTGCAAACCCTGGTCTATTCCTTTGCCAAAATTGCAGAATGAAATGTACAATGAAGTGCTAGCAATCCAAAATGTCCAACCCTGAAAATGACTGAGAAAATACATCATATAGACATGCCTAACCCTTTCCCATGCCTCTAGGGTTCGATCTCATCATTCTAGGAGTTGTTTCAACCATATCTAAACTAGGAAGTAGAAAATAGGCCATGAAACAACTTGCCTCTATATGCTAGGAAACTGATCCATTCACTCACATTTCACCTTTTGGTGAATGAATCTTCTAGAACAAGTAAAAATGTGCCAAAATTACATCATGGTTATGAAATTACATCAAAGTAGATCAATATTTACATGAAAAAGTGAAACTATCCAAAACTAGGCGAAATTCTGAGCTGTGGAGTGAAAAATAGGCCAAAATCCTCTATGCGCCGCGCCCAAAAACTCTATGTGTAGCACATGTTTTTAGCTGATTTTGAGGCCCTTATAAAAGTCCAAATTGAGCTCATGATAGCTCGTTGGAAATCCCTACCTGTCTAATTTCCAACCCAAGTAGAATTTCTGGATTTGGTGTCCATTTTCCCCTCCAAATGTTCAATCTCCCAACACTGCTTCCTGTGGGTGCAAAAAGTGGCAGAAAGGCCATTTTCAAGGTGTTTTGACCCTTTAGGCAACCCAGAACTTGATGAAATCCTTAGGTAATCCATGAGCATGCATAAATTTCCCTAAAAAACTTAGAAATACAAATTTTTCCCTCTAAAGAGCTGCCAATCATAAGCGCGCACAAGGTGGTGCTACGCGTCGGGCAAGAAAACCTATTTTGTGACCAAAAAATTCAAAAATGACAAAATTTTCTCCAAACTCCTATAAATTTGGATTGAAGGTCCCTCATCAAGTACCATGCTCAGCCAAAGAAGCTTCGGCCAAGATTTGGAGCCTATCATGTCTTTTACGACACTTCAGTGCCCTCCTTAGCCTCGCTTTCAGGATCTTGATCTTCACTTTACAAACATGTGTACATGCCCAATAATGGTTCTTCATATGTCTGAGCATGTTCTTCTCCTTATTTTCCTTCTCCAAAAGCTTCTTAAGATGAATGTTGACTCTCTCAAGCCAAGTCTCTCTATCGGCCTCAATCTCCCGCTCAATAGGTGTCATCTCGGATGGGCTTTTTCGAGCAGCTCGTCGGTTCTCATGGATGTTTTACAACTCCATGATCGTCTGTTGATCCTCCAACTTCTTATTTCACTGCTCCAAATATTTAATGATCCATTGTGCTCTCTGCAACTTGTCGGTCAATTTGCTAATCTCAGTTTTCTGCTCCTGAATGATCTCCTTCTGTTTTTAGCGTGGAGAGCTCAAATCCACATCAATCAACATGAAATCAGTATTCTGGCCTCCTGAAGGGCCCTTCTCCTACATAGGCCTCTTTCCTCTATCATATATCTATACCTTTTCTAATGATGACGGCAACGAGACCCCTTCCACCCTGAGTGGAGATAGTACTCGTCGGGCTGCTGCTAATAATGCTCTCGTGCCTCTCTGATAATTAACATACACTGGCACACCGATAGGCTCTGTCTCGGGACCTTCAAACTGATGTGAAGGCTCACCCACATCATGAAAAATCTCTGGAGGAGGCTGAGGGGCTGTGAAGAAGTCACGGGAAATGAAATCTTCCCATGCAATTCCTTGCAATCCAAGCTGATGTACCACAATCATCTTGATGAGCGCATAATGATAAATGTTGTTGTGCTGCTACTCGGGAGTCTTCTTCTGCACAAGATTAGTCATCCTCTCTATGTTTTGGCACATGAAATATGGAATGTTCATCATCCTCACTCTCGTGAAATGCATCAATAGTCTGATGTGGTATGCATAGAGACGTGAGAACCAACCCTCACAACTGAAGTATCTGATAATGAGTCTCATCAATGGCACATAAGATTCCTTCAGGAACCAAAATGGGAATACCCTGCTGAGCTGCCTCACATAGATAGGCCTGATATATGGCTCGTAATGTACTCTGTCCACCTGTTGTCTTTGGTTCCCCTCCTCACCTACATTTGGTATTCCTGTTGCCTGAGAAATGGTTTCTGATGTCATGGTGAAATTTACACTAGCAAGAGTAACCTGACTATCATGCAAATGTAAAACAAACAACCGGGATAACTCCTGATGATGCTGAATCTGAGAAATCCTCTCACAATACTGATAGCATGACTACTCTCAGAAACATGCCATGGGAAGTGGGTTGGCCTGCAACTGAGTCAATGAGGTGGGCTCCTCTCTCACATGTTTTCCTCCTTTACGAGGCCTTCTCGGTGCATGAAGCTCTGTGGTAGAATCACTGTCTTGCTCATATGATGACTCTGTGTCCGTCATGGTGTTGCAATGTGTATGTCAAGTGTATGTTTGGTTTGTTGAAAATGGAAAATTGGTGCCCTTGTTTCAATTTCCAAAATATACCAAGTAGGAAGGGGCTATGGTAAATAGGGATAGTGGGTATAGTGGACTGTCAAGTACAATTAGAATGAAATAACAGTCACTTAACTGTGTTTTAGGAATGTGGGGTTTGGGGATTTAGGAATTTTGTAAATGATATGGGAGAGTGATAGTGATAGGGAATTGTAGGGTTTAGAGATAGGGATAATGGGAATGAGTGATAATAGGATTATAAGGGAATAGGAGAGGGGTCTTATGATAATATGACAGTGATGAGAAACACAGGTGAAAAATGAAATGGGAGTGTTTTGGCACCAAAGTCAAGTTTTAACACCCAAATTCAAACCCAAGGAGCAGTTTTTGACAAAAGATAGGGTTTATATTTTCAACCTCCAAACTTTCATATTCTTTCCTTCAAACCATACTAAACACCAGCTAATAGAAATGGCAAGGTCAATCGAACTTACTCAGAGCAAAAGAGATTGGGTCGTTTGATTTTTGGAAGCAGTGATGAGATTTTTTGCTTGTCAGCCCTGTGCGCCGCGCGCACAACCCAGTGCGCCGTGCTGTGTGGGTGCACTGCGCACATTCAAAAAAAATTGCGAATGGCGGCTCTATGCGCTGTGACCTCCCGGTGCATCACACCTTCTCCCAATGCGCCGCGCAACACTCCAATACACAGTCCCGACTTCCAACTCATGGTTTCATTCCTCCACAATTGAACTCGATTTCTCTGATGTCTTCTTGAATGCAAATGAATTGATAAATGTGGAAAATATCTTATATAGTGAAGAATTTGATTTTTGCTTCTTAAAAACCCACCTTTGTAATGTTTGGCTTTAGCACTTTTCACATTTTTAATACAAACTTTGTTTTTGTTTCCATTTTGACTTGAATGACGAAACTTTTGTCAATTTTTTGCAGGGATGACTGGCACGGAATTTCGCAAAGGCGACCAGGGCAGTGCCTGAAGATTTTAACAACTAAAAAACTTTGAAAATATACATGGCATTTATTACAAAGGACAAAATGATGATTTTCTTCAAAAAAGAGTTTTGAAGAAAAGTCACAATATAACATTATAACGATGAATTTTTTTGAAATGAAAACTGCTTTTGAACCTCCCTCTGGCCTACTGGCATTATTGAACACTTTGAAGACAAAATTTGCAAAACCCTAGACCTAATGACTGAAATGACTCTTGCTGACTAAGAGACCAAAACAGGACTCTAAATGACTTTAAAATTGATTTTGATGGATAGACACAAACCAGCAGGTACATGACATGAGGGACATGAGTGACAAATCCCTTCCGTCAGAAGACTAATGCTCCTAATGGAATGCAAATGATTGAAGTGAATGAGACACCTAAAAAATGAAATGCAACAAAAGAGATTTTCATCTCTGACGGAGGGATGAACAGACTGACTCTAACAGATTCATTATCATGTTTTTATCTATCTCATGTTTATGCCATCATGTACTATATAGTTCAGTCCCCTGTTGACTAGACGCATTATTCATTGTACTTTGTCTCGGCGGGCATAGGTATGCCTCCCCCATCACCTATAGCATAGGTACTCACAAAAGAGACTTGTCGCACCTGTAAGTCTCACCTCCTCAGGGTCTAGTCCTCTAGTGCTTTGGTGTACCTTATATTTCTCTCTCTTTGACTTCCCCTTCAGTGTCTAGTGATTGAGTTCTTACAACGTACTTTGGTCATACGATTAGCTCCTAATGATCGCACACTGGGGGGCAATCTGTTACACCATTTTTTGGTCATCTAACATGTTACTATTAGATGGACAAAAGTACACCATGTAAGACCAATTTTACCCTAAGTAAAATTTCTTTCAATATGAAAAATAACTTAGTAAACCACATTTATTAAGTTGTTTATGGTCTAAACAGGAAACCCCATGAGGAAATATTGAATAACTCCGCATTTTTTTTATTTTCCTAAAGGAATAATTAGTTAAACAACAATTTAATTAACATTCTTGGTCATATTTAACCCAAACAGGAAAATTAATTAGATAAATCATTAGTTATCTTATTATTTTCTAGAAATAATTATTTAAACGTTATTTAAATAATATTCCTTGTTAAATTTGACTAAATCATTTATAAATAATTGAATAAATCATTATTTATTTGATTATTACTAGACCACATCCTTAAAATAATAAATAAATATTTTTTTTATTTATTATTTACAAATAAAGGGACTTGACCAAAGTCAAATTATTTTTCCTTGCAACAAATATAATAAAATATTCCATGAAAGTTGGATCTAGACTAACTCAATATTTTGTTATAAATAGAAGGTTTTTTACATTCATTCACTACCTTTTGTTGCTTAAAGATCACTCTGGATCTATAATTTTGGTCTGACTTTGATCCTCCATCATTGTCATATTTTTCTACCATTTTCTTGTGAGCTCCCTTTGAGTTTCATTTTTTCTTTGGGTTTTCTACACCATCAAGAGAGAGATATTTTAGATTTGAAGTGCTGAGGACTTACAAGAACCCATCCCAATGAGGGGGACTGGTAACATCTTTCTATGTTCCCTTCCCAGGTGTCAAAAATACAAAAAATCTTTAAAAATATTATTGCCTTGTCTATTAGATGCATGGAGCAACTCTTGATTTTATTTACTGTTTAATGTCTTTTACTACATAGATCTAGATTTTGTAGCATTTATCTTGGTCAACTAACTGCAGATATAAAGAAATTGGCAGCCATCTTTGATGTTAGGGATGTTTGTTATGCACAGCTAAAGTGATATTTTTTTGTAAATTTGCAATTAGAATTCATACTAACACCCATGTTCCCCAGGTTCCTCAAGCATTGATGGTCTCAAAGCTATATTTGTAGGCTCTTTAGATAAGTCAAGTACATTGGATTTTGGATCTTCAATACATCATGATTATGATAAGCATTTTTCTGCCTCCCCAAAATCCTTGGATGATTCAGGCACTACTTTTACTTTGCTAGAATCTAGCTCAGATGTAATAGAATGTCGAGACATGGTTATTCAAGAAGGACCTAAAATTTCCAAGGAGGATTATCTTCTCAGTTCAAAACCTACAAGTGAGAAAAATGGGACAAATTTTAGCACTTCTGTAGAGGTGTTGGATGATTTATCAGCAGAAAGTACTAATGATGTAGACTGTCTACTCCTGAATGAAAACAATTTACAACAAGGGAAAGGGGAAAAACTTGGTCTTGTAGATGTCAAGGGTTATAAACTTGATATTCCATTTGAGTGCCAAAGTAGTGATTACTTGCAGGAAAATAACATGGAGGAAGCACACAAGGCCAAACATGAAGAAATTCTATTAGAAAATATTGATTGAATATGGAAAAAAGGTAAGGTGAACTGGATAGAAATGAATGAACTTGAAAGGGCTATAGAGAAATTAGAAGACAACACTGATGATTTCTATAAAGAACTACAGGCACTTAGAGATTTAAAAAAGGTGGCCAGAGAAGGTGGAAAAGATGAGTTGAATTTTATGGTGGAAACTACAGAAGATTTTGAAGATGCTACTATGTGTAATAATTAAATCCCAAAGCTATCAAAGTTAACATTTCAAGCCTTAATGATCCAAAGAAAATCCAATTCCATGATTTCAGTAACCTGCAAAGCAAAAAGTGTCAAAGAGTATTAGTGAGAAAAGGAAAAGGACTTCAAACATTAGAAAGTGGGTTTTTCAAGTTAAATTAAATCCACAAGCCTATAAAAGCCCATCAAACACTTCAAAAGAGTCATTTTTTCCTTTCAAAACATCAAGAGAGGTCATCAAGGAAAAAATTTTGAGTTTTTGTGTGAAATTGTGCTAAGTTTCCTTGGCACAACGCATTTGCACCTACGCTATGCGCCTGGACCTCGGCACTGCGACCTTGCTCGAAATATTCAACACGATTTGTGAAGGTTTTGTGTACCTGTAGACTAGCGCCACGCCCTTGCCTAAGTGTTGCACCCTTACTAGAAGAACCCCGTGTAAGTTGCATTGTCATTGCACGCTCAGAGGTTGGCGTTGCACGCTTGGGTTGGCATTGTGCCCTAAGTTAGTGGTGTTGTGCGCCTAGACAGAGAAGTCTCCTAAGGGTTGGGGCCATTCAAAAAAGTTCAAGAATTCTTCAAATTTATCCTATCATCCTCCAAGCACTCTTAAGTGGTAAGTACATGACATAAACCCTATTTTTAAATCTATTTGATCACTCTTAATTGAATAGAAATGAAACCCTAAATTTTAGTTTGAGATCACTATTTTACCCGCGTTTCATCTTCCTAAAAGAAATATCAATCACAAAAAGGGTGATTACATTGGTTTAGGGTCTCCATTGATTTAGTTTGCCCCTTCACTCATGCCCTTGATTTTTTCACAATCTCCCTCCAAAACTGCATTATTCCTCATTTAATCTCCACTCCTCCATAACAACGTTGTTGAATTGGTCAAAGTTGACTGAATCAACATGATCCAACCCTTGTTCACACTTGGAGGTGCTTTATTTCACTGCTAAAAAGGTCTCCTTTCACACTTGAAGTGTTTTTATTACTGCTAATGAGACTTATGGGCCTCCCTACCCACTTATTCACCTACTTAGTGATAAAACAAACTATAATATTCCATTTAGCTGAAGGCTAATTTTTTGGAATATTACATTTATAAAACCCTAGGGTACAAGTGAAATGAGATGAGGGAAATTACCTAATTGAGTGGGGCCAAGGGAAAGTAAGCTCATAATCTATTTAAGGAAGAGGATAGGAGCCATATGGGGGATGTTTTGGATTACTATTTGTCTATGGTATGTTTAGACTACTTGCATTATTCAACTATTTAGTTGAGATTGCTGTGTTGTTTAGCACCTGGTGTTTCCGAGCAGGAATCCCACCTCTTTCCTTGAGAGGCATGTTGAGTCTCAAAAGTGTTTTCCATATTCATATATATTTCCATTATGTCATAACCATTCAGCTCTCATTTCATAGCCATCTGACCTAAAACCCTACATCAAGTAACCATTTTCATAAATATATGGGTTATGATCCTTGTTTTCCAAAGTTATTTATTTTATGTGTTTAAAGTGAATTTATGATTAGAAACTAGAAAATTAACATAGTTTCATATATCTATATATGTGTTATGAGTTTTGTGACATGTGTAGGTCAAAAGGAAGCTTCTAAAAGACCTTTATGGCCTCCCAAAACCAAATTCGAATTAGAGTGGAGAAGATCATGGGATCATGAGGACATGTGTCTCATTTCCTTTTTGTATTGAAACTCTAAGAAGATATGTGTCTCATTTCTTATTTGTATTGAAACTCTAAAAAGACATGTGTCTTATCATTTCCTATTTTGATTGTAACTTTAGAGATAGAGGGAGAGATTCATGGACTCTCATTAATGAGATAACTTCTCATATTTTTGTATAAATAGGGGAAGCTTTTTCCTATCAAGGGTGGTGAAAAATAGGAGAAGAAGAGAAAGGATTAGAGAGTGTTTTGTAACAAATCTTAAGATGGAATGGGATGTAGATTTGTGAGTTTATCAATAAAGAAGTTTATTTCTTTGATGTTGTTTTGATCACATCTTCAAGGAGCTAAGGATTACACCAAATTGGTAGCAGAGGGCCCCTGCTATTCGAGGAGGTTTTACATGTTTTCTAGATAAGTCATTTTCAATTCTGTTTTGTCATATTTCCTTATTTAGATTGCTTTCTAAAATCATAGCTTTTAGCATTATTTTTCATGTCATTTGCTTAGATAAAGGATCCTCATGATATTGCAGTTAGTCTCTTTCTCAAGCTCTTCCAATACATCTCTATTAAATGAATGGGATTCAATTGTGATATTTTGAGTTATTAGCATTTCATTTTTTGTTATTTAGTTAAAAAGAAGATCCTCATTATACTGCAGTTAGTCTCTTTCAAAAGATTTTCCAATAAATCTCTAATTCACGAATGAGACTAAGTTGTAATATTTTGAGTTATTGATTGTTTTGCTTCATAGAAGATCCTTATCACATTATGATTAATCTCTTTCAAAAATCTCTTCCAATAAACCTCTAACTCATGAATGAGATTTAGTTGTAATGTTATAAGTTGTTTCAGCATTTCATAGGAGATCCTTACTACATTATAGTAATATTTTTCTCAATATCTTCCAATAAACCTCTATCAAATGAATGAGATTTCACTGTAATGTTCTAATTTACTGTTTGTTTCAGCATTTCCTTTTATGTTTTAGGAGATCCTCATTACATTAGAATTAATCTTTTTTCACAAGCTATTCCAACAAATCTCTAACTAAATGAATCAGATTAAGTTGTAGTGTTTTGAGTTACTTTTCATTTCATGAATGTTCATTTAGAAGCTGTAATATCCATGGATTAGGACTCTTTGTTTTCATCATTTTCTAGTTAAGAACAAAACTTGAAAATAAACTCTATTTTAATTCATTTATTAACATTTCATTTTCTCCCTTTTGACATAGATCTAACTTTATATTTTTAGCATAGAGTAGTATACTAAGAATAAAACATAAAACCCCCAAAACATCAATAAAACACTAAAAACAACGAAGTAAGAAAAAGGGATACTTAGGCACATATAGTGTATCACACTTCATCAATTTACTAGCCCTGGTCGATAATTTATGTTAGCAATTTAGGACACTAAATTGACTAAACAAGGCCTCTTGGAAGAGAATTGCATTCATTTCCACATTCAAGTTTTCAGGCCAAGCTACATATTTTGTCATCAGCGCAGTTTCTGCAGGGTATTGTGCTGTGTTGCAGGGTGTTGCAGTGGAGGGTTGAGAAACCCACTTTTTGAGTTAATTTTTCATATGAGGAAGGATTACATCTCTTGGGAGATCAACTTGGAGGGCTCTTGGACATATTTCAGATCTTTGGCACCAGGCCAAATATTTTCCATCATTTCCAGCATTGTTCCAGCTGGGAATTGTGTTATCTTTTAGGGAAGCTTTAGTGAGGGATCTTGAGGCTCCTTTGGAGTGTTTTCCTATGATTGGAGGGTTTAGCCTTTCATTGGAGGAGGCATTTGAGGGGATATACATAATATATACATTATTTCATCCCTCTACACTCTTTTGCTTAAGTTTGTAGTCAATATTCAACCCTAGGGCTTTAGATCCCATCTTGTATAGGGTGTATTTCTGAAAACCCTTTTCGGGTTATTTGTAGGAGCTTGTGTAAAGCATAGATCTGTATTTGTCATATCTTTTGAGGCATATAATAGCCCTACATCTTCTGTACATTCTTTTTCTATAGCAGTGTAATTATAACTACACTGTAGCAGTGTTCCTCCATTTTGTATTGTAGCAATAGTTCATTTTCAGGAGTGATTGCTTTTGGGAGGCTTGTTTCCTCATTGTATATGATTCATGCCTCACCATTTTGTATGGATTTTCTAACTTAATACATGATGTTATGTCTCCATATTGGTCTCCAATGTTATTGAGTTGATTTACACTGCTATTTCCAGTTTTCTGTTCATATATTGTTGCTTTCCCCTTTTGGTAATATTACAATGGTATCAGAGCATAATCTTGGCTCAGCCTGTGCATTCAGCAAATATGTCACCATAAGGAGAATATTCTCTCAAAGAAGAGGAGATGTACAAAAAAGACAAGAATAAGACTCCATTATTTGGAGGAAGAGGGGAAGATAAGCTCTCAAACGTGGAAAATTTTAGGGGCTAATATTCGCAGGTGGGCTAATTTTCCATGATTTTTCCAAAAAAAAAGATTTGTCAATTTCCCTTTTTTATTAAAAATATTTCGCCCAAATTTTACAATATAAAATTATTTTACATTAAAAATTGCCAACATTATATAGAGAGTATATATAAAACCATTACAAATTTGAATAATTTTACAAATATATCAATAAACATTTTATAGTTTTCATATTAGGGGTTAGTGAGATTTGCCAATTTTTGAAACTTCAAGATAATTTTCCAGCCTTAAAATTTTCCCTTCTCTCAAAGCTTCTTTTTCAAACTATGCATAGCATTAAGGGGGATCTCAAGAAGATGAGAAGGGATATGTGTAGAGAATCATCAAGAGGGTTTGAATCTGAAGCAAACTCTAGATTTTCACATGATGAGTGTAAGCATGTAGCCACATATTATGATTCACAACGCAGTCACATGCCCAGATTTACTATGAGGGAGATGGGAGAAGAATAAATGCCAAAGATGGAGACTCTTAGTGATTATCTGCAAGAATATGAATCTCAAACTAATAGGTTCAAATATCACATCAACTTCCAAGAGTTTTTCAAGATCAAAGTGGAGAGGATCAAGCAGCATGATATGGGTAGATTTTTTCTATCTAATTTTGATGGTTCACCTAAATGTTCAGCTAGAGCTTGGGTGGAGGAGCTAGACACCTATTTGGAGCAACACCAAGTTTCAGAGAATAAAGCCATCAAAGTTGCAGCGCTACATGTTGGAGGTAAGGCCTATGCTTGGTGGATATTTGAGTCCTTTTCTTTAAAAAATGCACATACATCTACTTATGCAAATTTCACTAGGAGACTAGTGGAAAGGTTTGATGGAAAACATTCTGAAACACCTTTGATGGAGTTAAAAAAACCAAAACAAACCAAACTTTTGCAAGGGTTGAAAGGACCTACAAACTCAACTCCACTTCATAAAACTTTTGAAGAGGCTAACATATTGCATAATACCTTGCTAGAGGCAATATCTCTATCTTATACTCCTAGAAAAGAGGGCATGAAGATCCCTTTTTCAAAAAAGGATCCTCTTATTGAGAAAGTGACTCCCATTCATATTAAAGAGGAAGAGAAGGCTGGGGGCAACAACGCTGCCATATCTAGAGCATATCTAGCACCTCATGCAGAGGTAGATGGAGCACTTGCTCCAACAAGAGGAATTCTATCATTGCAAGAAGTTCCTAAGGATTTCATATGTGGAGGTCAAGGCACAATCAGTGAAAAGCATGATTGTGAAACCTTGCAGGTGAGAGGAGAAGGTAGGGAGGATGACCATCATCACATGATGAGGAGCACACACCCCTATCTACATCAGAAGGTTGATGCATAGAAGAGGTAGACTGATTTGCATAGTAAGGGCAGGGACAAAGTTGTCCATCCATATTTGTGGTCTACTATTGACATTTATGTCTCACTGCATGGAGGCATTCCACCAGGGAGACCACCAGATCAGGAGATTAGGAGACATGATTCACATTGGGTTGCACCACTCATTGGTTCTATAGGGGTAGGGACCTTGGGAGGACTTGATACAGTGTAGAGAGTCTGGGGTAGACTCGAGGAGGAGGCACACACTCCCCCATTTTTAGCATCACCCACTCCCACTACATATTCTGCGCTGACAAAAAATGTTGCAGTGATAGAGGATGGCACCACCAGGGTGCAAGGGAGCTGCTCCATGCATTTGGAGAAATAGAGGGTACTTCCTTTGAGGAAGGAATCCTCCATTTATTGGAGTATATGGAGGCAACTCATGCTTACATTGGCCAATATCAGGAGATTATTTTTCGATGGTAGCTTCTCATGGGAGGCTAAATTCCAAAGGTCACCACTTCGTATTTGAGCATAAGAAGTTTTATGATGGGCATGGAAGCATTTTGGAGGATGAATTTGGAATGGGGGATGTCAAATGAGAAGACAGAAGCATGTGGGGAGCTTCACATTTCAGATCTTCAGCACTGTCCCTTAAGAGGGTTGATCCATATTGGAAGTCTCAACCGTTGGTAGAGTACTCCAAGGATCTTGGTGCTTGCATGATTCTTGATGACCCAGAGAGAGAATATAGATACATGGTGGATGATGAGGTCATCTATTCTTATGGAAGAATCTTCTTTACTAGAGCTTATGAGCTCAAGAAGAAGCTGCTACATGTAGCACATGTGGACTTTCCTTACATGCACTTTGATGCATATCATTCCTTGATGGAGGAGTTCATTTGGGAGGGTATTCAGCAGGATGTATATCAGCATGAGGAGAGATGCAAAGCCTGGATGGTGATGAAGAGGTTGTGAAAACCACTTCCCTACTCATTGAGAGTGAGGGAGAGCTTTCAGCTGAGCCATTTCAGCTCAATGACCAAAGTGCATAGTAGAGAAGGCACATTTTTAATTATAACTTGCACTCCTTTACTTTATATGAGCAGCATGTTGTACCAAGGAGGGTTATTCCTTATTGTATATGGTATTTTTATGTACTTGAGGCCATTTGTAGCATTGATGATGGCCATGCTATTGGTGGTTTGTGGGGAAGGCCACATGATTCTTGTTGTGCACCATTGGCACCACACTTTACTTTTATGATCATATGTTTTAGGATGATTGTGGAAACAAACAAGTGGCTAAAAATGCATTTGTTATACTTTTTTTTTAGGCAGGCAGGGGATGCCCTGTGTTGGTTCCATATATGGAACTATGATCCACCTTACGATTGTCATATGGCAACTTGTTTCTATTTGTTTTTGCTTCCATATATTGATGACGTTCTTATGTTTATGGGAAGCTTTGTTGTGAGGGTGGCACAAGAGTTGGAGGTTCCCATTGGGGGTGTGATTATACCTACTTTATATGTTGCATGTTTCAGGAGAGACCATGGGAAAACCATGATTTCCACACTACTTCTCTTTTCTTCACGTGGGAGGAGCCATTTGGAGAGCTTGAGTTCTTGGAGGAGGCACTTCATGAATGTTTTGTTTGGTGGGGTGACTTGGGTCATTCTTGGAGGCCATAGCATTTCAGCCCAAGATCAGCATCAACCCCATACATACCATAAATGGAGAGAGAAACAACTTGGGTGGAAAAATTTAATCTCTCCATGTAGCCCTAATACATTGCATAAACCAGGGGTTGAGGATTTCTTTGATGAGCTACCTATAATGGCTCATTTCATTTGGATGATAGCATGGGTATTGGAGTCTCTCATCAGGAATGAGATCCCCTATGTTTTTCATCTCTCCTACCTTGAGGAGGCCATGAGACAATAATAAGGTGTCCACTTACACCTTCCACCTTTTCATGATGTGAACTATTTTGCTTTTTACATAATTGGGAGGAACCATTGGAGGGAAAATTTATTGTAGATTATTTTGAGCAGTGGTGGGGACTATTGATGAGGAGGCCACAAGAGGAGGAGGGGAGGAATTTTTCTCTCCCTTTACAGTTTCTTGAGAAAAAGCAACATTTTGGAGGGGAGGACTGTAATATTCCAAAAATTTAGCCTTCAGCTAAATGGAATATTTTGCTTTTATCACTAGGCAAACTAACAACTCATGAACTACGCCGGAACGCCTAAACATAGTCTCTAAGTCATTGGGCACTTTGACAAACAAGATTTCATAGTTTTAGGCAAAGGGCTAGATCGGGACTAGGCCTCCTTGGTTCAACAAGATGATCAACAAATCGGGTGAAGAAAGTTTTATGGACGCAGAACTATGGGCGGCTGATAGGTAGGTAGGGCAAACCATACATCCTACTCAACACATACATGGGCCCGATGAATAAAACTAAGCAACAACACCACAACCAGAGTTACTAAAGACGACTAAGAATTCTTTAGCATAACTAAGGGAGAAGAAAACATCAAGCTATGAAGATTCAGGGATTTTGAGGTGCCTCCATCGGCATGTCTCAAAATCAATCTTTACTGATCTATAGCAGCAAAAAAATGAAATATGAGTAAAAACTAGAAGACAAAACAACATTAAGAAGCACTATACCATTCTACCATGTCAAGGAATCCATCAACAAGCGTTCAACATTCCTCAAAAGGATCCAAGAGGCAATCCAAACATCATAACTCAAGTGTATTCTTCAAAGCTCATATGACCAATGCATTAATTCTTCTCTCAAGTTTCAGCCTCTGATTTACAATGAGAAGTATGGGATAAATAGGCTAGAAGGAGGAAAACCTCATGGAGCAACTAGCTATCCCATTGGCCAAGTCAAAATATCTAAATTTGCCCTTGTGGCTTTGCAAAGCCCAAGGCACAAAATCTCTAATAAAATATAAAAAATTGCTAAAAACGGAAATTATATTGACTTTACATGATTTTCCCATGATAAAAAATAGCCTAACGCACATTTGGGAAAAGCAGATTTTTGGGTTCAAAAATTGCAAAAATGCATGTATTTATGCTGAAAAAGGTCCCTCGGCTTGCTGGATGCAATTGGAAGCTTCCTGATGTCGAAATAGGGCTCATGATGGCTCGTTGGAAAGCTTCTTGAGTCTGCTTTCCAATGCAAGTGGAATCATCTCAATCTGATCTCTGAAAGTCCTCAAAACTATACTGTGTGCAAAAACCCGGAAAATAGCGGTAGTTTGATGAGAGGCGGGCAGAATGTGCAAAATGAGGCTGTTTTTTGCCAATGTGAGGGGGCGAATGATTTTCAAATGCCCTGAAAATCGCTGGAGAGCTGCTCATGAAATTATGGAATCCATTGGTATCACCCTCCTCCCTTGACGACTCTTCAAACTGAAATGGCGCATTTATGAGTTTTTGGCAAAAACCCCAAAAAAGCCAAAAAACAAAAAGTTTTCGAAACAGGCCCAAAATTGGCTTGGATGACCCTCAAGGGTCCATGGAGACATGTTCCGAAGCTGAAGCTAAAATATCTAGGGCTGATGTGCGTTTTGCTTCCTTCCGTGCTAGGCGCCTCTCCTTCAATTTCTTCAATTTTTCTTGTGCTACCTTCAATTTGCGCCGAGCGAATTGGTTTAGCTTCTGAAAGTGAAGTGTTCTCTTTCTCTGTAGCTAGAGATCCCTGTTTGCCTTCTCAAGCTTGGTCTCCAAATGCTGGTTAGCCCTCTCAAGCCAAGCTTCCTTGTTTTCCTCAATTTCCCGCTCAAAGAGGGTAGTGAGAGGAAATGCTTCGATTTGTGCTTGTTCTTCAGCCTTCTGCTTCTCCAAAGCTCTCCTAAGCCCGATGGTTCTAGGCCTCTTTCGCCTAGGCTGGTCCTCCTCTTCCTCATCATCAAATTCGCCAATAAGCTCTTCAATTCTCACTTGCGCCCTTCCCGCCTCCTTTTTGTACTTGATGGCCCTTGCCTCATGAATGGCTGCATGAAATTTCATTTGTTTGTTCTCAACCTCCAAGAATTGATTGAAATTCCTTGCCCTTTGGAGATCTTCTTGTAACACCTCAATTTGCCCTTCTTTGTGAATGAGGAGGTTTTCAAGAATGCGTGCCTCATTGTCGCTGTCATCGCTTGGGATAGGGATGATAGCTGATTTACCTCCATGCTTGGCGCTTTCTCCAATTGTACTTTTGCCCTTGAAGGCTAATCTAGCGCTCTTTCTCCTTGGTAAGCTAGGAGTTGTTCTCTTGGGCAATTTCCCTTTCTTAGGGACAGTTTTGGTCATCATTGAGGAGGCAGCTTCAGCTTGCTGTCCTTCCTCAACATCCTGTCCAGCTTGTAGCTCAAAAGATGTCTCAATTGCTTGCTCAACCTGCTGCTCTTCAAACTACTTTGTCCATTCTTTGTTCCTTTTCACAGCCAACGCTGCATGCCTCAACCTCTTGTCTGTTGCCTTTCTGGAAATTAGTGCTGTTCATCAACCTCCGAGTCATGTCTTCTTCCTGGAAATTGATCTTGTTCATCAACCTCCGGTGTAACATCCCGATGATATCCAACTTGTTCTTTGTCCCACAAAATCTGGCTGCTGCTCATCAACCTCCTTTTCTCCCTGTGGCTCACTGCCCTCTCCTCCTCCTTGTGTACTTGGCTGCCCAGTGATCATCTTGAGTTTTTTAGGGGTAGGCCTACTAGATAAAGGCACTGGGCGACGAATAGGCTGAGTCGGGGACACATGAGCAGGAGGAACAGTGGCGAAATCGGCATGGCTAATGAAGGACTCCCATGAAACCCCTTTCTTCCCCAGCTGGTGCAAGAAGATGATTTTGATCAAGGAATGATGAAAGAGAGAAGAGATTTGCCGAGGTGGAGCTTTCTTTTGGACAGCAGCTGCCATCTTCTCTATGCTCTTGGACAAAAAGTATGGAAGGTTTAATTGCCTGCTCCTGGTAAAATGCATCAACAAGCGAACATGACAGGCAAATATTTGGCTAAACCTCCCTTCACAAGTGAAATATCTCATTATGGCCTTCATCAGTGGAGCATAACTGTCAAGACGATAGGAGAAAGGAAAAATAGCAGTGATGGTCTCCCTATGTTCCGGCTTGATGAAAGGCTTATAGTCCTCCAAATCAAGATGTGCTTGTTTAAACCATTTTTCACCATGATACGTGATCTTGGTAGCTTTGGATATATACCTTGGAGAAATTTTGAAATCAAGATCTGCAAGCTGGAAGTGTTTGTGCTTGAACCTTAAAGCACACAAATGTGTAAGTGGTGAGAAACTCTTGACTTCCTCTATCCTATGACAGAAATCAAGACAGCCTACCTCATGGAAATTGAAAAGTACTGAAGGATGAGCATTGATGTCTTCTATGGAGATAGGCTCATATGTCTTATGTTGTCCGCCTTTGTGATCTCGCCTTGGAAGCATTCTGATTAAAAAACAGGCTTGAAAGAGTCACACTGCCTTCAATATATGAAGAATGTTTTCCTGGATTGAGACAAGCCACCTAACTGTTTTGACAGTTATGGACCTTGTGATTCAACAAGGCTTCCTTGAATAAACTCTTCTGCACTTATGAACCACAATCTTTCAAACTTGGTTATACTTTAGCTCTGAATCTTTCTCAACAATAGCACTATGGGTAAGAACTGCTTTGTAGATTCTTTGGGCACAGTCCTGAACAAATCCCCTTCGTGACCTTTGCTTAGAGGCCTGCTTGCACTTATATTTTTGTCTTTGAAAACAAACTTCAAGATTATAACCCTGCTCTTTCAAGTTATTTACCTTGAAATATACCTTTATTAAATGGAACCACCATGGAGACACACGATTGGGAAAGAAAGAGACCACAGCAAATGGGTGAAAAATGACCTTGTGTTAAAGAAAGGGCCTTTCATATGGCCTTTTTCGAGAAGTCAATGCTTGCTTTAAAACTACGCATGCTGTTTACTTGATCACCAGTAAATGCCCAATCATCTACAAATGCCCAATCATCAACAAAATACCTTGTTTCACCTTTAGAAAGCTCTGTCTAACAGTCTTCAGAATGACCATATAGTGTAATGAGCAAGCAGACCTAGTTTAGGTGGAAAAGTAAATTCTGTGATTGTTTTAGAAAACACACTTTCCTATTGTCTATGAGTTTAAAAGGTGCACCAAATACCTGTACCTCTGTTTTCAGTATTAACCTCAAACACTAACCAAATGCCATTTCGATTAATTTTTTGTGTGTTCACAGTTTCAAACTTCAACTTTGGTCTGTATGTCATGCCTAATCAACAACAACCACACGTTTGATGTAAACACGATCATCAACAAGCGCCTTCCTAGATATGCTTGTAACACTTGGTTTATACTCTGTCTTAACAAACTTTAGAAGGATACCACGTAGTGTAATGAAAAGGCAGATTTAGCTTAGGTTTAAAAATAGGTGTGACAGTGGTTTTAGGAAATAAATTCCTTGCTCCGTGAGTTTAAAAAGTCCACCTACTGTACCCCTGTTTTGACCTCATATGTAAACACCAAGCGTTCTGCCCTACCCTGCCTCCAGCTTCTTTATCAACAAACTTTTGCCCTTTAACTTATGCACAGCTTCAAACCGAGGTCTACATGCTTGAAAACTTGATTTTTCGAGTTCTTTAAGGTAGGGATAGAGTACCTTGTGCGTTTTTGAAAAGAAATCCCCTTGGAGGGATCTAAAAATGCAACGGGATTCTTCAAAACTGGCGCGGCAACCCTTGGAGCAAAACTCGTCGCGCCGGAGAAAACGCCGGGTGGAGTTGTCGTGCTGTCGGGCGGGCACCTACAGGCTCGTCGCGCCCGCGTTGACACCCTGTGTATTTTGGAGCCCAGGCTCGTCGCGCCACTTGCCAGGCTCGTCGCGCCGCCCTAAAACTGTGCAGAAAACCTCAAATTGTTTGAAAAGCTCGTTGTGATGCTTGGGAGCTGTAGCAATTCGTTGTTTTGATTTCACAAATGATTTAATATTCCACTATTTCATTCTCATGACATTTTCAAAATATCAAACGGTCACTTTGAATACATATATCTGCCCCTTTTCAAATGATGCAAAACAGTGTTTGTATCGACTTGCCTTTTTAAAAATGACAACCTTCCAGATCTGCTTTGCCTCCTCACGGAATTACATACCTGTTCTCATGAGAGAGATATCTCAACAATTTCGACTTTTTCCCTCTTTGGGCGCTTTTAGGTGACAAGGTAAACAAAAGCAACGTCATTTTAAAAAAAACTGTCAAAGGCATTTGAAAGCTGTTCTACCACTTACAGGAAACCATTGGTGTCTTCTTTAGGGAATATAAACAATGATAGTTCATCAAAAACAAATTCCTTTCTGCCTAATCATAGGATCATATACCAGTTTGCCTCCTTATTTGAAAAGCCAAACTTGTAAAATATGAAAACAGGTTTTTTGGCACACAGTCTTTATTCTATTTTGCTCAGCATATTAAACCCCCCTTTGTCAGTAGCAACATTTCATGACTGGACTTATGTTCACTGCCTCTTTCACTTGGTGATTTGCTAGTAAAGAATGGCTATTTCATAATGCACTAAAAATGTTGGAAAAGTTGTAAAACACCTCTTCTCGAAAGGCGCATCCTTTGAACTTTTGATATATGAGATTATTTTACTGTTTGACCCTTTCCACAAGGAGAGAATCTTCTTTTAGGCATCAGTTTCACACATATGCTCAAAATTGTCTCTTTTATCTATTCCTAGAATTGCATACCTGTCATTTTGCCTTTTATGACTCAACCTTAGTCACTGTTTACTTCCCTAGTTGCATTTTTTCACCTTAGCCTTGTTTGTTTGCTCAGAGGGATTTTCCTTGATTTCTGGATAGGTGCTCATGAAATGTCTTTAACCCTTTTTAAGTCCACTGCTCCTTTGGCACTCAAGGCATAAAGTATGTTCAACTTTTTCTCCTTTCTGCTGGATGAGCTGTTGACAGGTAGCTTCTTTGAAGAGGGAGATCGATACATTAGTATCATAGACAGTAACACCTTCTTTATTTCAACTTCTTTGAGTCTTTTCTCTGCACTTTTGGACTTACCATTTTTCAACAGTCTGCAATGATTTTGGCTCTCTGCTTATGTATGGAGGAAACTCTTAATCAGGTAAAGTATCAGAAGACCCCTTTTACCACTATTTCAGACACATCCTTTCTCTGAAACAGGAGTATCAGTATCTTTACATTATCAGAGCTGTCATTCATTGGTGTAGTGACCTTGTTTCAGTCTTCGATATCCTTCTACTGCTCTTTCTTGTATCAATCACTTTCAGCACCTGTAGTAGTTTCGGCCCTCTACTCATGTATGGAGGAGGTTTTTCATCGGGCAAATGTGGTGGTAAGTAAACCATTTGAACAACACCAATCTTAGCATCTTCATTCGCAAACCTCACTGTGTTTTTGAAGGAAGCCTAGCCATAGTGACACTGTTCTAAGGGTTGCTGAGATATTTGTCACTTGGCTTCTTCATCTCATGACCTGGTATATTGACCAGAACTCTTTGTGATCATAAAGGTCAGTGTTTTCTTGAAGAACCAAGAACCTTCTCCTGCCTGTGTAATGGCATTGATTAACATCTGTTCTATTTGATGCTGCACCAAAACAGGCCTCTTATGATTTGGATGTTCACTGATGAAATGGCCTTCTAAAGTTTCAACCATTTACCTGACTTGAAAGTTTCAGATGATCTCTTTTATTAGGATAAACTTCTTTTCCTTTGAGCTTATCATGCTTTCACTACAAAAATCTGTTATGGTGCGACAGTACCTTCATGAAACCTGAAGATACTGTTTCATTGTTTCAGTAGAGGCAAACCTGGACTTTTGCAACCTTCGGAGTCAATCACTGCTGCGCCCTCTGCTTATGGATGAAGGAGGCGCCCTAACCCTCTTCTTGTAATGAAGGAGGTCCTGAGCCTTGACAAATTTACCATTTGCTGAGACAGTGGCAATCCTTTTTCCTGTGATTTTCATACTGAAAAGAGCTGTAAGGTCCTGATTGAGAGCCCTTTGTTTTGCAGCTTCATCTCAGGCTCATAATACACTTAGAAGCAGTTGTTCCTCTAACTGTAAACTCAAACATTTACTCCATGAGATGAAACATATTTATTGTTTTTGAAGAACCATAGAACACAGTGAAAAACCTACTAGTCAGCTTGAGAATGGGCTTTATGCAGTGCTGAGATCTAGGGGGTGTGAGTGGCGCGACTTAAGGCTGTTTTTCAACTTCATTTGCAAATTAAGGGATCAGTCATGGTAGGTCTGCTGCAGATGGGGACTTTTTTGGCTTTTTGATGATTGCCAAAGGTGAAATGTCCTAAACGCCACTTCCTAACATAGGGTAGACTTCTAAAACAGATGTGGATTTGCCCTTTAAGGCTGATGGGCAGGTCAATAAGGCTGAAGCTAGATAGAATTGTGATATGAGGTTTTTTGATGTTGCCAGGGGTGGAATGAATAGGTAGGAAGGCGAAAAAAGTTTTGGGAGGGTTTTCTGGATGACATATTGACATAAGGAAATCAGTTTCTAGAAAACTCAGCTGAAGATATAGTCATCACTAACATGTAAAAAATATTGATGGCTAACAGTGGCTCCATTTGGGGAGGGCAGCTCCTCGTCAGGAGGTGTCCAGAATTCAGATTTTTGGATTATGAAGACCAGTGCCTTATCCATTGGCGCAAAATTTACCCTTCTCTTGATGTTATTTATGAAAAGTGTCAGCATGTTTAACATCAATGATACCTCTACCTACCCTACTATCTTTCCTAACATTTTTTCTTCTGTTTGGCGCATTTGAACTAGCAGCCTTTAGACAATGCATATTTTTCTTTTTGCAAAATGAAACTATCTATTTCTACTCTTATATCTGCCGGGAGTTCAGATTAAGCTGATGAACTCCTTCATTTCTCTACCTAAAACTAGATCGACTGTCAAGATTAAGCAGTTTGACAGGATTTCATTCTCTAATCTACAACATGAAATTTAAAAATGACCAAATCAGGATTAGGCAGTCTGATTTGTCATGCATTTGCGTCATAAAAGACAAGCCGCACACAAATGTTATTCTGCAATAAAAGGAAACTAGAGAAGCGGGGCTAAGATGTACAATGTGTTTTTCATCCCTCGCTTCTCTCTTTGGTTCTGTTTTAAGCATGTGGAACCAGAATCTCTCCCTAATCTAAGCTCTGTGATAAGTCAATCTTACACAATGTTGACTATCTTGACACTCACTAACTTATCGGCAAATAAATTTAAACATGCTCAGCTATGATTAGGCTAGATAGCTGAACAAGACATTGAAGTACTAGTAGCGGCATTTAGACTTGCTCGCTTTCCGAAAGACTATTTTTTTGGAACATGGGGCCTTTGTTCTATCTTCACTTGCCCTCTTTTCTGCTTTTTACTGTTTTTGACTTTCCTATCTTTTATTGTTTTTGACTTTTTCTATTTTGTCAATATTTCAAACAATGGTATGTACAATGACTGAAAGTGTTTCAAACTCAAAAATCTTGGAAATGACGGAATTTCAGCATCTTATCCTCGTAAGGATCTCCTCTCACCCTTGGCCCACTTAACTCTTGAAAAGAAAAGTTTTGGAAATTTTCTCTCTCTAACATGACATAGGGATTCATGCAAGAATCTCTAAACAGCCCAGTATCCTCCCTCTGTACCTCTCTGAATATCTGATTTCCACTCCTTTCCTTACTGTATGCTTTCTTCAGGTAATGTATGTACTCTTGATAATTCTTGAAATAGATAGTGATATCATCAAGGTATGCAAAAATACAGAAGTTTAAAACTGGGAACATGGCTTTCATGAACAGTTTCTTGATATTGGGTGGTTTAGCAATTTTGACCTTGAAAACAGATTTACCTCCCGCAAACTGGAAAAAATCTTTAAGTTGTCTACTTTGTAAAAGAATTTGATGATTATGATTTGAAAGATGATCTTGCAAGAATACATCATTAGAAACATTTTCAAATGGTGAATCGCGATCTTGAGTAGAAAAAACATGATTTTTGTTATATGGAAATGCAGTATCATTTCTAAAATCAAAGTAGATTCTGTGGCCATTATTTTTTTCCTTGATCATTTCAGTTTGTTTCAGTTTGTTGTGTTTGTTTCTGTTAAAGTTGTTCTTTGGGGAAAAGGTGGTGATACAATGTTTTCCCTTGTCTTTCCTGTAGAAACTAGTATTTTGTATGAGATTCCTGATTTTAGCCTTTCTAAGTTCTTCATGAAAAGACAAAATATGAGCCAATTTCAGTAGTTCAGGTATGCCGGGATTATAACTGTCACCTTGGCTCATCAAAATTTTATTTGGCATTTTCTCAAGATTTTGAGCGACTGAGGTTATAGTCAAAGTTTTATTTGCAGTAGGAGGGTCACATGATGGTAAATCTTTGAGGTATGGTAGAAACATTAAACTCCCTTTCTCCCGGGTTCCAAATAGGTTTATGATGTGAAGGTCTTCTAAAGCTTTTACCCGGAAGAAATTTCCACGAGTTACTGCTGGCATTTGATTAAAGCTAGAGCAATTTGCTTGATAGTACATGAGAGTTTGTGCTTCTTGTTCTAACTCTACTTGGGAGAGAGGGAACTTACTTTCTTCAAGGTACAGTTGTTCATGATCATGATAGTTTTGAGTGTCCATCTCATCATAAGGTATCAAGGACAACAGATGTGGTGGATCTAAGTCTATATCAGCTTCTTCTGACTCTTCCTCCAAGTTTACATCAATATGCATAATGAAAGAGTTTAAGTCGGAGCGCAAAGAACACATTGGAATGTTATCGGGCCTATCTTGACTGCTAATCATGTATTTCATGTGTGATTCGCGGTAGAGTATCCTGGTTTGACCAAACACAGGAATGGTGGCATATGACATGTCTAGTTGGATATTCCCTTGGAGTTTGGCTCCCCAAGATCTGGAGAGAAGCATCCCGTACTTGGGAGGAATATCTGCCACTACTATATCCATGATTAAATGTTTCGCGGGTATTTGGGCCAGACTAAAACAAAGGTCTTTGATCAAACCCAAGCATTGGACTCTGCTTGAGTCAAATGAGTACAAGTCTTTGTATGGTCTTGTGATTTCCAAACCTAATCTTTCCATTACTACCTTTGGCATAAGATTATGCGAGGCGCCAGAGTCTAGCATGGCATTGTGGAGGATTTGGTCGTGGATGTTTAGGCTAATGTAGAATGGAAGGGTAGCTCCCTCTTGGAACTTTACCTCTACCTTTGGACCAAACAATACTTCAGGAATGTCATCAGTGAGATTAACAGTGTTTGCATCATTTCCTAGATTTAAGACTTTTAGTACTTGGGATTTATAAGAGCTTTGGGCAATGAGTTCGGTAAGAGGCATGGTGATTTTGATCTTAGCGATTTCACCTTCAAAGCTAAAAGGCATTTGAAGTTTAGATATGTTTGTTTCAGCTTTTTCAGCTAAGACCTTGTCTATGCTCTGAGTTTGTTGACCCTGTTTAGGGATTTTGTTTGCCATAGTTGTTTTGGTGACCTTGGTAGAAGTATCAAGAGTATATGAGATAGGACCAGTTTGGGTGACTTTAGCTTGGCTTTGATCAATCTTTTCAACCTTGATTTTGTCACTGCTTGATGCTTTTTTGAGGATGGTATCTGGAGCTTTAGCAGTATCAGAGTTACCTCTCTTGACATTATCTTGGTTTCTCTTGCTCCTAAGGTCATATTGCCTGTGGGCTTCTTCAATAGCATTTTGAAATTCTATGGCGGGGTCATCAAGATCCTCATAATTGGTCTCATCTTGATCAGGCGAAAAGAAGGCTTGTTCTTCTTCGGTGAGGTACACCTCACCTTCATTGTCAAACCCTATGAGGTTTAAATGATGTTCATCAATAGGTTCTGAGTCCCTATCATCTTCTTCTACATAGTTTTCATTGAATGGTGGCCTGATCTGTTGGTCATTATCCCTTGGTCTGTTTTGGGGTTGTTCCCTCCTAAAGTTTTGGTTTCGGTTTCTGATTGGAGGGTTTGGCTGGTTATCTCTAACAGGAGCTTTTTCATTGATCTTTTCCCACATTTTAGCCATGGATTTGACTAAGTCATCTATTCTGGGATCTAGGGAAGGTGATGAAGTAGAAACCTCATCTCTATATGTGACCTTTCTTTCTGACCTAGTCCTGGCTCTCTTTTCAGCTAAGTTGGCGTCTGCTTTTATAGCTATTTGTTGCATTTCTTCCAAGGTAGAGGGATCTTTATCCCTCAAATGATATGTCATGTCCGGATCAAAACCCTCAGGAAATTTTGCCAAAGCTAAACCAAGTGGAGGTTTGAAATGAGGTGGAAGGGAGTTATATACACTGTTGAACCTAGTACAGTAAGCTTGGACACTTTCCCCATTCTCCCGTTTTAGATTGTTATATTCTGATAGGATTTGAATGGGGTTTCTTTGGATTTCCCACCTATTTCTGAAAATTTGATGTAGTTCTGGGATATCATGGATACTGTTTGGAGCTAAGCTTTTGAACCATGCTTTGGGTTCACCACCAAGACTTTGGGCAAATATTCTCATTCGGACAGTCTCGTCTTGTACCTCTAAGTATTCATAAGCATCAGTCATTCTAGTTATATGCTGTTGAGGTGTGGTGGTATCTTCTCCAGTAAAGTGTGGGATCTTGTCTTGATATTTGTTTGGGAGAGGAGCTAAAGGTGGTGGTAACACCAAAGGCGCGTACCAGGCTGCCATGACTGGAGCTAATGGATGATGCGCAAGAGGAGGACTGGGAGGATGAAATGAAGTGGTTTGAACAGTGGTAGTTTGACCAGGTGTGGCGGATGAACTTGGACTAGTGATCTGGTTTTGAGCAGATCTGGGATGATAAGAGCCAAACTGATAGAGAAGCTGGAAATCAGGAGGAGTGGTGGGTGAAGCTTTTCTACTAAGACTCGGTGGTGGGCTTAGGGGTTCAAGATCGTCAAAGTCTATCCTACTATATGATTTGCTTCTGGGAAGAGTTTGTGATGGCTCTGGTTCCAAAGGTGAATCTAGTAGGGTAGTGCGATGTTTAGGTACGGATCTTGTTCTACGGATGAATCTACCAGAAGCTAGATGATCAGTTTCAGAAGCTTGCCACAGAATCTTTTCTGGGTCATCTACTATGATAGGGGGATTTGGGTCTGGGTGGGATCTGGTATTGATTCTTCGTGAAGCCAGATTTTAGATCCAGGGTTCAGAGAGAATGGTATTGGTGAATGTTTTGGATGAGTGATTTTTCTAAAGTTATACTAAGGCGAAGGATGGTCAAAAATAGAAGAGATGGATTAGTGGAGTCGCTAGGTGGAAATGGATTTTTCTTGTGAAGATAGCTGTGGTCCACCACCAGTAACTAATCTGAGAATGTTTTTGAATTTTCTGAGTTTATGAGCAGCCTATGGTTTGTTAAAGTATCTTAGACTTGTTTCAACACTTTGCTAGGGTGATGAGAACAAAAAAGAGTTTACTCTAAAAATGGGTCTATGGGCTGCTTGCTTGTTTATGGTACCTAAAGGACCAAAGAGTCTTATAAAAGTTTGCTAGACTATTATGTACTCAGTGTCTTACCATCTCCCGCTAAGTTAGTGAGTGATGGGATAGGTCTTATCGGATAGTAGCCTAGAATTTGGAAAATAGTAAGGCTTACTAGAAGTTAGTGGAGTCGCCAGGTGGATTGTCAGTTGTTTGAGATATATTTGTATGGTCCACCACCAATACTATCAAAAACCAATCTAAGGGAATGTTTTTGGGGTTTTTTTTTGAGTTTTATGTGCCTACAAGGTTTGGAAGAGTTTTCTATAACTGACTCATCATTTTGCTAAGATGGTGAAAAAGCTATTTCAACCCTTCAGACAATATCTAAATATACTAAGCTTGACTGAGACTTCAAGAGTTACTAAGGTGTACTTAGATTGTCACTAACTCGGAAGGTCCTACTGTGAGTGTCACTATGTTAGTGAGCAGTGGGATAAGTCAATCAGATAGTATTCTTAAAGGCTTCTAAAGATGAGGGAAACTAAGCTTTTAATCACTCAGTGTCCCACCGTGATCGCCATTATGTTAGGGTCCCGTGATTTGGCCGATTGGCTAGCCAAATGACGATGTAACATCAAACCAAGCTTTGGAGCCCAAGGACCTAGCCTTCCTGGACTCAGAGAGGGCTCTCTCTATAAGTGCAAAAAATGTCGGTGTGTTTACTTGCGATGTTCTGATATTAGGCTAGTTATGAAGTGTGTTTTTGGTTTTTTTAGTTTTTAAGTTTGTGAGGGATGAAACTGATCAAATACATAAAATGGATGACAAGATGTAGATAAATTGGGCTATGGGGTCAAAAAGATCAAGGAAGCTAATGAGGCGATGATGTAAAGCTGCTGTAGGGCCGATTTGATTCACAGTAGAAGGGATCTCTGGGCAAAATGGATTAAATGAACAATAAGTTGGTGAAAGACAAGGGATTTCAAGTGCAAACTAGTTAATAGCAGACATAAACATGTAATAGCAAGCCATTAATCATGCTAGGGATAACTATAAGCTAATCAATACATAGAAATCAAACATTCAAGCCATACATAGAGGTATATGACCCTCTAACTTCGGGAAAAGGCTATCAGACTTTGGGGAAAACACATGAGACAAACTAACAACTCATGAACTATGCCGGAACGCCTAAACATAGTCTCTAAGTCATTGGGCACTTGGACAAATAAGTTTTCATAGTTTTAGGCAAAGGGCTAGATCGGGACTAGGCCTCCTTGGTTCAACAAAATGATCAACAAATCAATCAAAGAGAAAGTTTTATGGACAGAACTATGGGCAGCTGATAGGTAGGTAGGGCAAACCATACATCCTACTCAACATACATGGAACTGATGAATAAAACTTAGCAACAACACCTTAGGTTACTAAAGAGCAGCTAAGAATTCTTTAGCATAACTAAGGGAGAAGAAAACATCAAACTATGAAGATTCAGGAATTTTGAGGTGCCTCCATGGGCATGTCTCAAAATCAATCTTTACTGATCTATAGCAGCAAGAAAAATGAAATATGAGTGAAAACTAGAAGACAAAACAACATTAAGAAGCACTATACCATTCTACCATGTCAAGGAATCCATCAACAAGCCTTTAACATTCCTCAAAAGCATCCAAGAGGCAATCCAAACATCATAACTCAAGTGTATTCTTCAAAGCTCATATGACCAATGCATTAATTCTTCTCTCAAGTTCAGCCTCTGATTTACAATGAGAAGTATGGGATAAATAGGCTAGAAGGAGGAAAACCTCATGGAGCAACTAGCTATCCCATTGGCCAAGTCAAAATATCTAAATTTGCCCTTGAGGCTTTGCAAAGCCCAAGGCACAAAATATCTAATAAAATATCTAAAAAACTGCTAAAAACGGAAATGTTATTGACTTTACATGATTTTCCCATGATAAAAATAGCCTAACGCACATTTGGGAAAAGCAGATTTTTGGAGTTCAAAAATTGCAAAAATACTTCATATTTATGCCTGAAAAAGGTCCCCTGACTTGCTGGATGCAAATGGGAGCCTTCCCGATGTCGAAATGAGGCTTATGATGGCTCGTTGGAAAGCTCTCTATGTCTGCTTTCCAATGCAAGTGGAATCATCTCAATCTGATTTCTGAAAGTCTCTCAAAACTGTACTTGTGTGAAAAAACCCAGAAAATAGCAGGCTACTGATAGGGCGGGCAGAATGTGCAAAATGAGGCTATTTTTCGCCAATTTGGAGGGGCGAATGATCTTCAAATGCCCTGAAAATCTCTGGAGAGCTGCTCATGAAATTATGGAATCCATTGGTATCACCCTCCTCCCTTGACGACTCTTCAAACTGAAATGGCGCATTTATGAGTTTTTGGCAAAACCCCAAAAATGCCAAAAAACAAAAAGTTTTCGAAACAGGCCCAAAATTGGCATGGATGACCCTCAAGGGTCCATGGAGACATGTTCCGAAGCTGAAGCTAAAATATCGAGGGCTGATGTGCGTTTTGCTTCCTTCCGTGCTAGGCGCCTCTCCTTCAATTTCTTCTGAAAGTGAAGTGTTCTCTTTCTCTGTAGCTCGAGATCCCTGTTTGCCTTCTCAAGCTTGGTCTCCAAATGCTGGTTAGCCCTCTCAAGCCAAGCTTCCTTGTTTTCCTCAATTTCCCGCTCAAAGAGGGTAGTGAGAGGAAAAGCTTCGAATTGAGCTTGTTCTTCAGCCTTCTGCTTCTCCAAAGCTCTCCTAAGCCCGATGGTTCTAGGCCTCTTTTGCCTAGGCTGGTCCTCCTCTTCCTCATCATCAAATTTGCCAATAAGCTCTTCAATTCTCACTTGCGCCCTTTCCGCCTCCTTTTTGTACTTGATGGCCCTTGCCTCATGAATGGCTGCATGAAATTTCATTTGTTTGTTCTCAACCTCCAAGAATTGATTGAAATTCCTTGCCCTTTGGAGATCTTCTTGTAAAACCTCAATTTGCCCTTCTTTGTGAATGAGGAGGTTTTCAAGGATACGTGCCTCATTTTCGCTGTCATCGCTTGGGATAGGGATGACAGCTGATTTACCTCCATGCTTGGCGCTTTCTCCAACTTTACTTTTGCCTTTGAAGGCCAATCTAGCGCTCTTTCTCCTTGGTAAGCTAGGAGTTGTTCTTTTGGGCAATTTCCCCTTCTTAGGGACAGTTTTGGTCACCATTGAGGCGGCAGCTTCAGCTTGCTGTCCTTCCTCAACATCCTGTCCAGCTTGTGGCTCAACAGATGTCTCAATTGCTTGCTCAACCTGCTGCTCTTCAAACTCTGTCCACTGCTGTTCCTTTTCCTGTACTTGCTGCTGTACCTCAACCTCTGTCTGCTGCCTTTCTTCCTGAAATTGATGCTGTTCATCAACCTCCAGCTGCTGCTCTTCTTCCAGAAATTGATGCTGTTCATCAACCTCCAGCTGCTGCTGTCCAATGATATCCAACCGCTGCTGTCCCTCAAAATCTGGCTGCTGCTCATCAACCTCCTTTTCTCCTTGTGGCTCACTGCCCTCTCCTTCTCCTTGTGTACTTGGCTGCCCAGTGATCATCTTGAGTTTTTTAGGGGTAGGCCTACTAGATAAAGGCACTGGGCGACGGATAGGCTGAGTCGGGGACACATGAGCAGGAGGAACAGTGGCGAAATCGGCATGGCTAATGAGGGACTCCCATGAAACCCCTTTCTTCTCCAGCTGGTGCAAGAAGATGATTTTGATCAAGGAATGATAAAAGAGAGAAGAGATTTGCCGAGGTGGAGCTTTCTTTTGGACAGCAGCTGCCATCTTCTCTATGCTCTTGGACAAAAAGTATGGAAGGTTTAATTGCTTGCTCCTGGTAAAATGCATCAACAAGCGAACATGATAAGCAAAGATTTGGCTAAACCTCCCTTCACAAGTGAAGTATCTCATTATGGCCTTCATCAGTGGCGCATAACTGTCAAGAAGATAGGAGAAAGGAAAAATAGCAGTGATGGTCTCCCTATGTTCCGGCTTGATGAAAGGTTTATAGTCCTCCAAATCAAGATGTGCTTGTTTAAACCACTTTTCACCATGATACGGGATCTTGGTAGCTTTGGATACATACCTTGGAGAGATTTTGAAGTCAAGACCTGCTAACTGGAAGTGTTTGTCCTTGAATCTCAAAGCGCACAAATGTGTAAGTGGTGAAAAACTCTTGACTTCCTCTATCCTTTGACAGAAATCAAGACAGCCTACCTCATGGAAATTGAAAAGTACTGAGGGATGAGCATTGATGTCTTCTATGGAGATAGGCTCATATCTCTTATGTTGTCCGCCTTTGTGGTCTCGTTTGGGAGGCATTCTTTCTTTGAAATAAACCTTGGAAGAGGTAAACTGCCTTCACTATATGAGGAATGCTCTGCTGGATTGAGACAGGCCACCAAAC